>JAABKJ010007545.1:165667988-165734605 GCA_011634705.1 Andricus grossulariae
TTTGTGAAATCTTTAAAAGCGTTAGGAAATCCTTGAAATCTTTTTGAAATATCAAGTCATATTTTGGAAGTTATCAAAATCTTAGAAATCTATCTGAAATTTTGCGAAATATTTGAAATATTAGTGAAATCTTTGGAAATCATTAAAATCTTTCTGAAATCTTTGTAAAATCTTTTTGAAACCTTTGTGAAATCTTTACGAAATCTTTGGAAATCATAGAAATCTCTGTAAAATCTTTATGAATTCTTTTAAAATCTTTGCGCGAAATATTTGAAAAATATGTTTGAACTATTCGGTGATATTTGTGAAATTATTGAAATCTTTGTTCAATCTTTGAAGTTTATGAGAAATGATAGAATTCTATGTGAAATCTTTGAAATCTATGTGAAATCTTTGCGAAATATTTGAAATCTTTGTTAAATATTTGGAAATCATTGAAATCTTTGTGAAATCCTTGTTAAACCTTTGTGAAATCTTTATGAATTCTTTAAAAATCTTTGAAATATTTTTGAAATATTTTTGAAATATTCGGTAATATTTGTGAAATTATCGGAATCTTTGTTCCATCTTTGAAATCTATCTGAAATTTTTCGAAATATTTGAAATCTTTGTAAACTCTTTAGAAATCATTGAAATCTTTGTGAAAGCTGTGTAAAATCTTCGTGAATCATTTAAAACTCTTTGCGCGAAATATTTGAAAAATATGTTTGAACCATTCGGTGATATTTGTGAAAATATTGAAATCTTTGTTCAATCTTTGAAATTTATGTGCAATAGTAGAATTCTTAGTGAAATCGTAAAAATCTATCTGAAATCTTTGCAAAATATTTGAAAATTTTTTCAAACATTCGGTAATATTTGTGAAAATATCGAAGTCTTCATTCAATCTTTGAAATCTATTTGAAATCGTTTCGAAATCTTTGAAATCTTTGTGAAATCTTTGGAAATAATTGAAATCTTTGTGAAATCTTTGTGAAATCTTAACGAATTCTTCAGAAAATTTTTTGAGAATTGATTGAAGTCCTTGTGAAATATTTCGAAATCATTAAAATTGTTGTGAAATTTTTGTAAAAATTTTGTGAAATCTTTGAAAATCATTGAAATCTTTGTGAAATATTTGTAAAATCTTTGTGAAATCTTTGTGAATTCTTTTTAAATTTTTGCGCGAAATATTTCCAAAATATTTTTGAAATATTCTGTCATATTTGTGAAATTAGTGAAATCTTTGAAATTTATGTGAAATAATAGAATTCTTTGTGAAATCTTTGTGAAATCTCTGTAAAATATTTGTGAAATTTTTGCGAAATATTTGTGAAATATTTAGAAATCTTTGCAAAGTATTTGAAATATTTTTCAAATGTTCAGTAATATTTGTGAAATTATCGAAATGTTTGTTGAATCTTTGAAACCTATCTGGAATCTTTGCGAAATATTTGAAGTCTTTGTGAAATTTTTGCAAATCATTACAATTTTTGCGAATTCTTTGAAAATCATTGAAATCTTTGTGAATTCTTTAAAAATCTTTGCGCGAAATATTTGAAAAATATTTTTGAAATATTCGGTGATATTTTTGAAATTATTGAAATCTTTATTCAATCTTTGAAATTTATGTGAGATAATAGAATTCTGTGTGAAATCTATAAAATCTATCTGAAAACTTTGCGAAATATTTAAAATATTTGTGAAATCTTTGTGAAATCTCTGTAAAATCTTTGTGAATTCTTTAAAAATCTTTGCGAAATATTTGAAATATTTTTGAAATATTCGGTAATATTTGTGAAGTTATCGAAGTCTTTGTTCAATCTTTGAAATCTATCTGAAATCTTTGCGAAATATTGTAAATTTTGTGAAATCGTTGGAAATCATTGAAATCTTGGTGAAATCTTGGTAAAATCTTTGTGAAACCTTTGTGAAATCTTTGTGAATTCTTTAAAAAATTTTGCGCTAAATATTAAAAAATTATTTTCGAATGATTGGGTGATATTTGTGAAATTATTAAAATCTTTGTGAAATCTTTGAGAAATGATTAAAGTCTTTGCAAAGTCTTTTAAATTTAACCGAAATCTTTTAAATCTTTGTGAAATCTTTAAAATCGTTGTGAAATAATATAAGTCTTTGTGAAATCTTGGAAATCTATCTGAAATCTTTGCGAAATATTTGAAATCGTTGTGATATCTCTGTAAAATCTTTGTGAATTCTTTAAGAATCTTTGCGAAATATTTGAAATATTTTTGAATTATTCGGTAATATTTATGAAATTATCAAAACCTTTATTTAATCTTTGAAATCTATCTATAATCTTTGCGAAATATTTGAAATCTTTGTGAAATATTTGGAAATCATTGAAATCTTCGGGAAATTTTGGTAAAACCTTTGTGAAACCTTTGTGAAATCTTTGTGAATCCTTTAAAAATCTTTGCGTGAAATATTTGAAAAATATTTTCGAAATATTCGGTGATATTTATGAAATTATTCAAATCTTCGTGAAATCTTTGAGAAATGAGTGAAGTCTTTGCAAAGTCTTTGAATTTAACCGAAATCTTTAAAATCTTTGTGAAATCGTTAGGAAATCATTTAAGTTCTTGTTTAATCTTTGAAATCTATCAGAAATTTATTTGAAATAATAGAAGTTGTTGTAAAATCTTTTAAATATATCCGAAATCTTAGAAATCTTTGTGAAAACATTAGGAATTCATTGAAATTTTTGTTCAATCTTTGAAATCTATCTGAAATCTTTGTGCAATAATAGAAGTCTTTGTAAAATAATAGAAGTATTTGTGAAATCTTTTTAATCTATCTGAAATCCTTGCAGAATATTTAAAGTCTTGGAGAAATCTTCATGAAATCTTCGAGCAATCATTGCAATTTTGTACAATCTTTGCAAAATATTTGAAATAGTTGGTCATATTTGTGAAATTATTTAAATCTTTGTGAAATCTTTCGGAAATCATTGAAATATTGTAAATCTTTGTGAAAGCTTTGGGAATTTTTTTTTAATTCTTTGCGAAATATTTTTAATCTATCCGAAATCTTTGTGAAATCATTGAAATCTTTGAAATATATCTGAAATCTTCGTGAAATAATAGAAGTCTTTGTGAAATCTTTGAAATCTATCTGAAATCTTTACGAAATATCTCAAATCTTTGTAAAATCTTTGGGAAATTATCGAAATCTTTGTTTAATCTTTGAAATCTATTTGAAATCTGTGCGAAATATTTGAAATCTTTGTGAAGCCATTAGGAAATCATTGAATTTTTTGTTTAGCCTTTGAAATCTATCTGAAATCTTTGTAAAATAATAGAAGTCTCTGTAACATTTTTGAAATATATCAGAAATCTTTGGGACATCATTGAAATGTTTGTGAAATCTCTGTAAAATCTCTGTGAATTTTTTAAAAATCTATGCGAAATATTTTTTCAATGTTCGGTAATATTTGTGAAAGTATCGAAATCTTTGTTTAATCTTTGAAATCTATCTAAAATTTTGTGAAATATTTGAAATCTTTGTGGAATCATTGAAATATTTGTGAAATCTTCGTAAGATCTTCATGAAATCTTTGTGAAATCTTCGTGAAATATTTGAGAAATGAATGAAGTCTTTGTGAAGTCTTTTAAATATATCTGAAACCTTTGAAATCTTTGCTTAATCCTTGAACTCAATTTAAAATTTTCGTGAAATAATATAAGTCTTTGTGAAATCTTTAAAATCTATCTGAAAGCTTCGCGAAATATTTGAAATCTTTGGAAAATCATTGAAATCTTTTTGAAATCTTCATAAAATCTTCGAGAAATCATTGCAATTTTGTAAAATATTTTGAAAATCTTTGAAAATCTTTGCAAAATAGTTAAAATATTTGATAATATTTGTGAAATTATTGAAATCTTTATGAATTAGTTGAGAAATGATTGAAGTCCATGTGAAATGTTCAAAATATATCCGAAATCTTTTTGAAACCATTAGGAAATCACTGATTTTTTTGTTCTACCTTTGAAATCTATATGAAATCTTTGCGAAATATTTGAAATCTTTGTGAAATTTTTTTAATCTATGGAAAATCATTGAAATCTTTTTGAAATCTCAGTAAAATCTTTGTAAATCTTTATGGATTCTTTTAAAATCATTGCGAAATATTTGGTAATATTTGTAAAATTATCGAAATCTTCATTCAATCTTTGAAATCTATTTTGAAATCTTTCTGAAATCTTCTTAAATCATTGAAATCTTTGTAAAATCTTTATGAAACCTTTGTGAAATCTTCGTGAAATATTTGAGAAATGAATGAAGTCTTTGTGAAGTATTATAAATGTATGCAAAATCTTTGAAATCTTTGTGAAACCATCAAGAGATCATTGAAATCTTTGTTCAATCTTTGAAATCTATCTGAAATCTTTGTGAAATAATAGAAATCTTTTTGAAATATTTGAAATCCTTGGGAAATCATTGATATCTTTGTGAAATCTCTGTAAAATTTTTGTGAAACCTTTGTGGAATCTTTGTGAAATCTTCATAAAATCTTCGAAAAATCATTGCAATTTTGTAAAATCTTTGGGAATCTTTGCGAAATATTTGAAATATTTGGTAATATTTGTGAAATTATTTAAATCCTTAGGAAATCATTTAAACCTTTTAAACCTATCAGAAACCTTTGTGAATTTTTTGGGAAATCATTGGAATCTTTATCTTTCTGTAATCTATCTGAAATCTTTGTGAAATAATTGAAGTCTTTCGGAAATCAATTCAGTTCATATTTGAAATACTTTTTGCATATTTTGTAATATATGGGAAATTATTGAAATCTTTCGGAAATCATTGGAGCTTTGTGAACTCTTTGAAATCTATCCGAAATCTTTGAAATCATTAAAATCTTTGTTTAATCTTTGAAATCTATCTGAAATCTTTGTGAAATAATAGAAATCTTTGTAAAATAAAATAAGTATGAGTGACATTTTTTTAATCCATCCGAAATCTCTACAAAATATTCGAAATCTTTGTGAAATCTTCATAAAATCTTCGAGAAATCATTGCAATTTTGTAAAATCTTTGGAAATCTTTGCAAAATAGTTGAAATATTTGATAATATTTGTGAAGTTTTTTAAATCTTTGTGAAATCTTCGCAAATCATTGAAATATTTTTAATCTTTGTGAAATCTTTGGGAATTCTGTGAAAAATTTTACGAAATATTTTTAATATTTTTGTAATATTCGGTAATATTTGTGATATTATTGAAATCTTTGAAATTTATCTGAAATTTTTCGAAATATTTGAAATCTTTTTGAACTCTTTAGAAATCATTGAAATCTTTGTGAAAGCTGTGTACAATCTTTGTGAATTCTTTAAAACTCTTTGCGCGAAATATTTGAAAAATATTTCTGAAATATTTGGTGATATTTGTGAAATTATTGAAATCTTTTTTGCAATCTTTGAAATTTATGTGAAATAATAGAATTCTTTGTGACATCGTAAAAATCTATCTGAAACCTTTGCAAAATATTTGTGAAATTATCAAAGTCTTTGTTCAATCTTTGAAATCTATTTGAAATCTTTGTGATATCTTTGTGAATTCTTTAAAAATAATTGCGAAATGTTTGAAGTGTTTTTGAAATATTCGGTAATATTTGTGAAATTATCGAAATTTTTGTTCCATCTTTGAAATCTATTTGAAATTTTTCAAAATATTTGAAATCTTTGTGAACCCTTCAGAAATAATTGAAATCCATGTGAATTCTTTAAAACACTTTACGCCGAAAAATTTGAAAAAAATTTCAAATATTCGGCAATATTTATGAAATTATCGAAGTCTTTGTTCAATCTTCAAAATCGATTTGAAATCTTTTCGAAATATTTAAAATCTTTGTGAAATCTTTGGAAATCATTGAAATCTTTGTGAAATATTTGTGAAATCTTTGTGTAATTTTTATGAAATCTATGTGAATTCTTCAGAGAATTATTGCAATTTTGTCGAATCTTTCAAAAATCTTTGGAAATCTTTGCAAAATATCTGAAATGTTTGGTAATATTCATGAAATTATTCGAATATTCATGAAATCTTTAGGAAATTATTGAAGTCTTTGTGAAGTCTTTTAAATTTATCCGAAATCTTCCAAATCTTTGTGAAATCATTGAAATCTTTGTTTAATCTTGGAAATCTATCTGAAATCTTTGCGAAATATTTAAAATCTTTGAAATCCTCGTGAAATCTTTGGGAATTCTGTGAAAGATTTTGCGAAATATTTGAAATATTTTTGAAATAATAGGTAATATTTGTGAAATTATTGAAATCTTTGGAAGTCATTGAAGTCTTTGTGATATCTTTGTAAAATCTTTGAGAAATTATTGCAATTTCGTAAAATCTTTGAAAAATCTTTGAAAATCTTTGCAAAATATTGGAAATATCTGTGAAATTATTTAAACATTCGTGAAATCTTTTGGAAATCATGGCAATATTTTGAATCTCTGTAAAATCTTTGGGAATATCATGAAAAATTGTGCGAAATATTTGTAATATTTTTGAAATATTCCGTAATATTTGTGAAATTATTGAAATCTTTGGAAATCATTGAAATCTTTGTGGATTCTTTAAAAATCTTTGCGCGAAATATTTGACAAATATTTTTGAAATATTCGGTAATATTTGTGAAATTATCGGGAAATATGTCAAAATTTTTTTAAATATTCGGTGATATTTCTAAAATTATTGAAATCTTTGTTCAATCTTTGAAATTTGTGTGAAATAATAGAATTCTATATGAAATTTTTGAAATCTATCTGAAATCTTTGAGAAGTATTTGTGAATTCTTTGAAATCTTTGGGAAATCATTGAAATCTTTGTGAAATCTCTGTAAAATCTTTGTGAAATCTTCGCCAAATCTTTGTGAATTCTTTAAAAATCTATGCGAAATATTTGAAATATTTTAAAAATATTCTGCAATATTTGTGAAATTATCGAAATCTTTGTTCCATTTTTGAAATCTATCTGAAATCTTTGCGAAATATTTGAAATCTTTGTGAAATCTTTGACAATATGAATCTTATACCTGTATTTATTACTTATTATTCACTATATATTGTTTCGTTGATATTTATTACTCATGTTCAATTTCTACATAGTATGATATTATACTATGTCCAAATAGTATCATTCAATATTATGAGTCTATGTCCCCTTTCCTCCCAGAAAAAAAGGCTCCGCCGGTTCTGCCTGTTTCTGGTTTCATTTGATGTGATTTTAGTCACCTTTACCATCGAGGTCAAGGATGAAGCCAATCCTGACACAGAGGGGCATGGAATCCGCTGCTAGCATTTTCTTTCCTTTCGCAATAGGTCAGCGCTCCAACTGAATCGCTTCGACACAACTTGTATCCCATAATGGAAATCGCGTAAGAAGCTAAGCCTTGTCTTCGACTTTTCATTCCAATCAATAGATTTTTTTATTCTGGGTTCAGTGCTTGTAATGTCAAGGTGATATGACCTATAACGATTAAAGATATGAAGGTACAATTGTCAATTGAAGATAGATTTTTGATTAAGGAAGGGTAAAAGTGCCATTTGATGTTCTTTAAATACCATCTTATGAATTGTATAAATTACCTGAGGTCCCAATTTTTCCAGTTATCCTGTAACTATCCAGACTATCAACAGAACAGTGACGTTTCTAACATATGCACATAAGCACTTACGCACATATAGAAGCTTAGTCCAACCAACCTAACAGACAATTTTCTTTTGTAATCATTAGGAGAATCGTAAAACAAGGTTAGTCGAGGTTGCTTCAAGTCACGCCTACGACCTATAGGAAGCGGTATATTCTCGCATTTACCTCTCTCCGAAGTTTATTCTTCTCTAGTTTATGATATATATACATCACACAACTGCAATATTACTGACATTAAAAATATTTCGCGAAAAATAATGACAAGGAATTTAAAACTCACAATCTATTCTCCAATCGCACCACAAGACACAAAGGTTCACTATGATTCCTCTAATTTTGCAGAATCAGGTGGTGTTTACCTTTTTTATCGATACCTTTAGATAACATATATAAAGGATAGTCGTGAAAGGCAAATGATATGTTTGAGAAAAAGTATCTTCAGAGTTGCAATATTGGTAAAGACTCATAAAAACTTAGCAACATCTTTATACTTTATCTATGAATTATGTTAATCATCTAAGCTTGTATGATCGTCCTTCAACTACTTTTACAATTCCAGTTTTTTTAATGATTCTAAAAATAACTATATTCTTAGTTCATTAGGCTTTATACTGGAGGAATGTGTCTAATCACGTCCATTCTGTTTCCAGGTTACTATGCTGATGATCAGGCAGGCTGTCAAATGTTCCACGTCTGCGACGACATACTCGTCTCCTCCTTCCTCTGTCCAGTTGGATCACTCTTCAGCCAAAAACTTTTGACCTGTGACTGGTGGAATAAAGTAGACTGTTCAGCGGCCAAAAAATTCTACGTCATCAACAGAAATCTCTACCATCAAGATGATGGTGATGAAATGATTCGTAAAGCCTATGTCATGGTTCATCTTCACCCCGACAGAGGATTGACAACTGAACCCGAAGAACGTGAACGAGAAGAAAAGAACGTGCACTTCTCAAGAGTTGATACACCAGAAAATGATCTGCCCAACACCTACGATGACTTATCCAGCGACCCAGATTATCACGAATTCTCGCCAAATTTTGACGATTACTCAAATCAGTTTAAGACTAAAATGAATTCCAGAGAGGAAGAAAATTTTCACGATCACGTTCTCTTTTCTCAGGAGTATCAAAGCCATGCACCAAAGATGTATCTAGATGCGCCTATAGTAAAAATCCATAAGATCACTGATGATCGTCACCTTGCCTATGAAAATCGACAAAATCCCAACAGCAAAGAACAGAGCTCGTATCGATTTCGTGTCAACGAATTCGAACATGAGTTCCAACCTTCTTATGCCCCAACTGTGCCAACTGTGACTACTACATCTAGGAGGTTTTACTCCCCAACTGTACCGAGCTTCAGGTCTTCTACCTTATCTTATAACAAATTGGATCAGAACTTCGACAGTTCGATTCATCTTTACGCACAAGGACAAAACTCTCAGGCTACAACTACCCCTGCAACAATATTCCGACATGATTCTAGAAGTCAAAGAAACTCTACTCGTGGTTCTCACAAATACGGCGAGTCTGAACAAAAAGTGATGAAAGTAACCGTTAGCTACAATGGAAGAGAAGATAACTACAATGACAGAGAAACTTATGACCAAGATCAACTTTATGATGATGAGCAGGGTAAATTTGAAATAATGGAGGGTAGAGAGAGTATTGGATTGGCTCAATCACCATCTGAAAGGTTAGGAGAGACTACAGCAGAGACTCCACTAGAAACGACATCTGAATCTAGAAAAATCAAAAACTTGAATTCCACAGTTCAAAACAATAAGGGTTTACAACCTGCAAATTCACAGTACAAAAAGGAAGCTTCTAATCTTAAAGAAGTTATTAGAAGTTCGGTGTTTGATTCCAAAGAGTCTGAAAACAATGGTCAAGATGCTAAAGATTATCCAACATTTACAGAAGCAACGAGTTTTCAACCTGATTATTCGAATCTGGGATCTAAAGATGAGTATAAATTAAAGACAAAAGAAATTCCAGTTTCTGATGATGATTTAAATTCAGATATTTCAACAACTACATTGAGTTATTCATATAAAAATAAAGATATGACTGTTGAACACCAAGGTAATCAAGGAATGACTGAAATGAAGATAAGTTATGAATTTGGAAGTACTTTAAGTCCGCAGAGGAATACAGATAATTTCCCCACAGATCACGAAGATTTAAAGGGACATGATGATTTATCAATGTCATCAACAACTTCTTATCCATACAATACTACTTCAGAATCTATAGAACACAAAGAACAATCTATTTTAAAATTGTCTGCCATCTTGCAACCCCCCTTCGAAAACTTTAAATCATTTCACATAAATGTCGAAGACCTCACTACACAAGTTTCAACAACAGAAAGCCAACCCACTCGAATACCAATACCCTACCAACGTTATTCGGACCTCAAAGACAGTAAAGTCCAACCCAGTTCGACTGAACATACATTCCAAATCCAAAAATCTCCATCCGATTATGAAAATCCTAGCACAACTGCTAGATCTAATAATCGAAACTCCCTAAATCATCCAAGACGCTCAAGATTAGACAGCTCAGAAGAGGAAGATGAGGACGAAGAAACTAGTGAATTCGTCCTTCATGAGTATCCAGAACAAGTATTTGATTCTGTTCAGTTCAATAACAACAGCAACCACCAAATTAATAATATATCAGCTCCATCAATTCATCAAGAGCTTCCTAAATTTAATAATACCAACTACGAGGCCCAGATTCTGTCACAATACAATCCGAACCTGGATTTCACAATCAGGACAGCTATCTGGAACCAGCCGAGCATATCGGCGAATAAAGGCCCTCTTAACTCTAGTATACCAGCAGTGGAGAATCAAATTTTAAACCACAGAACTATCTCTTTAGATCTAGAGCCACCCAGTCAGAATCCGCCAGAAAAATTTGAAGATGAGGTCATATTTCCTGCATTCCAAAGCATCACACCAGATTCTGAACTCGTCCCTCCATTAGATACTCAAAATCTAGGATCTAGTTCCGAAAATGCAGAAATAACTACAAGGTCTAAAGAAAAATCAAATCTTCAAACTAATAGTACCCTGAAGCCAGATTTTCCTTCAAGTATCGCTGAAATAGAGGACACGGTTGAGGAAAGCAATGCTCCTTATCAAGTGACTCTGTCTCTGAATGGTAATCAAGGTCCAGAGACGGTAGGAATGGACCTTATTGGTAAATTTGTCAATCAGCATGAAAAAGGAAACTTCGAAGGGTTCATGAATTTCGATGACTTTGAGATAGCCAAGTCTGAAGAAATTAGCCTTCCACCAGCTCATGAAGAACCATCAATGGCTTTTGCTAAAACTGATTTCTCGACGAATCCTTTTCTTAAAAATAATTTTGGACCGTCTACAGAATCCGTCAATTATGGCCTGAATTCAGAAACACATAACAGGACAGAAAAGAATGCAGAAATCCGGATTCAGGACTCAGATGTTCATCGAATGAGTCTCCTTCAGTTGATGTCTGAGTTAGCAAAAGCTAACAGACTTCCAAGACCTTTTTCCCAACAAGAAAGTGACATTTCTGCCTCTTCAGAACCAAAACCATCAAACGAACCTTCACGGCCAATATCAAGGACATCTACAAGATTCTTCGAAAATCCATTTTTAAGTTCTGCATCAGATTCTTCTTCACCTTCTTTACCTTTTTCAACAAGTTCACCATCAACTAATCCATCACATCAAGAGAAAAGAAATAACATCACTTTGTCATCAAATTCAGTTCCTTCTACCGAGAATCCTTTTCTTCAAAAGGAAGTAATCTTAGAACAGTTGGAGAAAAATTTTGGTCAACCACTCTATGGAGGTTTGAATCAGCCCTTATTTGAGCTTCCGAAACAAGATAAGGAGCAGTTATTCGACCTGCCTAGTGAAGAAAGAATCACAGATTTTAAAACAGGAAAAGCAGTTCTGCAGAAAAAATCGAAACAACTTGTAGGAGTACCTGATGAAGCTTCCACGACCTTGGAACCAAATTTTGAAGAAGAAACGGAGAAGACTGTCGTAGAAATGGAATTTGTACCATCATTAGGATTCTCATTTGATACTCATGAAGGTCGAGAAGAATATGCCAAGGCTGTTCTTGAAGGCCTGGTGACTGAAGAAGCTGTGCCTAAATCCGAAGACGAATTTCCAACAAGTACACAAACTTTTGAAAGTGACGAAAGTACCAAAAATTTGAAATCAAATACAAATAATGAGTGATGTTGAGTGTGATGATGATATATAAATTCCGTATGTAGATTATGTAAAGATAATAAAAGTTTTTTAGAAATAAGAATGCCAACATGTTTTTATTTACTTAGATCATCAATCGCGAGCTAGGCATGCGTGAATTGGTTCGATTTGACAGAAAAAAATAATTTTTGATAAAAAATAAAAATTTCGGATAACTATTTATTTTTTAGGTTCATTTAAATTGGTTTTAAAGCTAGATAAATATAATTTTTCTTAGATTCTTGAGATAAATAAAAAAGAGTTGAATCCATAAAAAGACGAATTTTCAACAAAACAGTTAATCATCAACTAAAACAGATTGATTGTTAACTAAACAGTTGCATTTTTAACCCAAGAAGATTATGTTTTAACAAAATAGTTTAATTTTCAAATATAAAAGCTTTTTCAGTTAATAAAAAAAAAGATTTCAACCAAATTATAATTTTAAATGAGAAATAATTTGAAACAAATAAAACCAATAAAAACTTCAAATAAGTATTAATTTTTTTATTTTTTTAAGGTTATTAAGAAATATTTTTCTTAGGTTTCTTGAGAAAATTCAAAATGATTTTTGAAGATTTCAGATAATGTCGAAAAACTATCTAGAAGATTTCTAAGAAAGTATTTTTATTTTGCAGGATTTTACCAAATTTTAAGAAAATATCGAGTCAGTTCAAATGATTATTACGACTTGTAGAAGTTTGGAATTCAAAAAATATTTGATAAATTTTTGGAGATATTTCAAAGTTGTAAAATATTTGAAACCTCAAAACTACTAAATTTAAAAAAAAATTGAATAAAAAATATTAAAATCTCTTAAAATTAAATTTTCAACCAAAAAAAATTACTTTAAATTTTTCCAGGAATCTTAAGAAATTTTTGTAATCATTTGGAAACTTTTCGAAATCCTCATAAAGTTCAAAATCATTTGATTCTAAGGGTTTACCATTTCTGAACAATTTTAGGTTATGCTAGTGTTTCAGACCAAAAATTGGCATTTTAAAACAAAAACCATTATGATTTAAACACGATTTAGAGAATTTTGGATGTCAGTGTTTTTCAAAGGAAATTGGTATTTTTAGTAAAAAAGTTTAATTTCCAAGAAAATTCACCAATTTCAACAATTTTAGGTAATGTTAGCGTTTTACACGTTTCAAACCAAAAATTTGTATTTTGAAACAAACATCATTATAATTAGAACAAGATTTAGAATTTTTAAACAATTTTTGATGATTTTAGTGTTTTTCGCCAGAAATTGGTAGTTTTAATTTAGAAAATTAGATTTCAAAGGAGATTCGCCAATTTTAGCAATTTTATGTTCATTAGCGTTTTACGCGTTTTACACAAATGGTTGGAAATTTAAAACAAAGATCATTATTTTTTGAACAAGATTTAAAATCGTCTTACAATTTTTGATTATGGCAGCGTTTTTCGTCGCAATTTGGTATTCTAAAGAAGATTCAAAACTTTTGACAATTTTTGTTCTGTAAGCGTTTTACACCATAAATTATTATTTTCTAAGAAAAATCATTACATTTCGTACGTCAGCGTTCCACACCAAAAAATCGCATTTTCAAACAAAAAACATTATAATTTGAAAAATATTTAGAGTCTTTTAACAATTTTGGACAATGTCAGTGTTTTCCAACAGAAATGGGCATTTTTAATAAAAAAGTTTAATTTCAAAGAAGATTCACCAATTTCAACAATTTTAGATCATGTTAGCGTTTTACACGTTTCACACCAAAAATTGGTATTTTGAAACAAAGATCATTATAATTAGAACAAGATTTAGCATTTTTGAACAATTTTTGATTATGTTAGAGGGTTACACAGAAAATTGGTATTTTCATACAAACATCGTTATAATTAAAGCAAGATTTAGAATGTTTGAACAATTTTTGATGATGTTAGTGTTTTTCGTCACAAATTGGTATTTTTAATTTAAAAAATTAGATTACAAAGAAGATTCGCCAATTTGAGCAATTTTAGGTTTCGTTAGCGTTTTACACATTTGACATAAAAAATTGGAATTTTAAAACGAAGATCATTATAATTTGAACAAGATTTAGAATATTCAAACAATTTTTGATTATGTTAGTGTTTTTCGTCAGAAATTGGTATTTTTAATTTAAAAAAGTAGATTTTAAAGAAGATTCGCCAATTTAAACAATTTTAGGTTATGTTAGCGTTTTACACACAAAAATTGGAATTTTAAAACAAAGATCATTTCAATTTGAACAAGATTTAGAATATTTAAAAAAATTTTGATTATGTTAGTGTTTTTCGTCAGAAATTGGTATTTTTAATTTGAAAAATTAGATTTCAAAGAAGATTCGCCAATTTGAGCAATTTTGGATTTTTGGATTATGTTAGCGTTTTAAACGTTTTACACAAAAAAATTAGAATTTTAAAACAAAGATCATTTTAATTTGAACAACATTTAGAATATTTAAACAATTTTTGATTATGTTACTGTTTTTCGTCAGAAATTGGTATTTTTAATTTACAAAAGTAGATTTCAAAGAAGATTCGCCAATTCGAGCATTTTTAGGTTATGTTAGCGTTTTACACACAAAAATTGGAATTTTAAAACAAAGATCATTTTAATTTGAACAAGGTTTAGCATATTTAAACATTTTTTGATTATGTTAGTGTTTTTGTCAGAAATTGGTATTTTTAAGTTAAAAAATTATATTTCAAAGAAGATTCGCCAATTGAAACAATTTTAGGCTATGTTAGCGTTTTACACACAAAAATTGGAATTTTAAAACAAAGATCATTTTAATTTAATAATATATAATAATAAATATATAATATTATTATTTAATATATTATAATAAATTTTGAGAAAATGAAAGGAAGAAGCGATTTAAAAAATATATATATTTTTTGGACAAGGGGAAAAAATATATATTGAAAAATGCTCCTTTCAACGCAGAAAAATTGTCAAAACTTAAAGATTTCCTCTTCCAGCCTGGAAAAGATTACCAAAAAATATATTTCTCTCTTTCCAACACAAAAAAAAAGATTAGGTTTCAAGATTTTTTTTTTCCGAACGTGCGATGTTTTTAAATCGTTTAAAAAAATGTATTTGTTTTCTTGATTGGAAGGGGGAAGATTCAATTTTCGTCATTTTTGTTTGACTTGAAAGAACAGGTAGTTTTTCTGGGTTGAGAGAGGGGATCTTTAATTTTGATAAATTTCACGAACATGAAAAGAGGGAACGTTTTTTCTATGGAAGATTAAAAGGCGATAAATGAATTAAACTTCCAAAAAGTTCCTTTTTAACGAAAAAAAATGTAAAAAATATTTCTCTCCTTTCGACACCAAAAATTATTAAAGCTTACAAATTATATGAATATACGAATTTTTTTAACTTATTTTTTCAATATGTTTTTTTTCTGGGTCGCAAGGAATATTATGTAATATATAATATATAGTATATAATGTTTATAATTTTTACGAACATGAAAGGAGAGAGTGATATTTTTTAAATATTTTTTTTTCTGATGAGGGTAATTTTTTATGTTTGGAAATTTGTCTGTAATGGACGAAAGGAACATTTTATTTTTATAAATTAAAAATTTTCCTTTCGAGCCCAGAAAAATATTTAAAAAATGCTAAAAATGCGGAAAAATCTCTTTTCCCAACATAGAAATATTTTAATTGAAAGCAAATTATTATTCAAATTTTCATTTAAATTCAATAGACCGGAAATAAGGATTTATAATGTTTGACCTTTTTTTCTTTTCTATTTTATTATGTTAGACAATTGATTCTATGAAATACAATAATTTAGTAATAATATTAATTTTATGATTTAATTCAGAAATTTTGTGACAATTTTTGTTCTTTTTGGATTAAAGGAATTTTTTATTTTTGACAATTCTTATCTCGCAGAAAAAATTTATATTAATTTGAAAATAAAAAATGTCACAAATTTTGTTTCCTAATAATTTATAAAATGAATGTGTTTCTTCAACCGAAATTTGCTTGTCTAAAAAATTTCTAACGGACCATTAGAATTATTCCTTTTCTTGTATTAAAGTACTGTTTATGGGAGAAAGAAACTTTCCTAGTTTGAGGAATTTCCCTATCGTGGTGATCTTTATCGCTCGTAAATCTCGACTTTCGAAGGGTCTCGAAGCTCGATCCAGCGATATGTCACTCTGACTTACACGATCGACTGCAGTGGTTTTCAGGTGACAACGTTATTGCCTGGATATCGAATGCGGATAGGCAAGACGTGGCAAATCCGGATATATTAGACACGCCAACTTCCTGTGATACTATTCAGACTATAAAACGTTTTTATTATTCCTTTTTATGTGAAAAATCAGATAAAAAAAGGATCTAATCGACTTTACCCCGTACTATAGCCGACTTTACCCCGTACTCGATCCGACTTCACCCCGTATCCTAGCCGACTTTGCCCCTCACCCAAGATAACATTACCTCGTACCCTAGCCGACTTTACCCCGTACCGTATCCGACGTCACCTTTTATCATAGCCGACTTACCTACCCTAGTCAACTTTACCCTGTATCCTAGCCGACATCACCTCGTATTCTGGATAACTTTACCCCGTACCCTTGCTGACTTTACCCCGTACTCTAGCCGACATTATTCCGTATCCTAGCCAACTTTACCCCGTAACATACGTGATTTTAGCACGTACTCTACCCGACTTTACTCCTTATCCTAGCCGACTTTACCCCTAACGTAGCCGACTTTACCCCTAACGCAGCCAACTGTACCCTGTGCCTTACCTGACCTTAGCTTGTTCCCTAGATAACTTTACCCCGTAACCTTTCCTTTAACCGTGCTCTATCTGATCTTAACCCGTACCCTACTTGACTTCACTCCTTATTCTAGCAGACATTAATCCGTACACTAGCCGACTTTACTTTAAACCCCAGATAACTTTACACGGTTCCCTGCCTACTTTACCCCGTTTTCTAGCCGACATTACCCCTTACCCTACGTGATTATAACCCACAGCCTACCCGGTTTTACTTCTTATCCTAGCCGAATCTATCCCTACCCTAGCCAACTTTATCCAGTGCCATAGCTGACATTACCTTGTACACTAGGCGAATTTTCCGCGTACCCTAGCCGACTTTATTCCGTACTCTAGGTGACTTTACCCCGTATCCTACCGGACTTTACTCCTTATGCTAGCTTACCTAGCTGACCTTACCTCGTACAATAGTCAACCATACCACATACTCTAGGCGACTTTTCCTCATACCCTAACCAAATTTACCCCGTACCATAGATAAGTTTACCTTGTACCCTACCCGACTTTACCCCTTATCCTAGCCGACTTTACTCCTACCCTTTACATTCCTTTTACTTTACCTTGGTCTCTAACCGACATTACCCCGTACCCTAGCCGACTTTACCCCGTACCCTAGCCGACATTACCCTGTACCCTAGCCGACTTTACCCCGTACTCTAGCCGACATTACCCCGTACCTCAGCCGATATTACTCCATACCCTGGGTAACTTTACCTCGTACCCTACCCAACTTTACCCTTCATCCTAGCCGACTTTACCCCTACCCGAGTCAACTTTACCCCGTGCCCTAGGGGCAAAGAGTGGCCAAAAGCACTTTTTGTAGACAAAATGCTGTTTACAAGCCAATTTTCGATGATTTTTTTTCAACCGTAAGACTTACAGATATAACGAGTCGGAGCCCAAAAATTAATTTTGATCAACAAAAAATTTTTTATATAACAAAAAAATAAACAAGATTTTATCCCTAATTTTTCCGATGTACCTGTTTTTTAAGATCTTTAAATTAACTTAAGAAGAGTCTAAGTGGAATAGCTATCCACCAATAATTTATAATAGTTTATAGCAAAATAATATTTTTCAAATAACTTTATAAACAAATTAATGAACAAAAGCCATTATCTCGTGATTTGCAATGATAAGTTGATTTAAATGCATAGTTTTTAACTTTTTGCATAAAATATGATAGAAGTTTATATATAATTTCGTTACGTTAGGAATAACTGCTGTTTGACAATTATTTAAACAATCTTTATAAACAAGTAGAGTTTTCTTATGTCACAATGAATAGGATCAATTTTTTGCAGAATAAACCAAAAATATCATTCCAATGACTCTGCTAAGATTCTTTGCCAATGGACAAGAGAAGTTAATTATTTAAACAATTTTTATAAACTAAAGTACTTATTAACCAATTTTGCATGACTAGACTCAATTTTCTGCAGAATCAACTAGAAATTTGTTCAAAATGACTACTTTCTATCAGATTTGTCCTATTGACAAGAACTGTTGATTATTTAAACAAAATTTATAAAACAAATTCACAGTTCTTTGGTGATAGTGAAGAGGTTTAACTATTGCTTGTAGTAACTGGATGTCACGTTTTAACGATTTTTTCTGTGTAATACATAACCTAAAATTGTTGACAGTTTTTTCTAAATCTAATGATTTTTTATTATAATAACCGATTTTCTGTGAAAAATAATAATATATTCTAAAACTTTTTAAAAGTTGCTAAATCTTTTTCGAACTACTAACATTTTTATTTTAAAATATAAATTTTTGGTTCAAAATACTAACATGATCTGAAATTGTTTATGTGAATCCTCTTTCAAATTTTATTTTTATATTAAAAATACTCATTTTCGATGAAAAACGCTCACAAAATCCAAAGTTGTTAACATATTGTAAATCTTGTTCAAATCATAATGATTTTTGTTTTAAAATACCAATTTTTTATAATAATCGCAAACATAACCTAAAATTGTTGCAATTTTCTAATCGTTTTTTTATTGAAAATACCAATTTCCGACGAAAAATACTTACAAAATCGAAAAGTTTTAAAAGATTCTAGACCTTGTTTAAATTATAATAATTTTTGTTTTCACATATCATATATGTTTGGTATATATATGTTTGGTGTAAAACGCCAACATAACCTAAAATGGTTAAAATATGTCAATTTTCTTTGAAAACTTTTTCTTTTTCAAAAAATACCAATTTCTGACGAAAAAAACTGTAAAATAATCCAAAATTGTTAAAAGAGTCTAAATCTTTTTCAAATTACAATTATTTTTTGTTTTAAAGTGCCAATTTTTTGCGTAGAATGACAAACAAGCCTGAAGTTTTGAAAATATTATAAATCTCGTTGTAATAATAGTTTTTGCTTGTTTTAAAAACGCTTAACTGCAAAAAAAGCTAAAAAAGACTGAGAAACCTAAATCTTCGAAAAAATTTTAGCTTCAAAATCTAATAACACCTGATTAAAAATAAACATTATTCGTATAAAAAGCTCACATAATTTGAAATTGCTGTACATTGCGAATCTTGATAAAGATTTTTCTTTACAAATGCTAATTTTTAATTCAAAACAATTATAAACTTAAATTTTTTTAGAAATTTCAAGTCTTTTTCGAAACTTTATGATTTTAGGTTGAAATTTTTTTTTAATACTAATATCCAGCGAAAAGTTCTATTATAAAAATATATATAATCTTCACAATAATTTATTAGATAATTCAAAAGTTTGAATTTAACCACTCTATATTATTTAAAAAACACAGATGTTTCTAATTTGCATAAGGTTTTCCATGATTTTTTTTCTTAAAAGTGATTATTTTTAATTTTTATTTTCAGAATTTCAGATATAAAACCATTTCAAGTAAGGAAAAGGAAATCAGGTTTTCAACCAAAGTGATTGCCGAATTTTTTAGATTCAATGAGAATTATATAGTTTTATAAATGAATTTTCAAAATAAAATAAAAAAATTGTTTCTAGAACCTCAAAGGATAGTTTCTTCAATGTAAAAAAAGAACGAATTATTTTATATGGAAAAAAATGACTAAAAAATAATAATTAGGTGAAATCTCTTTAAAAAATTGATTTCCTTTCACTTGAGAAGTGAACTTAAAATATATACATATATATATATAAAGACCTTACGTGCAAGCATAACATCAAAGGAACTTTTTCCATAAGGACGAAATAAGTTTAGCATTTTCGTGGCTTCCAACCTACCGCGCAGTTTTTATTGGAAAACAAACTCACCTTCCAAATATAAAGCAATTTTTCCGAGATCTTGTGTGGTATTGACTTAAATCTCGGAATAAAATGATTTAAAAGCTTTCAGTTACCCAAAAATATTTTTCGAATTTTACTCTTTGGTATGATTTTTTGCCAATGGACAAGAACAGTTAATTATTTAAACAATTTTTATAAACGTATATACTTTTTGACCAGTTTTGTATGAATAGGCTCAATTTTTCGCTGAATCAACCAAAAATGTATTAAGAATAATAAAGATTATAATAGTCAGCAATAGGGTGATTCCTAAATGTTTACCACTCACTCCCAGTAAAAGTCCCAGTCCCTTTAACTTTAAATTATTCATTTTTTCTTGGCTTAGAAATCGTAAAAAAACAAGTGCCAAAAAACTTTATTTTCAAAACTTCCTGACTTTTACCTGATTTCACCCTGACTAATTATTGATTTTCCCTGACAATTCTCAAAGACCAGTATTTTAGGATTGTGAAATTTTTTTAAATAGAATTTTTTAAAAACGGAATAAAACAATTTCAGTTTAAGATTTAAAAATTATTGATTTATTTGAACCAAAAAAGAAAACTTTTTTACCAGAAAAGACGAATTTTTAATCGGAAAGGACGAATTTTTGGTCTAAGCAAATACTTGTTTAACAAAACTGTTAAATTTTGGACAAAGAGTTAATTTTTTGACAAAATATCAGGATTATCAAAAAATAATTAAATTTCCAACAAAAAGCTTAATTTTGAATTGAAAAAAATGAATTTTCAAAATTGAATTTTCAACAACAAGAAAAATTAATTTTGTACCAAACTAAAAATGTAATAGTTGATATTTGAACCAAATAATATGAGATTTCTATGAAAAGAAATCAAGTTTAAAATCTTCTGGTATTCAAATTTTCTGGTAGAACAATGAAAATTAATTGTCTACCAGAAAAGACGAATTTTCGTCAGAATACGTGAATTTTCAAACAAATAAAAATAAAAATGATTTCAAAAAAAAAATGATGAAGTGACATTTTCATTTTGAAAATAATTAATTTTGCATCAAAAATATTAATTTTTAACCAAACAGTTGCATTTACAACCAAATAGTTTAACTTTAGAGCAAAGAAAAATACGAATTTTTAACAAAATAGTTTTACTTTTAACAAAAGTAGTTGAATATTCAACTTAGAAAGATGAATTTTCAACCAATGGTTGAATTTTTAATAGTCAGTTCAATTTTTAACAAAATATTTGAATCTGTAACCAAATACTTAAATTTTTGAAATGGAAAGATCAATTTTAAAACCAAAAATATGAATTTTCAACAAAGAAAATTAATTTTCTGTTTGAAAAAGACGAATTGTAAACAAAATACGTCAAATTTTAAAAAAATACTTTATTTTTTAATCTACAAATGCGAATTCTCAACAAAAAAATTTAATAATTTATATTTTTCTAATAAAAGATGATTAATTTTCTGCCAAAAAAGAGGAATTTTCAATGAAATGCTTCAATTTTCAAACAAATCGTAGAATTTTCAAGGAAATAGTCCAATTTTCAATTAAGAAGATGAATTTTCAACTAAAATGATGATTTTTCTAATAAAAAAGACAAATTCTTAATAAAGAAGATTTTTGAGTCAAGAAAGAATAAAATTTAGTTTGTAATAAATTACAAAATTACAACTTTCAAGCTAAACGACAAATTTCCTGTAAAACTGTTTAATTTTCAACCAAAAACTTTCATTTTAAACCAAACAGGGAAAAATTTCAAGCCAGGAAGATTAGCTTTTTGTTGAACAAAAAGAATTTTCAATTAAAAGGATCAGTTTTAAATCAAAAATAAAAAGTTAAAATTTTTATTTATAAAAGATTAATTTTCTACAAAAAAAAAAGAAATTTCCAACCAAAAAGATGAATTTTCAACTAAAATTATGAATCTTCAACCATGTAATGATTTTTTAACAAAGTGGTTCAACCGTAAAACAAGTACTTTAATTTTCAAAAAAGAAGATGATTTTCAACTAATAATTTAACAGTAAATATTTCAACCAAAGAAGGATTATAAATTTTAATAAAAAAATAATTGAATTTAACCAAAAAAGAGGAATTTTCAAGAAAATATTTAAATCCACATCCAAAGAAGATTAATTTAAAACAACTTAAAATCTTTTATAGACGGAATACAATGAGAAAAATGTTTCAAACAAATTTGTTTTAATGCAGTTTAATTAAAACAAATTTTTAATTGAATTAATCAAACTTTATTTAAATTGAATTTGATTTAAATGAAGAAAGCTTCACTTGAATGGAACGAAAAATATATTTGAAATAAACAAACATTTGTTTGGCCCTGTAAGAAAGAAACAATTTGTTTTGATTTTAACAAAGACTTTTTTTGATTCGAAGAAATATTGTGTGAATCAAATACAATTGGTTCAATTCAAACAAAATTTATTTCATTTAAATATTAGTTTTGTATAAATTAAACAATGTGTATTCAATTTTCAAGATTTATATTTCAAGTGTATGAAATTTAAAATGTTTTTTAGAAATAGTTTTTAATTTTCACGATTTTCAATTTAAAATTCTTCATTTTTTAAGATTGAAAATTGAAGATTGATTAATCTTCAATTAGATGTAAGAAAGAAAAACATCTGTATTCCCATAATATTTTAATTTATTATTTCAATTTATATATTTATTATTAATTATATTGTAAATAAATGTACAAACACAGTTAATAATTTAAAAAAATTATAAATGTAATTTTTGGACAATTTTGCTTGAATAGGCTCTATTATTTTTCAGAATACACCAAAAATGAGTTACGAATGATAAAGGTGAATAATTTCGTCACGACGAAAGCAAATTGGTTCACGGTCGAGTATTTTTCCTTCAGACATAAAATTTATTTTTTCATCGATAACAAGACAGGTTTGACACTCTCGGAATAAATTTATTATCTAAAAGCTCTCGGTTACCCAAAAATGTCTTTTTAGTCAATTTTGCATGAATAGACTACATTTTTTTTGCATAGACAAACAATCTTAAAGGATGATTTTTCACAGCACAAGTCAATTCAATTCTAAATTTTCGAAATTAAAGAAATTTCAAACGATAATCATCAAAATAAGACAAATTTTTATTTTCTTGATCGCATAGTTTTTTATTGTAAATTTTGAAAATGAAAAACAGTACGATTTTAAAGATTTACAATTGAAAGTTCTATTTTAAATATTTAGAATTGAAAATTCTTGAATTTCGGAAAATACAGAATTAAAAATGATTTAATTTTTAAGATATATATTTTGAAGATATGTAATTTTAAACTTTTTTTTACTGTTCAATTCTAAAGAGTTGCAATTAAAATTTCTTTAATTTTCACGATTAACAATTTAAAATTCTTCATTTTTTTTAAAGATTTTTAATTTGAAATTCTTTCTTTTGTAAGATTACCAATTAAAGATTTGCTAATTTAGAATTTTTGTAGTTCGAAATCATGAAATTTGAAAAATCTTTCTGAAATTAGCCTACCTTCAAGATTTTCAATTTGAAAATTCTTTGATTCTTAAAGTGTATAATTTTATATGAGGTAATTTTCAATATTTTTTGTATAATTCAATTTTGAAAATTTCAATTGAAAACTCCTAAATTTTAAAGACACATAAATAGATATTGTAAAATTCTGACAAGAATCAAGAATTTTCAATTATAACTCATCGAAATTGAGGAGATTTCTAATGCAAATCATCAAAATGAGAGAATTTTTTATTCTCCTGCCTGCATAATTTTGAATTGTAAATTTTCAAGTTTAAAAAATCTTCACTTTTTAAGATTTTCAAATGAAATTTCTGCAATTTTGAAGAGTTATTGGTGAAAAATTTGAATTTGAAAATTACAGAACTGACAATGATTCAATTTTCAAGGTTTATATTTTGAAGGTATAAAATTTGGAACTTTCTTTTTTTTAATAATTCAATTTTGAAGATTTACAATTGAAAATTCTTGAATTTTGAACATTTCGAATTCTTTATTTTTCAAGCTTTATAATTAAAGATTCATTAGTTTGACATGTTTATTTGGAAAGTTTAAAATCATGGAATTTCGAACATCTTTTTAAAATGACTCTACCTTCAAGGTTTGCAATTTGAAGATTCTTCAATTCTTAAAGTGTATAATTTTATGTGATGTATTTTTCAACATTTCTTTTATAGTTCTTTCAATGTTAAAGATATAAAATTAAAAATTTCTAAATTGTAAAGGTCTATCAATAAAAAATCTCAAAAGATGCTTCTTAAAATCAAAAGTCGAAAGTTTTCAATTATAAATTTTCGGAATTGAAAAAATTGTTGATGTATACATCATAAAAATGAGAGAATTTTCAATTGTTTTCTTGCGTAATTTGTAATTGGTGATTTGAAAAATTAAAAACTTTTTAATTTCGAAGAATAGCCATATAAAATACTATAATTTTAAAGCGTTAAAATTGAAAATTCTTGAATTTTGAGAATTTTAAATTCAAAATTCTTCATTTTTAAGATCTACGATTAGGAATTCAATAATTTGGAATTTTCATAATTCACAATCATGAAATTTTGAAAATCTTTATGAAATGAATCTACCTTCAAGATTTTAAAAATGCATCAATACAAATTCTTAAATTTTGATGATTTTAAAGATCGACATCAAAGAGCTTTCAAATTTGAATCTTCAAAATTAAAGAAATTTCAAGTGTAAGTCACAAAAATAAGTTAATTTTTCATTCTTTCGCTTGCATAATTTTTAATTCCAAATCATGAAAATGAAAAACACTTTAATTTTAAAGATTCTCTTTTTAAAATTCTACAATTTTAAAGCGTTGGAATAGAAAATTCTTGAATTTTGAAAATGTGGAACTAAAAATTATTAGGATTTATATTTTAAAGGTATGAAATTGTGAACGTTTTTTCTAAATAGTTCAATTCTTAAGATTCGCAATTAAAAATACTTCAATTGTCACGATTTTTAATTTAAAATTCTTCATTTTTTAAGATTTACAATTAAAGATTGATTAAGTTAGAATGTTTATATTTCAAAATCATAAAATTTCAAAAATCTTTTTAAAATTAATCTACCTTTCGAGATTTGCAATTTGAACATTCTTATATTTTTAAACTGTATCATTTTATGTGATGTAATTTTCAACATTTCTTTGATAGTTATTTGAATTTTGAAGATATAACATTGAAAATTCTTAAATTTTAAAGACATATAAATAAAAATTTTTAAATTTGGTCAAGAGTCAAGAATTTTCAATGATAAATCTTCGAAATTGAGGACATTTCTAATGCTAACCATAAAAATGAGAGCATTCTGAATTCTCTTGCCTGCATAATTTTGAATTGTAAATTTTCAAATTTAAAAACTCACGAATTGAAAATATTTTCGATTGAAATTTCTGCAATTTCTAAGACTTATTGGTAAAAAAATTTGCATTTGGCAAATACAGAACTAAAAATGATTCAATTTTTAAGGTTTATATTTTGAAGGTGAAAATTTGGAACTAAATCTTCGAAATTTACAAAATTTTAAATGTAAATCATGAAAATGAGAGAATTTTCAATTTTTTTTCTTGCGTAATTTTTAATTTTTAATTTCGTAATTTTGAACGGTCTTTTGTTTTGTTTCAAGTTTAATTTTAAAGATTTAAAATTAAGAATTCTTCAATTTTCACAATTTTTCATTTAGAATTCTGTATTATTTAAGATTTACAATTGAAGATTCATTAATTGGGAATTTTTATAGTTTAAAACCATGAAAATTCAAACTTCTTTATGAAATGAGTCTACCTTTAAAATGTGCAATTTGACAATTCTTCAGTTAGTACTAAGGAGAAATACAATTGGTATTTTCATAATATTTGAATATTTTATTTTAATTTATATATTTATAATGAATAATATTTTAAACAAAATGAAAAAAATCTCAATGCACCCATATGAAGGCTTTAAAGCAGATATTACTATTATTTTAACATACAATTAAATTTAATGACTTAAATTAAATATTCGTGATTACATTTTTTAAATTGAAATTTTAAATAAAGAACTATGAAATTAGGAATTGATAAAATTCCCGACGGTTTTTAATATTACCGAATTTGAAAATTCCCGAATAGTAAAATTCACAAGAGAAAATTGGCTGAATTATAAAATATTTGAACTGGAATATGCTTGAATTATAAAATTCCCGAAAAAAACAATAAAAAAGGGATCGAATAATAAAATTCTTGAATTGGAATACTTAAAAATAATAAAATTTCCGATAGAAAATATTCGAATTACAAAATTTCCGAAAAAAGAAAATTTCCGAAATAAAACAATAAAACTTTTTGATAAGTATTATTTATTTATTAAAAATACAGTAATAAAATATTTTTGTGACAAAAACTTAATTTTCATGTTTAAAGTTTCTAAAATTAGTGTTTGAATTCAAAATAACAATAATTGACAGAAATATATTTCTGGATAAACATTTTTTTTCAGTTAGACTCATTTTAAATTCAAACAATAATTTTGGAAACTTCAAACATTGAGATTAATTTTTTCCTAAAAATATTGAATTATTGTATTTTTAATAAAAAATTACAAGTATAAAAAAGTTAATTGTTTAAATTCGCGAATTTTCCAGTACGGATATTTTATAATTTGGCGATTTTCTTTAGGAAATTTTATTATTCGGTGATATTATAAACTGTTCAGGAATTTTACCATTCGGAAATTTTCAAAGTCGGAAATTTTATCAATCGGGAATTTTATAGTGACTGGAATTTCATTTTTCGGGATTTTTTAGTCGTCCCAATTTAAATTTCTTTTTATTTATAAAATTAATGAAACTATTACAATTGAAATAATATTACAATCAAAAATTTTCCTACTCATCAATTTTTTTTTAATTATTGTTTATAATTGGGAATTTGATAATTCGGCAATTTTCTGTCGGGAATTTCATTATTCGGGTATTTTCCAATGGGAGTATTTTATTTTTCGGGATTTTTCATTCATCCCGTTCTGAAATGATTCAGAAAAAAAATCAAATGAATAATTCCAATTATTTAATTTTCACCCTTACATTAAAATGTGGCTAATAATGATTATTTATTCATTAATTATTATTTATTACGTAAGCCCTGATCAAAGCTCGTATTTACTGTCCGCTAATTAAATGCAACTCAGCTTTGCTGAGAAATCCCTTTTCAGGGATATGAATATCAAATGATGAATTTATTATTTAGGGTTTAGGGACATTTATAATCAATGCTACCAATCTGAGTGGGTTGGGGTCAGTGGAAGTAACGTTACGAACTTAGATAACAGTTAGTATGTTTCCTGATACATAGATTTCCCTGATATCCTGATTTTAGATTTCACTCTCTTTCCCCTATTCACCTCCTTACCCCCATTTTCAAGAATTATTTTTTTGTCGAAAACTAGATTATTTTGTTGAAAATGCCACTGTTTTGTTAAAAAGTCATCTTCTTTCGTCAAAAATTCACCTAGTTGGTTGAAAGTTGATAATTTGTTAAAAAATAATTTCTTTCGTTGAAGATTCATCTCTTTCGTTGAAAGCTGAACTATTTTTTTGAAAATTTGTTTTATTTTTTGTTGAAAATTATTTTTTTTTACTAAAAACATTACTATTCCATTTTTGGTTGAAGATGCAAGTACTTGGTCGAAAAGTCAAGCGTTTGTTGTAAAATTCATGTATTTTGTTAAAAATTCTTCATTTTTGTTAGTAAGTTAATCTTCTTGTTCAAAAAATCATATTTTTGGTTGAAAATTTAAATATTTGATTGAACGTTGAACTCTTTCGTCAAAAATTAATTGGATTAATTGGATTTTTTACCTGTATCCGCTGAGAAAGACAATTTTCAGTCTCTGTTATCAAGTTGTCAAATATAATGAAATTTTCTTTCCCTTTTGTTAAGTCCTTTTCTGGCTTCAGAAAAATATTTTGTTGATTACCCAAAATTTACAGTATCTTTAAGGATTATTAAATAAATGTGTAAACGTGTCTGACCAAATTGGATGTATCTACTTACAGTCCATTTAAAATAGTACTTTATTTTACATTCAAAAAAATGTCTGGTTAAATCAACCAGAATTCTAGTTAAATATGCCCTCACTATTTTTTCTGGTTAGACTAACCAGAATTATGGTTGAATTAACCAGAATTTCTGGTTGATTTAAACGGAATTCTGGCTGATTTAACCAGACATTTTTTTGAGTGTAGTTAAAAATTCATCTCTTTGGTGAAAAATTAAACTATTTTGTTGAAAATTCGTTTAATTTCTGGTTGAAAATTAATTTTTTATAACTACAAATTTCACTATTCCATTTTCGGTTGAAAATTCAAGTACTTGGTCGAAAAGTGAAGTACTTGGTTGGAAAGCCAAGTACTTGATTGAAAAGTTAAGTACTTGGATGAAAATTCATGAATTTTGTTTCAAAAAATTTCATTTTTGTAAGTAAATTAATCTACTTTGTAAAAAAATCGTATTTTTGGTTAAAAATTCAACTATTTGATTGAACGTTGAACACTTTCGTCAAAAATTAAGTCTTTCGTAAAGATACTTTATTTTAGTTAAAAATTTATCTCGTTGGTGGAAAATTCAACTATTTTATTGAAAATTCTTTTAATTTTTGCTAGCCAATTATTTGTTCAAATAAAAACCTGAGTATTCTATTCTTTCTTCAAAATTTATCTGGATTAGTTGGATTAATTGGATTTTTTTGCCTGCATCCGCTGGGAAAGACAATTTTCAGTCTCTGTTATCAAGTTGTCAAATATAATGAAGTTTTGTTTTCCTTTCGTAGAATCCTTTTCTGGCTTCAGAGAAATATTTTGTTGATAACCCAAAATTTCTAGTATCTAAAAGGATTAATTAATAAATGTGTAAGCATGTCTGGTCAAATTGGATGTATCTACTTACACCACATTCAAAACAATACTTTATTTTAGTTGAAAATTCATCTCCTTAGTGGAAAATTAAACTGTTTCGTTGAAATTTCGTTTTATTTGTGGTTGAAAATTAATTTTGTTCAATTAAAGATTTCACTATTCCATTTTCGGTTGAAAATTCAAGTGCCGAAAAGTCAAGTACTTGATTGAAAATTCATGTATTTTGTTGAAAAATGCTTCATTTTTGTGAGTAAATTAATCTGCTTGGTCAAAAATCATATTTTTGGTTAAAAATCCAACTATTTGATTGAACGTTGAACTCTTTTGTCAAAAATTAATTCTTTTGTAAAGATACTTTATGTCAGTTAAAAATTAATCTCTTAGGTCGAAAATTAAAATGCTTTAATGAAAATTCGTTTCATTTTTGGTAGCAAATTATTTGTTTGGATAAAAAATTAAGCATTCCATTTTTTCTTTAAAATTTATCTGTTTTAGATAAAAATTAAAATATTTGGTAAAAAATTCTTCATTTTCTTAGTAGATTAATCTTCTTGGTGACGAAATTATCTTCTGTGGTTGAAAATTCAACTTTTTGGTTGATAGTTGAACTTTTTTGTTAAAAATTAAGTATTTTGGTGAAGATTCAACTTTTAAGTAGTAAATGTATCACCGATAGAAATTTCAACTATTTGGTTGAAAATCCGTTTTTCGTCGCAGGAAATTAATCTTTTTGATCATAAAACCCTCTTTTTGGTTGAAAATTAATCTTCTTGGTTAAAAAATCTTTTTTTTTTTTGGTCAAAAATTAAAATATTTGGTTAAATCTTGAACACTTTCGTTGAAAATTTGTTACAATTTTTTGGCTGAGAGTTAATTTCTTTGAATGAAAATGACACTATTCCATGTTTTGTTAAAACTGATATTTCGTGACAAAACATGAACTGTTTACGTTCGGAGTTCCGCTAAATCCGGTTTAGTTTGGGTAGGTCAGGTCCAAGGACATCCCCAAAACCGACGTTAAATCCGAGTTCGACTGTATTTCAGGTTTGGAGGGGGAAATCCAAGATGTCTGCACGCCGAGGGCCAAACATTAACACTAATTGCATGGGACAAACCTTTATTTTTTCAATAGTTCGGAAAAAAATTATGTTTCATCATAATGGCATTTGGATATTATTTTTTATTTTTCAGAAGCTATTCCATCAAATAATAAAATCGATCAATTTTGTTTTATAACAATTCTATTATTTAATTGAACAGCTTTTGAGAAATGAAGAATAATATTCAAATACACTTACAGAGAAAAATTATTTTTTTCTAAGTTATTAAAAAAATAAAGTATCGTCCTGTGCAATTAGTATCATTGCTTGGCCTTCGGCGTGCAGACATCTTGCGAGCTGATGTCACATCTTGAAATACCAAATGTTCAAGTCACAGAAATATTTACAACTTAAGTATGTTGGTTTTCAAATGGAATAAGACGACACGTATTTTATCGATTTGTCGAAAAATTTGCGTTGAAAAAGTTATGAGTATTTGAATTAAAAAGATCGAAAACGCCTAGTAATTTTCCATTCACAAAATTAACGTCACGTAATGTTATTACTTATTATGACGTCAGTCAATAGAAACGCTGTTCCTACACAAATATGTATTGTACACAGAATATATTGTACACTCAGTATACTAATTATAGTTCTCCTACACAAAAAATTACACAAAAATTAGTGATGTTAATTTGAAAGTCCTCTGAAAGTTATATAAGAAAGGGTTCTTATCTTGCAGTACTTTCAGAGGTTAGATCATTATGTTTAGCAATATAATTGAATAAGTATTATTCTGAAATTTGAGTAGATTTAATATATATTAGTAATATTCTTATCGTACCCTCAAAACCAGTGAACAACATATGTATCTCTCAGTAAACGACACCCAACAGAAGGAAGCTTTTAGGAAATTACACCCAACTCTCGGATTCTGTCACCCCGGTTTTGGCATTCCTAGAACTGCTGGCCCACGTAGTTTCTCAGAGCCCAGGGCGAGAGACGTTTGCGACTCTCGCTTCAGAAGGGCTGCAGTGCGCGAGTACTCAGTTGAGTATATTGCGCAATATAATAATAATAATATATCTTTATTATGTTCCACGAAATATGTACATTAACCTACAGAAAGAGATAGACGAGTAGATATAAAAGACCGAGGTTCAACTGAGCTGCTTTACAACCTAACCTTCTACAAACTAACTTAAATGTTTACGATAAAATAATTGCTTGTTAACGCTAACTAGCTTAAAAGGAGAAAAAAAATTAATGTACAATCGTAAATCGTAAATTACGGGACTAAGAATACAGGACCATCATATATAAATCGCTGATGAGTAGCTTTCTCGCACGTGACAGGTTCTTAACGGATTCAATGCTTCACCCGCAATTTTTGGTACATTTCATTTCTCACAGATTGAGCACAATAGGAATTAATCAGATCTTTAAGATCGTTTAACAAACAAGGAGCTACGCATGAAAAAGTAGCTTCCGCCTTCGCAGTGCGGGCGGAAGGGACCGAAAATTTTCCGTTGGATCTTGTGACAAGGGATTTTCTCGTCCGATCTTCTTCCACACTGGAAATGAGATTTCGTAGGTAAATCGGCGTCTCCGTTGACCAAATTTTGAACGCGAGAACGCAAAGATGCAATCTCCACCGTTGGTCCATTTTCAGCCAACCAGATTCTCTGAAAGCGGGGGAGATATGGTCAAATTTTCTTATGCCGAACGCGAATCTTAAGCAGGAGTTTTGCGCTCTCTGAATCCTAGCCTTCAGCGGCGTCCTCAAGAAAGGCCCAAAGCTCGCATATGCATAATCAAAAAGAGACAAGATTAGCGATTCGCATAATAGTAGTTTAGTACTAGTAGGGAGAGCGTGAGGAAATGGAAATAATTTTCGTAAACGTATATATGCGGCATTGACCTTTTTAGATACTTGCTCGTCAAAGCCCCAATTCGACTGCATTATAAGCCCAAGATTTTTCGACTACGAGACTATGGAAAGTTGAGTAGAGTTTATGGAGAAATTAGGAAGAAGATCGCAATCTTAACTGCCTATCGGCAGAATGACAGATTTCGTCGGATTAATGATCAGCGCACGATCTTCCGCCCAGCCAGCGATATGATCTAAGGCCGCGTTTAAAATGTCTGCTCCCTCATTAATGTCTTCCCGCTTACAACGGATATACACCTGTGTATCATCTGCATACATGTGTACGTTATTTTAATTCTGCCATTGGAGATCGCCTCTACCTTACGCAAAAATTCATTCACGGAGTCAGGAAGGTGGTTTGTGTAAATAGCAAACAAGGTTGGGCTACTGACGGCCCCCTGAGATACTCCCATATCCACTGCTCTGCGTGGGGCATGAGTGTAGACTGAGAGTTTGATACTGCGACTCGCTGACTTCTATTAGAGAGAAACCCTATGAACCAAGCAAGTGATGTCCCCCCTACTCCTATGGATTCTAATTTTTTTTAAAGCAACTCATGATCAAGGGTCTCGAAAGCCCGAAATAAGTCTAGCAAGGCCAGCAGGGTTACCTCTGAACAGTCCAAAGACCTACCTATCTCATCCGAGACGTGAAGAAGAGTCGTTGCAGCCGAAAACCCCGATTTATTGGGAGGTCACACTTTGTTTTTGTCAATGTAGGGTGTCAACTGCTGAAGACAGATCTTCTCTAACACCTTCGAAAGGTAAGGCAGAATGGTTATTGGGCGCAAGTCACAAAATGATTTCGGACTGTCGCATTTAGGAAGAGGACGAACAATACCTGATCCCCATGCCGAGGGAAACTTTCCCTGCCTTAACGAGGTATTCATAATATTTAATAACGCAGGAAGGCACGAGGGTACACACAGATAAACTGAGGAACTATTTATGCCATCCGATCCCGTAGCTGTCGAAGTGAACGATCTCATGGCGTGATACAAATGACTAAGATCAATTTCCTTGAATGCGAAAGTATTCTGTGAGTCAGGTATAATGTTGCTAGCAGATGACTGAAGGTGGCGGATTGGTGCCTCTGACTCTACTGCTGACGATATGGTATCTAGATAATAGTCATTAATGCTAGAGGGATCCAAAGGCAGAGCTCCCCAAAAGAACTGTCTTTGTCCTGTCCAGACACCTGCCAGGTTTACCTTTTCCCACATGTCCCGCATATGGCGACGCGCCAGAGTCATAATTAAATGATTGATGATTTCAGTGCACGCGTTCAACAAAAAGTACCAAGTTACTTGTTCCGTGTCCATTTGAAAGTCCCAACATACGCCCGCATAAACCCCTCGGATGACGTACATGCAGAGATGATTTTATTGCCTTGTAATGAGGTTTCTTTACTTAGCGAATATAACGAAACACGTCATCACACTCATTCGACCACGGTGCTCTGCCTAGATAAAAATCATGTTAAAAAAGTATTACCTAGTCATTTTCCATACATATGTGCACAAATGAGACCAACACACCCCAGATAAAAATGTTTTGACGATGCCCTTGCCAATCGAATTTATTAAAATTAATTTGAAATTTTTTGGCTCTTATAGTTGCCGGAAACTGTGACGAGGTTTGATAAATATACTAGGGGTAATTTTTTGGGGTAGCTAAAAGTTAAAGTGAGGATGAGGATATAAAATAAAGTCTTTGCAAGGTGGCCTCAATGACTATTTTTAATTTCGAAATTTTTTCCCCGTTCTAGTTGAAGGCAGCTCAGAAGGAGTTTGTTAAATGTACTAGGGTGGGTTTTATGGGGTCGTTGAATATTATTGTAGGTATAGCAATATAAAATAGAATCTTGGGTAGGTGTCTGAAGTGTCTATTTTAACTTTGAAATTGTTTGGCTATTTTAGTTGAAAGCAGCTGAGACGGGATTCGTTTAATATACCAGGAGTGTTTTTTGAAGGCTTTTGAATGTTATTGTAGGGATCGGAATATCTAATTATTTGTTGAAAAAGTGTGTGGGGCAATCATGTAAAATTTAAAAATGTTTAGCAGTTTAAGTTAAAAGAAGCTCAGACAGGGTTCTATGAAAGTACTAGGGGAGGTTTTTTGATGCTGTATAATATTATTGTAGGAATTGCGATATTTGCTAGAGCCTTGGAATGGCGTCTGGAGCAACAATTTTTAATTAAAAAATTTTTTTGCTGCTTCAGTTGAATGAAACGGAGGCGGCGTTCGTTAAATGTACTAGGGAAGGTTTTTTTGTGCTGTCTAATATTATTGTAGGGTTAGAGATATAATCTAGGGTCTTGGGCAACGGTATGCGATGACTATTTTTAATTTGTAAATTTTTTTGGCTGCTTAATTCGAAGGTAACTGAGACCGGGTCTGTTAAATATACTAGGGGTTGTTTTTTAGACTGTCGAATATTATTGTAGGTGTGGCGACATCGGTGAGAGTCTTGAAAAGGTGCCTGGGTTGAATATTTATAATTTGAATATTTTTTGCCTGCTGTAGTTGAAGGCAACTGAGACTGGGTTCGTTAAATGTACTAGGGGTGGTTTTTGAGGCTGTATTGCATGCTTTTGTTGAAGGCAGTTGAGACTGGATACGTTCAGTGTACTAGAGGTGGTTTTTTTCGGGGTTGTAATATTATTGTAGAGATGGGGATAGCTACGTGAGTCTTGGGAAGGTGTCTGACATGTAAGTTTTAATTTGAAATATTTTTGATTGCTTAACTTGAAGTAAATTCAGGTGAGGTTCGTTAAATATACTAGAGGTGTTTTTTGGGGGTATTTAATTTTTTTTTTAGTGAGGAGAGTCTCGAATAGAGACTTATGAGATTGCGGAATGCAACTGCTGTTAATTTTTAATTATTTATTATGGCGAATCTCATCCTAATTGACTTTGAGCAAAGGAGGCAAAAATATTTCGAATAATAACTAGTCATGTCAGACACCTTTCTTAAGACTCTAGCAGATGTCCCAATTCCTGCAATAATATTACACAGCCTTACAAAGCTCCCCTTAGTACATTTAACGAACCCAGTATCAGTTGCCTTCGACTGAAGCAGCCAAAAAAATTTTTTATTTTAAATAATCACCCCACACACTTTCCCAAGACTGTATTAGATATTCCGATCCTTGAAATAATATTTAACAACCTTAACGAAATCAACCCCAAAAAATTAGCCCTAGTACATTCATCAAACCTCATCTCAGTTGCCTGCAACTATAAGAGCCAACAAATTTCAAATAAAAAATAATCACCCCAGATATCTATTAAAGTCTTCTGCAGGTGTTTGGGGTGATTATCATTAATTTGCGAAAAAGATTCTAGTCGACTACATTTGACGACACTCTAGTTAAAGCGTTTATCCTATTTTTATGTTCTTTGTCAAAAATTTTTCATCTGGGATCTGTTTGCAGTGAACAATGCTCCCTAAAAAAATATTTGATAATTTTTAATACATGCGTATACCAGTGAGAAACGACTGAATGACTAATTGTCATGACTAATAATCTAACTAGGAATGGATCACTTCTCATTAATCATTAAAAAGTAATTTAAGTAAAATAAATTCTATTGGTAAGGGCATCGTCACAACATTTTCAACAAGGGTGTGTTCGGCTCATTTGTGCTCATATGTATGCAAAATTACTGGGTAATTCTTTTTTAGCATGATTTTTATCTAGGCAGAGCACCGTGGTCGAATGAGTGTGATGACGTGTTTCATTATATTAGCTAAGTAAAGAAACCTTACTACAAGGCAATAAAATGATCGCTGCATGTACGTCATCCGAGGGGTTTTGCGGGCGTATGTTAGCACTTTCAAATGGACGGGGAACAAGTAACTTGGTACTTTTTGTTAAACGCGTGCACTGTAATCATCAAGCATTTAATTATGTCTCTGGCGCGTCGTATTTTCTCAATGGAGTTTTATCGACATTTTTTGTAATGTTTACAACAATAAAAATTGGGAATACTAGTGAATTCAAAATAAATCAAAGTTTATTCTAATGAATTCAGAAGTGTTAAAAATGTGTAATGAGCTCAAAATTTTTCAAGAGAATTCTACAGAATTCAAGAGTTTTTTTTACAGAATTTAAGATAATTTTACGGAAGTCAAGAGAGTTCTACTTAATTCAAGAGAATTCTACAGATTGCACGAGAATTCTTCCAAACTCAAGAGAATTCTACTAAATTTAAGAGGATTCTGCTCAACTCAAGAGAATTCTGCCAAACGTAAGGGAATTCTACTCAATTGAAGAGAATTCTACTATTTTTACGAGGTATTTATACTGAACTTCACAGAGTTATGATTAATTCAAGGGAATTCTACCTAGCTCTAGAATATTTTCTTGAATTCGAAAGAATTTTGCTTATTTCAAGAATATTCTGCTGAATTCAAAAGAAAACACGATAATTGGACTAAATTCAAGAGAATTCTGCCAGACGTAGGAGAATTCTACTGAATTCAAGAGAATTATGCGGAACTTGAAATAATTATACACAATTTAGGAAAATTCTACATAATTTAAGAGAATTATACTGACTTTACGAGATATTTTTACAGAATTCTTCAGAGAATTCTGTTGAATTGAAGGAAGTTCTGCCGAACTTAAAAGAATGCTACTGAATTCAAGAGAATTTTACATAATTCGACAGAATTCTACTGAATTCATGAGAATGATACAAAATTCAAGAAATTCCACTGAATTTAAAAGAATTCTGCTGAAATCAAAAGAATGCCACAGAATTAGAGCGCATTTTGCTACTTTTAAGGAAATTCTGCTGAATTCAGAAAAATTCTTTACAATTCAGGAGAATTCTACTGATTCTTTGAAAATTCTACAGAATTCAAGGGAATTTCACAGAATTCATGAGAATTTTGTCTAATTTATTGATTGTGGAAAATATATTTTTTAATTTTTGCATCTCGTTGTCGTGTGAAGTTACACCAGAGAGTCACAACCTACTGGAACAGCGTTCGGAGGAGAAATTATACGAAATGATCTTGTTTATGCACACACTCTTGTCGACGGCACATGGATTATCGACCTTCTAACGCATATTTTTGATTGGTTAATCTTTAATTGCTAATTACTCGGTAATTATTAAATTTAGCAAATTTTTTTAATAATTATTTTCGATGTCATTTTTTGGTTGTAATTCAAAAATATGAATATGTTTTTCTAATACTGAGACACCCTGTATATATACTATAGTACTCGAAAGGTCCAGCGCTGATATTAACTAAAATCATAACTACTCCTAAACTACTGAATATTTTTATCTGAAGCTTTCCCAAAAACTTTATCACAGTTTTCTCCGCATTTTTGTTGTGAGAAGTCTTTCCTTGCTTAAAATTCCTTCGATAAACGAAACGCTCGAAGTTACAAAAGTGTGATTCACGCTGAGCATCGGAAAAAAATTATTAACAATTTTTATTTTTTTATTTTGGCTTATTCTATTAATCGAAGGATACCCTAAAGCGCTTTTCCTGGAAATTTTATTGAAAAATTCCAAAAACTGACGAACGGAGTGCGAGCTGAAGTGAAAAACGGATTAAAATTGTTTTATTTTTATTTTTTAAGTCAGTTTTTCGCCTTTAATTTGTAAACTAAAGAAGCTATAACTTTTATTCTAGAGGAAAAAAGATGAGCAATAAAATTTCACATCCAGATATATCCTTTAAAAGTTACAATTCGAAAATTTTGTTGAAAGCCTCCAGGGGACTTAGTTTTCGCACGAGAATGTTCTATGTGCCCTTATTGCATCCGGACACTCAATTCTGAAGTCATCTACTGCGCCACGCTGGAGTGAGCAAATTTTAGTTGAACGTAAAATCGGTAACAGAGAACACAAGTAAAACATTGTTATTGCTTATAGATCTCCTCTGCAATAGATTATAAATAAACTAAAACTTATTTTATACTACTTAGCAAAAAGCAACTGTCAGCTGGGAATAACCATTTTGCTCTAATTTAATGAAGTTAAACGACGGTAGATAACGGGAAAATAATTTATTATAGACTGGCGTTGCAATTCTCGCTACTTTAAGAATAAAAATGGAGCGATTATGAGACGAAAGATTATCCAGGAAAGGTTAAAAATGTGGAATTATCTTCGATTCGTGTAATGTTCAACAAGCAAGGTTGATTTTTGTTGCAGTGAAGCTTTTACCTAGAATCGATGTAAACTTTATCTTTCGTTTTTCCTCTGGGTCCAATACCCTACAGTCCAAAATCTTTTTAGATACTTTCAAACAATTATTTGAATAATGTCTTTTATGTAACGCAGACATGATTTATGCGGTTTATCAGCGTCTTTTCAGCTCTGAAAGTAGCCGTTTACACAACCGGTGGAGCGACGAAATAAAATAAAATATCGTGTCCACCAAGGAGGTAAATGTCTTTTTGCCTTCGCATGTTTGCACTACTCGGTTTCAACTCGCGCTCGTCTAGGCCTCATTGTTGGAAACTCACGCTCATGTAAAAAGTCTGAGTTTGTCTCCTATAGGTACAGAACATACTATTTTAACACTTTTTGTGACGTTAAATACATTTTATTGTCTCAAAGATTCTCTAAAATTCTACCGGACATTGTGGTGAAAGGATACATTGAAATTCGAACCGGAAGTAGATTTTTAAAACTCGTGATTTTCCATAAACATGTAAGTGCCATGGGCACACCTACTCAATATTCATGTGCATTCGTCTTCAATGTATTCATCTTTTGTTTACATGTTGCCGCTTCCTATTTGAAACAAAAACACAAGGACTTCTAGAGGCACCAAAGCTATTCGAAAGCAAAAAATAAACAATGAAGAGGATTATAAAAACACAAAAAGTGCTTTGGTAAACGTTAGGACCCCCCAAGTGAGGTAGGGGTATTAGATATTCAATGGAATTCCCTTAATTTATAAGTTAGTATTAACTTTCTTTCCCGGACTTCAATAAGGATGTCATTTTGCAGGTTGCATGCAAGGATAATCGGAGAGACTGGTATATATCAAAGAATTAGACGCTTATCACACTGAAGTTGAAGTGTATCAAAAGGAATTAAAAATTGACAAAGGTATAGGTTTTGGATGACTACATAGTGTGCTTTGATTTAGAGCAACAATGCGGTTTTCCGTCGCTGATTCAAACCCAGATGTACTACAGCAGACAGTTGAGCCGCTATATTTTGGGGATCCATGATGAAGAAAGAAACAAAGGCGTAATGTGCTTATGGTCAGAAGATAATGGTGGTCGCGGTGCACGGAAGTCGGATCATGTTTATATCAGTATTTCACAGAAGAAGTCAAGACTGAGAAGACATAACTTGTATTATGGAGTGATAACTACTCCAGGCAGAACAAAAATCAAAACGTCTGGGCTAAGGACTTTACACTCATAGCTCACGGATTCTTCGACAAGATTGTTCATAAGTTTTTAATCAAAGGCCACACTTGTATGTCTCCAGATCGTGACTTCGCTTTGATCGAAAAAACAAAAAGGCAAGAGGAAGCTTCATACTCTCAAGGATTTAGCACAGATGATTGGAGGATCATGTACTTCAAATCCCTTCGATATTATAATAATGCAAGGTTTCCATTATTGGAAAACAGTAGCCGAACAAGCCTTCGTGAAAAATAACAAACTTCGGATTTCAGAGGCTCGACAAATAAAACTTTCTAAGACAGATTTCGGTTTGGTGAAGATATCGTAAGATTATTCGGAAGAAAATTGGATTAGGACAAAGATCTTAAAGGAAGATATGCTAAATTAATCCATTTATAATGCTAATGCTTATTATTTCCAGGTGAGGGCACGGAATTCTTCGAGGCTATTCAGAAGACTGGGAAGAAAACCGGAAATGGATTAAGTAAGGAGAAAAAGAAGGATTTGCAGGCGGTGCTACCCTTTCTGCCACTAGAGGCAAGGCAGTGTTATGTGAATAAATTGTGAGATTTCAATAGGAACCTTTGAAGTTTTGTATTTAATTACATTCCGTGTGTATACTAAATAGTTTCAAAATACAAACAAACGAAATAATTTGTACAAAAAATAACACTTTAGTATTGTAAAATACATTTTTTTTAAACTGAAAGATTTTTTAAATATTATTTTTCACTTTTTAGCCTTCTGTTTGTCTCGTAATGCGTTCATTATGTTTCGGTCATATGTTTCATGTTAACTGGGATCTAAAAAAAAAAATTTCATGGGCTTTCATGGTTTTGTCAGCATTCGATTTTTGATGATCTGTATCTCGGAAAATATTAACTTTTTTAAAATTTTGAACATTGAGATCTCTGGAGTTCCAACAAATCTCGAATGCGTTTTCTCATTGTTTTTGGTGAGAATTCGAGTTCTGAGAAAGTTTTTTCTCTCCTGAAAAATTTGTCCCGATAGACTTTCACGCTTTTGCCGTGACACCCTTCAATTATAGATGTCTTCTCTTTTTTAGAGATATTCAACACTACACGCTTTAAAACAACTTGAGGCTAGATTTTTAAATCTCTCAAAAGATACAAATATTCAGTCATGTGTGGGGGATTGAAAAAAGAAGATTCAAAGAGGACTGGAAGATGAGAGTATGGCTGTTTGATTCACTGGTATGGTCAGTGATGTGTTATGGTGCAGATATTTGGGGGTGGAAGGAGTACAAAAAGGTGAAAAACATACAAGAGAGATTTCTGAGGTGGGTTATGGTTGTAAGTTGGAACTGCCCCTGTTATATGCTGTGAGAAGAAATAGGGAGAGAGAAATTGGTGATAAGGCAGAGGAAAAGGGTATGGAATTTTGAAGAGATACTTAAGAGTGGTAAGGGTAGCAAAGTTGCACAAGCATTCCTGCAGGAAATATTAAATAGCGAGAGGAGAGGAAACACGGGATATACAAAATGGGAGGAGGAGAGATGGCAAGTTAGAAGGGAATGGAGAATGTGTGACGAGGGGAGGGAGTGGCAGGAAGTAGTGGCAGAAATGAATAAGGAGCAGGAAGAGAAGAGGTGGGAAAAGATTATGGATTCAAAATACAATAAATGGTATGGATTGGTTAAGATGGAAGGGGTCCCAGAATATTTAGAGCAGTTGAAACAGGAGTGCATGTGGTCCAGGATGGTACGTTTCAGAATGGGAGAAGTCATGAATGAGTGTAAATATTGGATGAGTGAAGAAATGAAAATGTGTAGGGTATGTGAGTATGAAAGGGAATCGTGGGAGCACGTGTTGGAGAGATGTACAGGGAAAGAGGAAGGCCAAAAGAGCGTAGTAGATAAAGTTAGGTGGATAATGAGTGTTTGTGGACAAGGGGAAAAGTGTATGAAGAGCTTAGAAGAGAAAATGGAAGAGAGAATGCATGGGGGAGGAGAAAACCAACTTGATATAGATAATAGTTAGTAAGCTAATATTTAAGAACTTGTAAATAATAAGAAGGCGAAGCGATTATAGGTTAAGGTAAACATAAGGCATAGTGGTTAAGTGAAATTATAAAGGATGTAAAGGGAACGGAGCCCTCAAACCCGTAAAAGGGAGAGTAATAAAATACAATACAATACAATAAAGGTTGATTTTGATTTGTTTTAAACAAGTACATGAATATTATTTACGTCCAAGCTTTGTAATTGAATATTCGCTATAAATTGTATAATAAAAGTTTGTTTACATTTAAAATACCTCTATTCCAATTATGTAATTTCTGTCAATGTTTGTGATATTGCGAAATGATTATCTGAATTTAATTTTCACAATTATATGTAAATATATTTTCATTTTTTCTCAAATTGCTAGAAAAGGTTACTAATAAATTACATTTTCAGAAATGAAAGTGAAATTAAAAAAAAATCTAAAGTAAACATTGTTTGAATGCTTGAATGAAAATGATAGTTTAAGGCTTTTTATGTTGTAAACAGATCAATTAGTTATTAGCTGATTAATTTTCTTCGCAGTATTAAATTACAGAAATATTAAATTTTGATTTGTGTAAATTAAGTACATAAATTGATTATTTACTTCAAGGCTGTGTAATTGAATATTGGCTATAATTTTTACATTAAAAGATTATTCATGTTCAAAATACCCCTATTGCAATTGCATAATTTTTGTAAATTTTTGGGATGTTGTGAAATAAGTATCTGAATTATTCTTTCCATATTATATGTACATATATTTTAGTTTTCTATGGAATTATACTGAAAGATTATTAGTAATTCAAATTTTCAGAAAAGTATAAAGTAAAAATTATTTCAATGTTTCATTGAAAATAACTGTTTATTTCTTTTTATGTTGTGAAATGATTATTTAATATGTACATATATTTTAATTTTTTATGGAATTGGTTTCGAACGTCATTAATAAATAAAATTTATAGAAATGCAATTTCAAACGAAAAAAAATATACATATAATGTAAAAATTATTTGAATGTTTCAATGAAAATAATTGTTTGAAGCTTTTAATGATGTGAACTGATTAATTAATTATCAACTGATTCTATATGCAATTTCAAATTTAAAGAAGAATATAATGCAAACATTATTTGCATGTGTTTTATTGAGAATAGTTGTTTAATGCTTGTTATGTTGTCAACTGATTATTCAGTTATAAACTTATTCTATTAAAACTTACATTTTCTGTAATTAGTTTAAAAGGTTATTAATAAATACATTTTTCATCAATGAAAGTTCAAATTAACAAAAAAATTAGGTAAAGATTATTTGGATTTTTTAATAAAAATTATAGTTTAAAGATGCTTATTTTGTGAAATGATTAATTAATTATTAGATGATTAATTTTTTTCACGATAAAAAATTAAATAACTGTTAAAATTTAGTTTTTTTCTAAATTAAGTAACATAAATTGATCATTTACTTAAAGATTCTATAATTGAATATTAGGTATAATTTGTATGATAAAAGTTTATTCATATTTAAAATACCCTTATTAAATTAAATAATTTTTCAAATGTGCCTGATTTTGTCAAATGAGTATCTGAATTTAGTTTTCAAAAATGTATATATATAAATATGCTTTATTTTTCTGAAATTAGTACAAACGTTGCGAATAAATTAAATTTTTAGAAATGAAAGTAAAAATTTAAAACAAATGTAAAGTAAAAATTAATGAGATGTTTTAATGAAAGTCATTGTTTAATGCTTTTTATTTTTCGAACTAACTGAATAATGATTATATTATAAATTTTTTCCATGATATTCAATTACGTAAAGATTGAATTTTAATTTGTTTAAATTAGGCACATAAATTGATAATTCACTTCAAGGTTATGTAGTTGATTAGTGGCTATAATTTGTAAAATAAAAGTTTATTCACATTCAAAATACGTCTATTGCAAATTATGTAATTTCTATCAATGTTTGTGATGTTGTGAAATGATTATCTGAATTTAATCTTCAAAATTATATGTAAATATGTAATAATTTTTTCTCAAATTACTATGAAAGGTTACTAAGAAATCTAATTTGCAGAAATGATGATAACAATTTTTCTTTAAATGAAAAGTAAAAATTACTTGAATGCCTGGATGAAAATTATAGTTTAATGCTTTTTATGTTGTTGACAGATTCATTATTTATGAGCTGATCAATTTGTTTCACAATATCAACTTACATAAAGATTAAATTTTAATTTGCTCAAATTGAATATGTACATAAATTGTATATTTATTTAAAGGCTATGTTATTGTATATTTTATTTCCCTATGAAATTAGTTTAAAAGGTTATTATTAATTCAAATTTTCAGAAAGATTTAAAATAAAAATTATTCGAAGGTTTAACTGAAAATAACTGTTTATTACTTTATATGTTGTGATATGATTAATTAATATGTACATACATTTTAATTTTTTTCTGGAATTAGTTTTAAAGGTCGCTACTAAATCAAATGTATTGAAATGCAATTCCAAATGAAAAAATATATTTTGAGTTCATATGAAAAAAGGTAACCTACATCTTGTGTAACATTGTGGTATAGTAGGAATCGTTACGTGATGGAATATTGGATATGATTTGTATAATAAAAGTGTATTTATATTTAAAATACTTCTATTCCAATTTAATAATTTTCAAAATTTTTAGGATGTTGAAAGATAATTATCTAAATATAAACTTCAACATTATATGTAAATATGTTTTAAGTTTTTACGGAATTAGTTTAAAAGGTTATGAATAATTTCAATGTTTAGAGTAATATAAGATAAAAATTATTTGGATGTTTCAATGCAAATAATATTGTTGACTGATATTTATGTTATGCACTGATGAATTAACTATTATTAACTATTGAGTGATTAATCTTATTCAAAAAATTTAATTACATGAAGATTGAATCTGATTTATTTTCAATTAAGTCGCATAAGTTGATTATTTTCATTGAGGTTATGTTATTGAACAATGTCTCCTATTTTTATGATACAAATTTATGTTTCCTTTAAAATATCTTCATTAAAATTATATAATTTTTTTTAATGTTTGGGATGTTGTGAAGTGTGTATCCGAATTCAAATTTAAAAATTATATGTGCCATTATTTCAATTTTTCCTGGTACTATTTTAAAAAGTTATTAATGATTGAAATTTTAAGATAAATATTAAATACAAGTTATTCTAATATTTCAATGAAAATAATTATTAAATGCTTTCTATGTTCTGAACTCAATGATTAAATATTAACAGATTGTGTTTAAAAATACATTTTCTGGAATTAGTTAAAAGATTATTAATAAATAAAAATTTAATAAAACAAACGTCCAAATTGAAAAAAAATATTTATAAAATGAAAATTATTTGAAAGTTTCAATGAAAATAATTTGTTCATGCATTTTATGTTGTGAGCTGATTAATTAAGTATTAGCTGATTCATTTTTTTCATATAATATCAAATTACATGAAGATTGAAGTTTAACCCTCCATTTACACACAGGGGATTTTAAGGCACAAACGATTTTTCAAACTGGAATGCCTCGTCTTTGGAAAAATATGGAAGTTCGGTTCTCCCTTCTAAAAAATCTAGATAGTAATAGGGTCAGGTCCTGTGAGTGGCGCTGCAGTTCGTCAGTTAACCTTTGAGCGTTATCAGACCAGATGATTTGCTATACCTAACTAAGCCGGGGGCAGGTGATTTTCTCTAGAATCCTCTCGATTCTCTCGAATCCAACGTCATTTTGAAACATTTAATATATGTTTTCCATGTATTTTTTCACGTAGAACACGATGGTGGTCTTGATTTGTCATAGAACCTGTATGGAAAGCACTAAAAACGAAAAACCAGTTTTTGCCATGTTTATCCGCTCCCAGAATTATTCCGGTATTTTCTATAAAAAAAAAACAACAGCGTCATCGTATTCTGCGTAAAAAAATACACCAAAAACGTGTATCATGTGATTAAAAAAAAAATTTTATAACCTTCAAAAAAATGAAAAACTGAAAATTGGTTTAAAAATCGCAAATTTGCGACCTTCTTTCAAGGTAAAAAATGTTTTTTTAATGTGTCCGGACTATTTTTCCTCTGATCATTATCTGCTCACCTACTTTCCGTAAAAATTGCATCGCTCTAACTTGCTCCGATTCCAAGATCTACGATTTTGACACCAAATTTTGCCGAATTTCCCACTGTGCGCCATCAAGGTGGTCGCGGAAGGCTGAATCTTGAATATCCTCAGAACAGGATTATTCTGGGTACAGCACATATAGCCGAAAATAAACAAGGCCCTCTTCTTAAAATGGTCAGGCAGCACGAAGAAGTGGGCAAAGGAGCGTTTCTGTATAAAGCAGCGGAGGAGGCTGTTGAAACACTCGGTCTTGACTTCAATATCAGGGGTGAGAAAAGTGTATAAAATGTTATCCATCTCGAGTGCTCAATTGAGAAGGCCCGGATTAAAAAAGCACCGAAGAAAAACTTCCACGAATAGCTCCTCGAGAAGAGGATGCAGGGCATCTTCCAAGAGCAAGTATATCGTCGCCACATTTTGAGCAAAGACATTCCCGATGATAGCTACAGAGCGTGTAATGCACACACCGTGAATCTAGGACACATACTATTTAGTTGTCTAAATCACGTGGGAACGACCTGCATCCAGAGGCACAATGCGGCACTAAGAGTGATTTATTACCATCTCTGTCGCTCTTACGGTATTAGCCCAAATACCGTTTCGTTAAACGCTCCTAGCGAGATGGAGTCAGTTATCGAAAATGAGAAGTGCCACATATACTGGAACTTCATAATCTCGACAATTGTTTCTGTTACACACTCGAGTCCTGACATGGTTCTCCTTGACTTCGAGAAACGGACCATGTTCGTTATCGAATTTTCGGCACAAGCTGACGAAAACGTCATAGCCAAGGAGAAAGAAAAGAAAGATAGGTATAAAGACCTTATAAGAGAGTTGCGACGGTTACACCCGTAATATTCTGTTAACCTAATCGTCTTATTCATTGGCGCTCTTGGAGGTGCCGAGGTTTTGCTGGTTAATAACCTGAAAAGCATCCCTGCGTGTCAACAAAATGCTGAGCTACTTGCGGGGAAAATGCAGAAGGCGGTCGTCCTTGGGTCGCTCCGTGTCCTCAGGGTGCACGAGACTTTTGCCGGATCATCGTATTGACTTCGTCGCAGAGTGTAAACACCTATGTCATGGTCGTGAGGCGTGGTTATAGCTGAAATTTTACCGCGATTTCGCTGGGAGTGGGTGCAATTTTTCAGATTAGCACCCACTCCTGGCGAAATCCTGCTGTTGTCCTTATGGTAAACTTTTAACTATATATATGACGAGAAGTTGTAGGCTGCGGAAGCTACGATCATTATTCCTTAAAGCAACCAATCTTGATGCAACTGGAACGTGTACGTCGTCCACTTCTGCTCATTCTGTCCTAGAAGGTAAGCAAGAGCGGGAAATTTACACGAGACCACATCGGGCAACACTGTCCTTGGAGTCAGGTCTCTAGCCGCGAACGACCTTACGCGGCAGAGGGGACAGTTGAAGATGAAGGTGTTATTATTATTATTATCTTATTTTAATTTCGCTTGTAGACTTTTTCCTAATGAGCGCGATTTACGCTTTCAAACGTTTGCGTGAGGAACGCGAGCGAGTCCGCGTGACTCTATGAATGCCCATACTCGCATGCGTCGTGAGTGGTGCGCCGCCGCCAAAGCAAAGCCCATAAAAGTACAGTCCGCGAGATAACGCAATTACCACAATTCAAGGATAAGACGCGAAATCCAATGTCAATAGAATCAGATATGAACTTTCTATTGTGAGCTTTAATTACTTTTCTCACATTTTGCTTCCTCATAGAGGAAGTGTTGCAATGTTAACACTTTCGAACAAATTTTAATTCATTTCATGAAACGTTCATCAATTTAAAAATGTCTAATACAATGTTCGAAGCAACAGTCCAGGTGTGCGTGTGTGTGTAGGTGTGTGTGTATGCGCATGTAGATTTACGGATGTCACACTTTTTTGTGAACACGATAACTTGAAAACGGTTGTAGATAAATTGATAAAATTTGGAACGCTTATTTTCACCACTAATATTTTGAAACCGACCGTAGGATTTCTAAAAATATTCATTGCATTTTTTTAGAACTTTATATTTCAAAAATCGATTTTTTATAGTTGTTGGAGATTTTTTTTCTTATACTATTCAATTCTCGTTGTCGCCCTGGTAATTCTGTGCGCTTACTCCTTCGGGAGACCGAGTACCTGGAGTGGCGGGGGGACAGTCAGTACTGCTCAATGCACGATCCAAATCACTTCTTGTGTACGAACGTAATCCCTCCGTATGTGTTACGTTAATCAATTCTCTTCCTATTGATCAGTATTGATAATACTAACTGTGTCACCTTCTTACTGATTCAGTATTATACTAACATTTCTAGGTATCTATTTTCACGTTGAAAATGGGTACAATAAACATTTACTTGTTTCTGTGATAAACCTAGCATTATTTTTCACCCTTCCCGCTTAACTTCAGCGTCAGATCATTTTCTCTAGTTTGTACCTCAAACATTATGGTCCTTCGAGCCGGATCGCGATGGTGATGTGAAAAAAGAGAAAAAAGTGTGTGCAAAAAGTGAAAAAGTGCAGTTATACAAAAACACCAAACTTCGAATCTTATCGTCATTTTCGGTGTTGAACCGGCTATTTCCAGTTCGAACCACTTTCATTAGTCAAAACAGCAGGTGCAGCCTGAACATTAGTGTGACGTCAGAAAGAGAGGCAGAGGTAAGAGTTAGCACGGCTTGACCGGGAGTGATGGGACGAGGGTAGCGGGCAGTAGTCGTAATAGACTGGACATTTTTTATTAATTTTTTTTCAACGCAAGCAACTCGTACCTTTTTTCTTTAAAAATGGCCACGGTAGAGAGTACCATCGAAATGCAGGGGGTATTTTTGAAACGATTTGCTACGCCCCCGCGAATCTTCGGGAACTTGGTAAAGTTAATATTACCAAGAATCAAGTTCTTGCACATTTAGCTTTTTTGGAGAAAACTTGGGACAAGTATTTCGCGAACAACGATCAGTTTATGGTAGTACATAAGCAAAATAAGGAGCTGATTTATTTTCTCGAGGATCACTACAACATCTGTGAGGAGAAATACTTGTATGCTAAGTCCTACTATATGGATTATTTAGATAGGTTCGAAGGCCTTTCTGCAAAAAAGGAGACTGTTGTAACATCTGCGGTTGCGAATAAACAGAAATCCTTTACTCGGTTAGAACTACCCTAATTCTAGGACGTGTATATGGAGCGGGCTACATTCCCTGACCTGATTGAGTCAATGGTGCGGAAAGGTACGAACATGCCTACAGTTCAGAAGCTACATTAACTTAAAGTGTGTGTGACTGGTGAACCGCTCGATTGATCACCAGCATCCCATCTACTGAAAATAATTTCGAAAGGGCCTGGCAGACCTTAGTGAAGCGGTATGAAAATACTCGACTGTTGGTAAACAGCTATCTCGCGAAGTTGTTTTCTCTTAAATCAATGAGCTGAGAAAGCTCAACAGAACTTTGCTTTTTACTCAATGACACCTGTGAGATCGTAGGTACCTTGAAGTTATTGGATCGCCCTACAGATTCGTGGGATGACTAGCTTGTCTGTATGACAGCTAAACGGTTGGATGCATGTACCAGGAAGGCATGGGAGGTTCAACTATGATCTACGAGTACCCATCTCACATTCGATTCACTCAACCAGTTTCTGACAGGCAAGGTCAGCACATTGTAAGCCGTGGAGAACATGGCCTCTTCTTCGATTGGTTCATCTTCTATCGAGGATAGTACTCAACCATCAATGTGACTGGAGGGATCTGTCCTGCTGGCTACGGCTCTTGTCGACACTGAAGGTTCAGATGGAAGTCGCCATCGAACTCGAATATTGCTAGACCAGGGAGCTCAAGCATCTTTCATATCGAAGTCACTTGTCCAGAGATTAAGACTGACGAGACAACCAGCTATCATATCGGTGCTCAGTTTGGGCAATCTAAAAACCAAACCCACCAGAGGACTAGTCCAAATAGGATTGGGAACATCTAATGGGTTTGGAATTGGCAAACCCTTTTTTTCAAACAGGTGGAATTGTGGAAATGATTCTAGGGACAGAGGTCTACTCCTATGTTATTGAGGAGGGACTCACAAAGGGGAGTTTAGGAATTCCAAAAGCTCAACCAATTTCGTTGGTTTGGATTCTTTCAGGACTCCTATCAAGGGAGTTTTCTTCTTCTATGCATTTTCTTGTGCGATTGCAAAATACGGTAGATTATGAACTACTGAACTTGCTACGGAGATTTGTCGTCCAGAAGGACGTACCTTTGACCATCTCTGAACATAGTCTAGCCGAAGAGGAGTGTGAGCAGCTTTTTTCCTCCACTCGTCAACGTAGTCACGATGGGCGCTACATCGTGCGTTTACCTCTAAAGGATCACTCCTTTAATCTTGGAGATTCAAGAGCGGCAGCTTACACGGCTCTCGGCCAGATGGAAAGACGTTTCCGGCGGGACCCCGAATTGTACGAGAAATACTCTGGCATTATCAAGGTGTACGCAGAGTTCGGAGAGATGGAACTCGTCTCCAAGCTAGAAGATCTACAACCCAATCAGGGTTACTTTTTACCACATCATTGTGTGATAAAAGAAAACATCTCGAGCACAAGATTGCGAGTCGTTCTCAACGCTTCTCAACACACAGACCAAGGGGTGTCTTTGCATGATCTCTTGCATTCCGTGCCCAAGCCGCAGACAGAACTGGCGGATGTCATCCTACGATGGAGGATGTATCCGGTCGTCTTCACCGCGAACATCGAGAAGATATTTTGGCGGATTTGGATCCATCCAGAGGATCAAAAGTTCCAAAAAAATTTTTGGAGTGAAAGTCTCAACCAGAAGGTTCGAGCTTATTATTTGAAACCCGTCACTTTCGGTTTTACATCTTCGCCGTATCTAGCGATACGTACTCTACTTCAGTTAGCGGAGGATAAGGGTGATAACTACCCCCTCGCTACTGAGATTCTACGAAAAGAAATATACGTCGATGACGTATTCTCAGGGGCAGATGATGTCAGCACAGCCCAAGAAAAGCGCAGACACGTAGACTTGTTTGTGCAAGCAGGAGGTTTTACACTGAAAAAGTGGGTGTCGAACGCAGAGAAGGTTCTGCGGGGTGTTCCCACTGAACATCGAGAGGACGCTACATCTTTTCTACTCAATCACGATCCATCTTTTCGTGCCCTGGCCATTTTATGGCAGTCGTTATCTGATTGCCTACGTTTTCAGATGAACTCATTATCGGAGGTGAGTCGGATCACGAAATGAACGGTATTCTCAAAGATAGCTCGCACATTCGATCCATTGGGATTGCTAGCACCGCTGATCGTGAAGGCTACGGTATTTATGCAGAGTCCATGGCCTCCCAAGGTAGCTAGGAATTCCCCTATGGCTAGGCTCCACATCTGGTAGCGACTGTGCACTTCACGGTTTCGGAGATGCCTCGGAGAAGGCAATAGGAGGCGTCGTGTACCTTCTCGTCAGACCACCTTCGAACCTAACTCGCGTGACTCTCGTCACGGCTAAGACAAAAGTAGCTCGAGTAAAGGAGACCTCAATTCCTAGACTCGAATTGTGTGCCGCTGTCTTGCTAATGAGATTGGTATCTCATGTCTGAGCGGTCTTGAGTCTCTCTGCTTCTGTACCGATACATCTTTGGTCCGATTCTGAGAATACTCTGGATTGGATTCGAGGACACCCTCTTCGATAGAAGACATATATCTCCGATAGGGTTTCAGAAATGTAGCGTATTCTGTCAGAGACGGTTTGGCATCCAGTACCTGGAGTAGATAATCCTGCGGATTGCGCATCAAAAGGCATAACACCAGTTCGATTGGAATACCATTTGCTTTGGTGACAAGGACCTGTTTGGTTGGCCAAACCTGAAATTTGTTGCCCAAGGTCTACTGAAACTATCGACCCTTCAACACAGATTCCGCTCTAGTCGACCAGGAACCACCTTGGCGACTCCTGACTCAATACTCTTCGCTTACGAAGCTGTTACGAATCACTGCTCTCTGTTTGCAGTTCGTTGATTGGCTTCTTAGGAAACAGTTCGAACGGCCGCCTTGTCATCCGACGACCGGCCTATCTTAATAATGCACAACAAGGACTGATCGGGAACATTCAACAAAAAGCTTTCTCTGAAGACATCATCAAGCTACAACGAAAATTGCCGGTCTCAAAATCGAGTCCATTATTTAGACTGTTACTTTTTTTGAACTCTGACGGGTTATTGAGACTGGAAGGTCGACTGACTCATGCCGTGTTGAATTATGAGGAACGATTTCCTTGCATCATACCTAAGGATTCGCTGTTGACGACTTTGATCGTCAGAAATGGACATCAGTTCATGCTACACAGAGGTCCTCAACTAACCTTGTCCTACTTGAGGAAGAAGTATTGGATCCTCTCGGGTCGTACAGCTATGAAGCGCCTGTTGTCTCAATGTGTGGTATGTGCTCGACATCGGGGAAACCCTGTAATAAGGTCATGAGCCCGTTGCCGACCTTCAGATTTACTCCACCAGTTCGACCATTTGCTTGGACTATGCCGGCCCTATTTGGATACGCACGAGCAAAAGGCGAGGTCACAAAGCATACAAGGGATATATTGCTATCTTTCTGTGCTGCGCCTATAGAAGGTTTTCGGCTCGACGAGGCGTCAACCATAGTCTTTACAGCGACAATGGGACAAACTTCGTGGGAGCTGACCGACAGTTACGCGAACTATTTTCCGAGACTTCAGTTGAGTCAGACAAGATCGCTCGTTATATGACCGACAACCACACAACTTGGTTTAATCCTCCCGCCGTTCCACACTTTGGCGAATTGTGGGAAGCAGCGGTACGTTCTGTTAAACACCATCTCCGCCGTGTGATCAAAGATACTACTCGAACTTTGGAGGAGATGTCAACTTTTCTGGCTCAAGTGGAAGCATGTCTTAATCCAAGGCCAATCCAGTCTTTAAAGGACGATCCCAACGATTTAGTCTTTCTCATTGGCTCTCCGATTTACACTACACCAGAGCCTTCATTATTGGATACAAGGCTGACACCTAGAGAGCGTTGGCAGGTCGTGACTCACATCTTCCAAACATTCTGGAAGAGATGTTCAACGGAATATCTTCACGAGCTACAAGCTCGTCCTAAATGGCAGAAGCCAAACACTCCGGTCAAGATCGGTGAACTCCTTTTGATTCTACGAGAGAAGATTTCTCCTACTCCTAGCTCTGTGTCTCTGAAGACAGCAACCGGTCTTTTGAAGAGGCCTGTCGACAAACTTGTTTCATCACCAATTTTGTATTTCAGAATCCCCGGAAGCTGACCCATCATAACCTTTTGCAGGGTGGGCGCATACTTGATGTCTACATCAGGGTGGGCGTACCACTCAAGGCCTATTATTGCCATTCAGCGTCTACTAACGAAGTAATTCGTGAATCTATTACGAAGGAGGGCGGAAATGTTGGAGATTTTTTTGCTTATACTATTCAATTCTCGTGGTCGCGTGTGATCTCGGATTGCGCACGGCCCTGGTAATTCTGTTCACTCACTCCTTTGGGAGACCGAGTACCTGGAGGGGCGGGGGAACAGTCAGTACAGCTCAATGCATGGTCCGAGTCACTTTTTGTGTATGAACGTAATCCCTCCGTATGTGTTTTGTTAATCAATTCTCTTCCTACTAATCAGTGCTAATAATACTAACTGTGCCACCTTCTTACTGATTTAGTATTATACTAACTTTCTCTAGGTATCAATTTCCACGTTGAAAAGAGGTACAATAAACTTTTACTTGTTTCTGTGATGAACGTGGCATTATTTTTCACCCTTCACGCCAAACTTCAGAGTCGGATCATTGTTTCTCGTTTGAATCTCAAATAATAGTAAAACTTTTTTTATTGAAGTAATTCAAAGTTGATGCATGGACATAAAAGATTCCTTGGTTCGAGGAGAAACGATTCGCCTATAATATTAATCATTTTATTAAAAAGTAAGGAAGTTGTGGGCATTTATATTATATTAAAACTCGATTTTTATAGTAAAGCTTTTTTCTTTGACATAATTCAAAGTTGATGCAAGAATATAAAAGATTCCTTGATTCGAGACGAATCGATTGACCTATAATAATAATAATATATTTTTTTTAAAGAGTAAGGAAGTTATGGTAATTTATATTATATTAAAAATCGATTTTCATAGTAGAAATTTTATCATTCTCATAATTTAAAGTTGATATGAGAATGGGAAAGCTGTGTTGATTCGAGAAGAATCGATTAACCTATAATATTGATACATTTTATTAAAGAGTAAGGAAGCTGTGGTAAGGCATAGCATTTGAAAAAACGGTTTTTTATAGTTAAAATTTTTTCATTAACATAATTCAAAATTGATGCAAGCACGGAAAAGATTTCTTGATTCGAGGCAAATCGATTGACCTATGATCTTAATACACTTTATTGAAGAGTAAGGAAGTTATGCTCATTTATAATATTTGAAACGTCTGTTTTAAATAGAAAAACTTCTTCCATCGACATAATTCGATATTGATGCATGAATAGAAAAGACATTTTGATCATAAATTTTCAAATAAACTAATTTCGACAATTGTTGTAAAAAAATCATAAAGCTGGGAAAGGGATAGGGTGTGACAGAACTTCCCCTTTCCTTTTGCAGCTCGAAAAATTACCATTTCAAATACAAAATTTGATTTTTCTGATTTGTCATTGATTAACAATTTTTTTGTATTATCCTAATGCTTCCTCTACGAGAAAGCAAAGTCGCAACCTGCAGCCTGACCACAATTTACATTGTAACAAATCTCGAAACTGCAACAGAGACCTAAAATTAAAAACAAATTATTTGAATATAGTGTCATTAAGCAATGGTAAACATCGAAATCTTGTAAAACATACAAAATTTGTAGAGAAAATACCGGGAACAAAATATAACAATATAACCTTAAAACTGTTCAAATTATGCAAACGTTTTTAATTTATTTAGACAGAATTTTCACTTTTCTCTTCCGGAATTACGTTTACATACATCGTGAAACTAAATTTAAATACCCCCACCTAAAATGCGATTACATTATTTTATAAAAAATATAGCGCTGTAAAAGACGTGAAGCCAATATTCTCTCCGATTCTCCCATACCACTGCAACTTGTAGCGTTCGCGTTGATCGGATTCACGAATGGACCCGACAACAGAGGCAGTCAAAGGATAATGTAGAAGATATATCAATTGTAGGTTCATGTCTTCAGTGTATAAATATAGATACCCAAATTGAGCTGCAGATGCACCAATATACCAATAGTTGTGCTTCCCCTGGGCATATTTATTCTCAGTCTATCTCTGTTCTGACAATACTTACAAAAGGTTATTTTTTTATATAAATAAAATTATGAATGAAATATGAATGAGTTTCATTTAATTAATTGCAGACTGCAAGCACTCATAGTTAAATCCATAAATCGATTTTTTTTACCATTATGCTTAAAAATAGCTGTTTTTAATGGACGATATTATCAATAAAATTGGCAGTTTTTAAAGAGACTGTATTAGAATATCATTTTTCAATCCATGGAGAAACAGTAGTATGCGGTTGCCGATATTTCTAGCATGCACGGTATTTAATCCTGTGTATTTTTTGATTAATACATGGGTTGACATAGCCTAAAAATACAAGGGAAGAACTGCTCTCCATGCCAGAGATATCCGTGTCCGCGAACCACTGCGAAGAAATGATTTTTCCAATGGGAGTAAAATCGACAAACATTAAGGGTTTTTATTTTTAGAAAATATGTTAAGGTTGTCGTCTAGCGAGGTTAAATGTAGGCTGTCGATATAGTGACGGTTTTCGATCTACTAGTCTGGTATTTTTTTTAAAACTTGATTTGATTTCGAGCTTTCGCCCATCGACACCAGGCCTCATCAGGAATACATTATTAGAAGGAACGTCTAACACTAGAAATAGAATAGGCTTTTTTGTTACAAAATGTATCGGATGAAGAAAGACCGGTTACAGAAGTACTCTTGGTCCATGTTCCCAGTTGGATGATCGTCTCCTGTACATAATTATTTTGTAAAGAAGTGAAAAATACGTCTCTTCTATCGAAGTCAGTTCTTTCTACGTTCTTTCTATGTTTCCGATAAAAGAATATAGTTTTCAAGTCCAGAAAATGAGACTTAAGAAGCGCGTGTATGCAAATCGGCTCCCATGCCGTTAGTTATAACGAATGAAAAGTGCACTTATATAAATGAATCAGTTTTGGAAATTTGGTTAGATGCAATATGATTTGTGATCTGTAATTTGTAATTTTTGTAAGAATTTTATCATTTTAACACGGGAAAGTATTTTTTCATTTTCAACTTCAAATTGAAAACCCTTAATGTAGGTGGTCGATGAAGTGACGGTTTTCGATCTACCAGTATGGTACTTTTTTAAAAACTTTATTTGATGTCGAGCTTTCGCCTAGCGGCGCCAGGCCTCATCAGGAATACATTATTAGAAGGAACGTCTAACACTAGAAATAAAATAGGATTTTTTGTTACAAAATGTATAGGATGAAGAAAGACCAGTTACAGAAGGACAACCTTAAGATCTTTCCTAAATCTAAACTTAAGATTGCAACAATGGAAAGAACTGACATAGACAGAAGAGACGGATCTTTTACTTCTTTACAAAATAATTATGGACAGCAGACGATCATCTAACTGAGAACATGGATCAAAAGTACTTCTGTAACTGGTCTTTCTTCATCCTACACATTTTGTAACAAAAAATCCTATTATATTTCTAGGGTTAGACATTCCTTCTAATAATGTATTTCTGATGAGGCCTGGCGTCGCTAGGCGAAAGCTCGAAGTCAAATAAAGTTTTTAAGAAAGTACCATACTAGTAGATCGAAAACCGTCACTTCATCGTCCACCTACATTAAGGGTTTTCAATTTGAAGTTGAGAATGAAAAAATACTTTCCCGTGTTAAAATGATAAAATTCTTGCAAAAATTACAAATTACAGATCACAAATCATATTGCATCTAACCAAACTTCCAAAACTGATTCATTTATATAAGTACATTTTTCATTCGTTATAACTAACGGCATGGGAGCCGATTTGCATACACGCGCTTCTTAAGTTTCATTTTCTGGACTTGAAAACTATATTCTTTTATCGGAAACGTAGAACTTCTTCTTGATATTCGCAATAATTCTTTAGATATTATTTTGCACTAGGAGAATTTTGTCAGATATCTATCGCGCTGCGCCTATCGGCAATCTTAATTTTCGGTTGGGAAAACATAGTTGTGACGGGTAAGTTTTTATTAAAATCCAACATATTAAAAAGGTATAAATCCAAGACACAAACTGAATACATGATTAATTATTAAAACTGATTAGTTCAAAATTTCGCCACTCACAAAGGACAACAATGCTTTCCATGAGGAACTCCAGACTCCACAAAGGCCTCCAGAGGCTCCCACAAGGCCCTCTAATCACATTTGTCCTCATCAATCCCATTAATCCCTTTTCCATTCATCGCTATTGATCCCTGCATATTGCCAGCTCCCTTTCGATCAATTCCTTTTCCATTTATACCTATCCATCCCTGCATATTGCACTCTCCCTTTCTATAAATCCTGGACTTGGATCAAAGCTGGGGGTTCGAGGCATATTATATTATATCAAAATGTCACCACCTTGGTTACAAAAGTCGAGACTTTCTCTAAGGTTACCTTAAATAATGAATTTTATTTTATTCTAATTTAATCCACTTCAGATAACTTATTATATCTTTCCAGAATATTATATTGAATTCCATTACAAAAAATATGTACATTAAATAAGACACCTTACTATACATGAAAAAATCGAAATTTCGGTAGGCATGCTCAGCGCGCTTCTATGATGAATAAAAATTAGGTTGAGCAACCACCGCAGGGTCCAAGTGGGAGCAACTGTCATCTATGAAAATGACACTGGCTCCCAGTAGAACCGCGTTAAATCATATAAATGGCTATGTCTTACGACCATGAGATAGGTGGCTACATGGCCTTTTGTGAATAATTAAGGATAATTATGTTAACCGAATATTTTGAGTACGGTTACTGCAGCTCTCCTTTCCAAAAATCGTAGTTCTAGAAAATTTGGCACATCTCGTTTTGGACAATTGACATTACCTCCCTCGGAGCGTTTGGCAGGGCAGGGTCGCCGCCAACACGATAATACTCAGCGTGTGCATGACACTCTGCACCTGTTACGCGGAACTTTCTGACGTAAAATCTGGTTACGACACACTAAGGTGGAAATAACACCGTAATCGCACACAAAAATGAAACCCTCTGAACATGAGTTACGTCCTCATGATCTGAGGAAAGCAAACATTGCTACATTTCTGTAAAACGCCAAGAGTCTCTACCACCTGAGGTGGGATTCCGATGCCTCATTAAGATCGGACCTCTTCTTCTATCGTATGAAACATAGACAAGGAGCGATCGTTCGAAACGATCGTTCTGAAACTGCTCTTTCTATCGTATGAGGTAGATAGAGAGCGTAAAATGGTGTTCAAACCAAAAATCATACTTATCGTTTCGAAATTATCAAACCGTCTCTGTCTACTCTATACGATAGAAAGAGTAGTTTCAGAACGATCGTTTCGAATTCAATCGCTCGTTGTCTATATCTAATGGTAGAAGGAGAGGTCCGATCGTAATGAGGCATCGGAATCCCACCCCTGCTCCGCAGCTTTGTAAAGGAACACTATTTTGCCAATCATCTCGTGTTTCCTGACCATTTTTAGGAAAAGATCTCTGTAAGCTCTACCCAGGATAATTCGTTTATAAAGACTTTAGAGCTTTAAAAGTCCGTGCCCCCCTTGACGGCTAGGGATTTTTAATCCCGAAACGGACGAATTAATATGCAAGCTCTTTTGCATAAGCATGATCTTGCGCGTGGCGATATCGAAGGGCCATAAGCTCGTGCTTCGCCCATGGAACTACCACAAACGAGTTGAGTACAACCGGGACAGCCAGCATGTTATAGCGAATTCGGTTATCCTGCACTGGTGCACGTCAGAGCACTCCAAACTGCTCCTTCTTACTTCTTCTCACGTTCTTTCTTCTCCCTTCGACCCGCTTCGGAGCAGGCCGGTGTGCTCTGGCGTGCACCAGTGCAGGATAACCGAATACGCTATAAGTCACAGATACCATGTTTAACGCCGACAGATTAGAAGATCAAATGTGTCGAAGGAGACGCTTCTACCTGCTTCGGAGAGACTCTTTCACCGATTTTATGTCCTAAATGCCGTACTCAGACACGCCTAGGTATGTATAGGTAACTCCAATGTCGATAAGTCTAATGAAACTCCTACCCACAAGCTAGGGGTCCACTGGAACGTTAGTAATGTGTCCTCATGTCAGATGAATCTCAGCACACTTGTCCAATCCAAAGCCCATACCAATCTCTCTTGTGTACCCCTTGAAGATATTCAAAGCACTCTGAAGTTGGCTTGAATCAAAAACATAGATCTTCAGGTCATCCATATAAAATACATGTTTGACCTTACGCTCGCGATGATTTTTCTCGCCGCAGAGGTTCCCAGGAGAATTGCGTAGTGTGAGATATAGTGGCAGAAGTATAATGCAAAAGAGCAAGCCACGTTCTTCATACAACTCTCCCCACGCAGACCCAATTCTCCGAACAATCCTGTCGTTCAGCATACCTGTAAAGATCGTATACATAATGTTCAGATAAGTTATTAGACTGTAGTTCTCTGCGTTGGATAAGTCGCCTTTCGTCGGTAGGAGTACAGTGCGTTCTAAAAACAGCCAGTAAACCAGTAAACCTATCTTTGAAAAGTCTCTAACTCGTCGGGCTTGGATGGATTTTGACGATTTGGTCGATTTGTGCAAGGAACGGTTGATTCTCCCTAACCCATCGCTCCCTCTTTTGTATTCACCTACTTGCAACAGAGAACACCCGCATTTTGTGAACGACGCGCTGCTGGATTATCAGCAGCTTTGACTTATTCAGCGTGGTAAATCCTCAGTTCGTGGGCGAATTTACGGCCCCTTTCCATAAACAGCTTACCAGATGTTATATAGTCAATCACACACTGAAAACGGGACGCATTTTGTCTTGTCCATCCAATCTTCTTGTTCAGTTGATGCACGCGTCTTATGGTCTTTTGATCCATCGTCGGTTTTAGCCTTCGATTTGTGTCAGCCAAAGCTGTCTCTGCACCATAAATTAAACAATTGATGGTCCAGAGGTCAGACTCTTGCCAGATTTCTCCACTCCATATATATATAATTGAAAACTAAAGGTTCACAACCACCGCAGGGTCCCACTGGGAGCAACTGTCATCTAAAAAAAAAAAAAAGAAAAAAAATGACATCGGCTCCAAGTAGGACCGCGGTAAATCCCATTCATGGCCACGTCTTATAACCGTAAGATGGGTGGTCACAAGACACGACGAAATAACAACGACAGGCCGGCGAAACTCTCGTGTGTTTTGAGGACACGAAGCAACCCAATGATGACAGCTTTCTGCATCCATCTCGAAAGTGCCGTGGCATATTTTTGCCACGCGGGTATGGCTTTAAGGTTACGAACCAGTGATAGTTTCGCACCTCCGAGAGCACCTATCACAAGGACAATTACAAATAAGTTTACAAATAAAAAAAGTGTCGGTAAGGTAGGATGCCGGTCACGTGACCCACTCGTCACATGGCCTTAAAGGTTGAATTAAGTTCGAAAAGATAAAAATCCGGACTCGGGGTTATTCGATAATTTCGCTGTTTCAATCTGTCGCTGCTCTCCAGTATTCTCTAATTCAATAAAAGGAAAATGGTAAGTAAAAAATACAGATAATCGTTTAGGCCATAAAAATCAACTTTTTGTCCCATCACATGTATATACTGTTTTTTTTCTTCTTTTGGTGAATTTCCACTAACAGACTAATTTGTCACATGGAGATATTTTTTTAATGGAAAGACAAGAATATTTTAAAAACATTTAACTAACATCAAGATTATTACGAGGCTTACTGTACGCTGTAGTTTTTTCAAATGATAAATAAAACTTTTTGCTGGTTAACTTTTCCGTTCCTTCGGTCGTTCTCTTGCAATCCTTCACCAAATCCTGGAAATTATCTTGAATATATATCTCTATTTTATAAAAAGATGCCGCTGTTTCAGAAATCGAGAATGTTTTTGGAGACGATAGTACGATATTGTACTAAATGCAGTGACAAAACTTGAAGAATAGGTCCAAATTTTAGACCATATATGTTTTAAAAAGACAATACAATATTGTAGTAAATATACTGATCTATCGAAAAACATCTGTTCAAATTTGAGACCCTCTATATTAAAAAAAAAATGTGGTACAATGTTGCGCTAAATGTACTGACCTTACTAAAAACATTGGTTTAAATTTGAGACCTTCCCTATGTTTAAAAAAAAGATAGCACAATATTTTACTAAATATATGGATTTAACTAAAAACATCGACTTAAATTTGTAACCCTCTTTATATTTTTGAAAAAGATAATACAATATTGTACTAGATATACTGACCTAACTATAAACATCGGTCCAAATTTTAGACACTCCTTATGTTTTTAAAAGAGACAATACAATATTGTACTAAATATACTGATATAACTAAAAACATCGACTCAAATTTGTGACCCTCTTTATATTTTTGCAAAATATATTACAATATTGTGCTAAATCTACTAATTTAACTAAAAATATCCTCTCAGATTTCTGACCCTCTTTATGTTCTTGAAAAAGATAGTACAATATTGTACTAGGTATACGTACCTAACTAAAAACACTGTCTTAAATTTTAGACCCTTCCTATATTTAAAAAAAGACAGTACAATGTTTCACTAAATATTCTGATCTAACTAATAACATCGGTCCAAATTTTAGACACTCCCTGTTTGTTAAAGAAGATAGTACAATATTCTATTTAATGTACTGATCTAACTGAAAACATCTGTCAAAATTTTGAAAATTCGCTATATTTTTAAAATAGATAGTATATCGTTGCACTGCGTATACTGATCTAACTAAAAACATCGGTCCACATTTTAGACACTCCCTATGATTTTAAAAGAGACAATACAATATTGTAGTAAATATACTGATTTAACTAAAAACATCGGTTCAAATTTGAGACCCTCTATATTGAAGAAAAGATGGTACAATGTTGCGCTAAATGTACTGATCTAACTAAAACCGTCGACTCAAATTTGTGACCCTCTTTTGAAAAGTATAGTACAATATTGTACTAAATCTACTGATTTAAATAAAAATATCGTCTCAGATTTGTGGCCCTCTTTATGTTTTTGAAAAAGATAGTACAATATTGTACTAGATATACTGACCTAACTAAAAACATTGGTTTAAATTTGAGACCCGCCCTATATTTAAAAAAGGTATTAGAGTGTTGCACTAAGTATATTGATCTAACTAATAACATCGGTCCAAATTTTAGACACTCCCTATGTTTTTGAAGAAGATAGGACAATATTCGATTTAATATACTAATCTAACTGAAAACATCCATCAAAATTTTGGAAATTCGATATATTTTTAGAAAAGACGGTATATCGTTGCACTGAATATATTGATCTAACTAAAAACATCGGTTCAAATTCGAGACCTTTGCTATGTTTTTAAAAAAGATAGTACAATATTGTACCAAACATACTTATCTAACTAAAAACATCGACCCAAATTTGTGACCCTGTTTATATTTTTAAAGAAGATACTACAATATTGTACGGAATATACTGACCTAACTAAAAACATTGGTCCAAATTTTAGACACTCCATATGTTTTTAAGAGAGACAATACAATATTGTACTAAATATACTGATATAACTGAAAACATCGGTCAAATTTTATGGTCCTCTTTATATTATTTAAGAAGATAGTACAATATTGTACTAAATATACTGACCTAAGTAAAAACATTGGTTCAAATTCGACTCTCTCCATATTTAAAAAAAAATATAGTACAATGTAGCACTAAATATACTGATCTAACTAAAAACTTTGGTTTAAATTTGAGACCCACCCTATATTGAAAGAAAAGATAGTATAATGTTGCACTAAACATACTGACTTAACTAAAAACATCGGTCCAAATTGTATACACTCCCTATGTTTTTAAACGAGACAATACAATATTGTACTAAATATAGTGATCTAACTAAAAACATCGACCCAAATTTGTGACCCTGTTTATATTTTTAAAGGAGATACTACAATATTGTACTAAATATACTGATATAACTGAAAACATCAACCCAAATTTATCGTCCTCTTTATATTATTTAAGAAGATAGTACAATATTGTACTAAATATACTGACCTAAGTAAAAATATCGTTTCAAATTCGAGACTCTCCCCATATTAAAAAAAAAAGATAGTACAATGTAGCACTAAATATACTGATCTAACTAAAAACATTGGTTTAAATTTGAGACCCACCCTATATTGAAAGAAAAGATAGTATAATGTTGCACTTAATATAGTGACCTAACTAAAAACATCGAACCAAATTTGTGACCCTTTTTATATTTTTAAAGGAGATACTACAATATTGTACTAAATCTACTGGCCTAACTAAAAACATCGGTCTAAATTTTAGACACTTCCTATGTTTTTCAAAGAGACAATGCAATATTGTACTAAATATAGTGATATAACTGAAAACATCGTTAACATTTTTGAACCCTCCTTATATATTTTTTAAAGATAGTATATCGTTGCATTGAATATATTGACCTAACTAAAAACATCGGTTCAAAGTTGAGACCTTCCCTATAATTATAAAAAAGATAGTACAATATTGTACTAAATCTGCTGATATAACTAAAAACAACCCAAATTTATGGTCCTCTTTATATTATTGAAGAAGATAGTACAATATTGTACTAAATATACTGAACTAACTAAAGACATCGACGCAAATTTGTGACCCTCTTTATATTTTTAAAGAAGATACTACAATATTGCACTAAATATACTGACGTAAGTAAAAACATCGGTTCAAATTCGAGACCCTCCCTATATTTAAAAAAAAAGATAGTACAATACTGCACTAAATATGCTGATCCAACTAAAAACATCTGTTTAAATTTCAGACCCACCCTATATTGAAAGAAAAGATAGTATAATGTTGCACTAAATGTACTGATCTAACTAAAAACATCGACCCAAATTTGTGGCCCTGTTTATATTTTTAAAGGAGATACTTTGATATTGTACTAAATATACTGACCTAACTAAGAACATCGGTTCAAATGTAAGACCTTCGCTATGTTTTCTAAAAAGATAGTACAATATTGTGCTAAATATACTGACCTAACTAAAAACACCGGTCCAAATTTTAGACGCTCCCTATGTTTTTAAAAGAGATAATACAATATTGTAGTAAATATACTGATATAACTGAAAACATCGTTAAAAATTTTGGACCCTTCCTATATTTTTTTAAAAGATAGTATATCGTTGCACTGAATATAGTGAACCAACTAAAAACATCGGTTCAAAGTTGAGAACTTCCCTATATTTTTGAAGAAGGTAGTATAATATTGTACAAAATATACTGATCAAACTAAAAACATCGGTTCAAATTCGAGACCCTCCCTATATTTAAAACAAAAGATAAAAATATCGGTCCCAATTTTAGACACTCCCTGTGTTTTCAAAAGAGACAATACAAAATTGTACTAAGTATACTGTTCTAACTGGAAACATCGATTCAACGTTGAGACCCTCTCTATATTTAAAAGAAGATGGTGCAATGTTGCGCTAAATTTATTGATCTAACTAAAAACATCTGTTCGAGTTTGAGACCTTCCCTGTGTTTTTAAAAAAGATAGTACAATATTGTACTAAGTCTACTGATTTAACTAAAAATATCGTCTCAAATTTGTGACCCTCTTTATATTTTTGAAAAAGGTAGTACAATATTGTACTAGATATACCAACTTAACTAAAAACATCGGTTCAAATATAAGACCCTCTCTATATTAAAGAAAAAGGTAGTACAATGTTGCATTAAATATACTGACTAAGTAAAAACATCGGTCCAAATTTTAGACACTCCCTATGTTTTTAAAAGAGACAGTACAATATTGTTCTAAATATACTGATCTAACTGAAAACTGGTCAAAATTTTGGACCTTATATTTTTTTTAAAGATAGAATATTGTTGCACTGAATATACTGACCTAACTAAAAACATTGACCCAAATTGGTGACCCTCTTTATATATTTTTAAAGAAGATACTACAATACTGTACAAAATATACTGATCTAGCCAAAAACATTGACCCACCTTTTTCAAAATGGTTTTGGAAATATAGTAAAATATCCCTAACTGCCCAACCTAAACAACCATAAAAATACAAAAAAAACGTGTTACTCCTGAATGTTCTATTTTATAATTTAGGTGGTGAGTCATGGTAGAATTAGCTTTCGATATGAACCATTTAGTTTTAAAAACAGTTTGTTTCTAAAATAAATGATGGGTAATGTTTCTTTTTTTTTTATGAAAAAAGTTCCATATTAATATCTCTCTAGAATAAACTTTTAATTTCCAGCTTGTTAAGTAGAAATAATGAAGACGAGAAAGCAGGACTGACGCAATGTTTATGCAATTCATAATATGGATCTCGCCACTTTTAAACAAATCACAAACAAATTCTTTGTTTTTTGATACAACATTTATCAAAATTGATTTAATTATGTGAATGCTTAATGTATTACATCAGCCAAAAGTCACACAGCTTTCGATAAAAGAGCATTTAATCGTTGAGAATGTCAATAACAAATTTGTTTGTTAGGTTTTCTGATGGAAATATACCTGTCCAAAGTACAATAAACAAGTCTTTCGATTTTATGAAGAGTTTCTTTTTTTAAAATTGCTCTTAGAATTTCTCGAACGATAGAATAATGTTACCTGTTGTAAGATTTAAGATGAAAATATATGTTTTTAATCTGAAAACGATTGTCTAATTATTTACTTATTTGTCCTTTTTAACAAATTAGGTTTAGTCAAACTTCTCTTTTTATTTTATTTTAATAAGATTATTTTTTCAGCTTTAGATTAATAGTAGTAGTAATATGAAAAATAAAGGTGAAAAAAAAACAACAAATTGCCACTTTTTACAAACATTAGTATTAATATTCCATACCATATTGATAATTTTAAAGAGTATACTTTTTAAATTTTTTGCGGGAAGATGAGGCATTCTGATTGGCCCAGTGTATACTTCGTTAGTCAATGGAGCCACTGCATCCCATTAGTCTGATTGGTTAAGCGCTTTGTAGGATGTGACGTTTCAAGTTCAGAGAGTTGTTTTTTTTTAATAAAAAATTATTTAATATTTGTAATATTAACACAAAGATATAGGGAAAACTTGTAAAGTTAATTCCTGCTTGATCAATTCCAATAAAAATTATAAAAATTTCGTCCAAAACACGATAAATTTAATATTGAAATAAATCCTAGGAATTTTTACGTACTTTGAATAAAATAAATTAACTAAAAATTTTATCGAAGTTTTCGATATTTATAAAGGATGAATTATTTTATTCAGCATTGTTTATTGCTGAAGCCATTCACATTAAAATATCGAAAAATGTGGAACTTATTTATTATAAAATTGTTCAATTCTAAACTTTTTTAATTTTCTACGCTTCCAATGATTTATTTTTTGCTATTGAATCTGATTGAATCAATTTGCTGATTTAAAATTCAAATATTAATGCCAAATTAAATTCTGATTATTCAAACAGACTGCTAGTTAATTCAAGTGGAGTCTTAGTCAATTTTAAATATGATTCTAGCAATTTAAATTGAATTATTGCAATTCAAACAGAAATCGAATTAATTCAAAATAAACTCTAGGTCATATCAACAGAAATCTAGCAATTCAAGTTAATTACAATTCAATCCTAGTCAATTCAAAATGTAAATCTAACAATAAAAAGCAATTCAAATAGAATTCGTGTCAATTCAAGTGGAATTCTAATCAATTCAAGTTAAATTCTAGATAATTTAAATCTAATCCCAGTTAATGTAATCAATTGAAAATGAATTCTAGTTCATATAAACAGAACTCTAGCAATTTAAATGAAAATCAAGCAATTTAATTCAATT
>JAABKJ010007545.1:165734705-165904591 GCA_011634705.1 Andricus grossulariae
TCAATTGAAAATGAATTCTAGTTCATATAAACAGAACTCTAGCAATTTAAATGAAAATCAAGCAATTTAATTCAATTACAATTAAATTCTAGTAAATTCAAAATGGAAATATAGCAAATTAAACCGAATTCTTGTTAATTCAAATTAAATTCTTGATTATTCAAATAGAATTTTAATCAATCCAAATTTAATTCTATCAAGTTAAAACTAATTCTAGTTCATTTAATTTTAATACTACGAAAAATGACCGATTTTTGACAAAATAAATTAATTTTCAACTAAAAAAAGGGCAATTTTCAACATAAAATAGAATACTTTAATAACCAAATAAAATAAATTTTCAATTAAATAGTTGAATTTTCAACAAACAAAAATGTCTATACATCAACAAATTACAGCATAAAGTGAAATAGTTAAATTTTAGTTGAAAAAAATTTATTTGTAATAAAAAAAAAACATATTTTCAACCAAAGAAATGAAATATAATACAAAAAGATTAATTTTCTACCAAAAAAGAATAATTTTTAACAAAATACATGAATTTTCAACTAAGTATTTTAATTTTTAAGGGAATTTTTTCAACCTTGTAGTTGATTTTTCAACCGAAAAGGTTAATTTTCTACTGATAAAAAAGACAAATTTTTAACAAAATAGATGAATTTTCAACTAAAAAAGATAAATTTTCAACAAAAAATAGAATAATTTAATATTCTGTTATAGAAATAAGTTGTTATCAACCAAATAAAATAAATGCTCAACGAAATAGTTCAATTTTCATAACAACCAAAATTTAACCACAATTATTAATTATCAAAAAAAATTTCGACAAAAAATGTGTAGTTCAAAAATTAATTTTTAATAGAAAAACTAATTTTTAACCAAGAAAAGGAATTTTCAACTAAAAAGATTAATTTTCTACCGAAAAAGAGTAATTTTTACCAAAATAGATGAATTTACAATCAAATATTTTACTTTTTATTTAAAATGAGCAATTATGAATTGAATATTAAAAATTAAACAATTTTTAACTGAAATATTTGAAATAGAAAGCCTTAAATCATTAATATTTCAGTGTTAAATTAATACTTTGTACGTTACAGTTTTGATTGTTCTATTTAACCAATTTTTAATATGCAAGTGAAATTATTGAATTTTGATGCATAAATTGTAATTGAACAATTATCAATTTGGAAAAAAATTGAGTTAATTTAAGGGATATTTACCAGTTTTGAGCTCGGTTTTGAGAAGATCCAAACTTAATTTAAAACTGAAAAGGATTTCGAAAAATAAAAAACTAAATTTAGATTTTTGAAGATTTCGAAATAAAATTTTGAAGCTTTTTATTGATCTTTAAAGGTTCTGAGAAAATAAAAAAAATTCTTAACTTTTCTGGGAAAATTGAATGTGATTTTTTATTTTGAAAAATTAATTTTAAAAGAATATTTAATAAGATTTTCAAAATTTTCAAAAAAGATTCTGAATGATTTAAGGTAGATTTTCCAAATTTTGTTGGGAAAGTTCGAGTTTCAAGATAATAAAATTATTAGTAGATTCCTGGAAAATGTTGAAATTATTTTTCAAACAAATTTTGAAGCAAATATTTAAAAATATTTCAAAACAAATTTTAAGGTATACATTAATATTTCTAGTTTAAAATTGCTTAAAATGACGTCATTTGGAAGATTACTGTACAATTTATAAAAGTTAATAATTGAAATTTTGCCGTTTAGCGGCTTTTAATTAAAAAATTTTCATTTTAAATGTTTTTCAAGCTTTCATTTTATACGCGAAAATTACTGAGCGTTCGAATTAACATTTTTATAAGCTTTAATTTGAAAAAATTAAAATTCAAAAGTATTCCACTTTGAATATTTTAATTTGCGGTTCAGTTTTTATAACTTAAAATGAAAAAAAAATGTATTTTCAAGAGTTCGAATCTTTGAATGTCAATGTCCGTGATCAATTCTTTCTCAATGTTAATAAAATACAAAAACGTAGAAAAAAATACAAACAAAGTATAAAATTCGTCTCAATAATAGAAAAAAAGTTGTACTTTCCTGTAATTTTGGTTGTAATTTATTGTATTTATTTGTAGATTTCTGTGAAAACAGTTTTAATTTTCTGTACTTTTTGATCAAAATTTTTTCTTCCAAAAGGGCCCAACAATCAGAAAGAAACTGGAATGTGCAATAAGCACTTTTCAATGAAAATTTATTCAAACTGGGCGTTAGAGAGCCAGCTCTAAAATTTTGCTTTAAATCCAAAAAAAAGGTAGGGAAATCTTTTTTCACCAAATAACACAAAATAAGAAAAGATTTAAAAAAATCCAATTTTGTTTTGTTTTAGACTACATTACAAAGACAAGTTCTGCACATTTTTAAAACTTGGTTACGTTCCAGATCACATATGTCTAAAGAAAGTTAAATATAAAATGTAATTAACTCAAAAAACAGTTTTCAATCAGGTAATAAATAACGATAATGTGGCACCTCCAGTGTACAAAATAATTATATACATTTAGTGTGACAAGAAAAGAGATATGAGAGGACAGTCACGAAAAAAAAACAGATTATGGATAAATGTTAGCGGAAAAATAATAATATATCCTCGTTAGCAGATACAATGTTGCAAATGTAGACACTACACGAAGTATCAATTTGATTAACATGGCCCTACAATCTTGGGTCACACTTGGTCTCTGGTTCCTCTATAAAAGGTTGAAACTCTTCCTCTGGAGTATCAGTTTCAGTGAAACTTGTCTTCAGACAATTCGTGTCTTAGTAGCCTTCTTAATTGCCTTTTGCGTTTACTGCAAGTCCTTCGAGTGTGGAAGAAACGTGGAAATAGAATCATTAATAAAATTTATAAAATGGAACGTTGGACAGACAAAGTTGCCCTAGTCACTGGAGCCTCCACCGGAATCGGTAGAGCCATCTGCGAGGAACTCCTCCACAAGGGGATGAAAGTGGTCGGACTTGCTCTCACTACCGACAAAATGAAGGTGAGAAGCTCAGAATTTTAGATCTCCATTTTTCCATCCACTTCTACTTACTGGAATTCATTCCAAAATTAATTAATAAATTAAATTAATTCAAAATTGGGCATACTTCCGAAAAGGTCACTCAAAAATATTGACTTCATTCTTGGCCTAGGGGTTCCTTTTAGACCCTAGTTGAACGCACTAAAAGGATTTTTGACGCAGATCAATAGAAATGAAGTTATTAATATTTTTGACTTTTTTTGAAAACTATTTTTTTTCAAACCCTCGGGAAATATTGATTTGATTGGAAAATTTTGTTCATAAAAGTTGTAGATCTCGTAGAAAGACATATTTTTTGTAGTTATACTTTTTTTCTAAAATTAATATTCTTCGAAAAAAATGACAAAAATGAATTATGAATGGTTGGAAAAGGGATCGGCATGAGTGAATGTGAACCACACCTTCTCCACCCACCCACGCCGAACCCCTTTTCCAACGGCCGATCCCTTTTCCAAAAAAAAATCTGAAAATTTATTTTTGTCATTTTTCTCGAAAAATATTAATTTTAGGAAAAATGTATAAATATAAAAAATATGTGTTTTGACGAGATCTACAATTTTTGTAGATAACTTTTTTTCCAAAATCAATTTTTTCGAGATTTTGAAAAAAAAAACAATTTTAAACAAAAATCAAAATTATTAATGACTTAATTTATATTGACCTGTGCCAAAAATCCTTTAAGTGCGTTCAACTAGGGTCTAAAAGGAACCCCTAGGCCAAGTATCAAGTCAATATTTATGGGTGACCTTTTCGGAAGTATATCCCAAAAATTGAAGAATGTCTATTAATTTTTTTATTTGGAATGCATTTTGATTTAATAGTGCATACCAATTTGAAATAGTGATGATTTTTGGGGCTGAGGAGAGTTGGAAAAGGGAAATTACCCGTAGAAGTGATTTTTCAGACTGAGGAGGTCTAAACAAGAGGATTTTCCACTTTGGGGTGATTTTTGGGGTTACAGAGAGCCGCACAAGAAGATTTTACACTTAAGGGTAGTTCTTCGGTCTCGAGAGATCTTTAAAAGGGGTATTATTACACTCAGGGTTGGTTCCTTGGACTAGGGAGGGCTGGAAACGGGGTCTGTTTATACTTAGGGGTGGTTCTTGAAGCTGTAAAAAGGGTATTTTACACTTAGAGGAAACTTCTAGGGTTGGTGAGAGTTGTAGCAGGAGTTATTTACACTTAAGGGTGATTTTTGGAGCCGTAAGAGTCAGCCAAGGGTTTTTTGCATTTAGGAGTGATATTTGGTACTGGGAGGAGCTGGAGAAGGGATATTCTTACACATGTAGTAGGTTCTTAGGGATAGGGAGTACTCTTTAAAGGGACATTTTACACTTAGGAGTGGTTCTTGGGACTGGGGAGAGCTGGAAAAGGGGTATTTCACACTGGGCTGGGGCAAGCTGAAAAAGGGGTTCTTTTCACTTCAGGGTGGTTGCTAGAAAGGGGTATTTTTACACTTAGGAGTAATTCTTTGGGCTGGGGTGAGCTGAAAAAAGGGTCATTTTACACTTAGGGATGGTTCTTGAAGCTGGAAAAGGGGTATTTTACACTGGGCTGGGGCGAGCTTGAAAAAGGGGTCCTTTTGCATTTCAGGGTGGTTATTGAAGCTAGAAAAGGCGTACTTTACACTGGGCTAGGGCGAGCTTGAAAAGGGGCCTTTTGCACTTCAGTGTGGTTGTTGAAGCTAGAAAGGGGTACTTTTACACTTAGGGGTAATTCTTGGGGCTGGGGCGAGCTGGAAAAGGGGTCCTTTTACACTTAGGGATCCTTCTTGAAGCTGGATGAGGGGTATTTTACATTGGGCTGGGGCGAACTGGAACAAGGGTCCTTTTACACTTAGAGATGGTATTTCAAGCTGGAAAAGGGGTATTTCACACTGAGCTGGGGCGAGCTTGAAAAGGGGCCTTTTGCACTTCAGTGTGGTTGTTGAAGCTAGAAAGGGGTACTTTTACACTGGGCTGGGACGAACTTGAAAAAGGGGTCTTTTTACACTTAGATATGGTTTTTGAAGCTGGAAAAGGAGTATTTCACACTGGGCGGGGGCGAACTGGAACAGGGGTCCTTTTACACTTAGAGATGGTTCTTCAAGCTAGAAAAGCGGTTTTTCACACTGTGCTGGGGCGAGCTTGAAAAGGGGTCTTTTTGCACTTAGGGATGGTTCTTGAAACTGGAAAAGGGGTATTTTACACTGGGCTGGAGCGAGCTTTAAAAGGGGTATTTTTGCACTTAGGGATGTTTGTTGAAGCTGGAAAAGAGGAATTCAAAATTAAGGTGATTTTTGGGGCTAGAAAGTTCCGAAAAAGGGGATTTTACATTGAAAGGTGCTTCTTTGAACTAGAAAGAGCTAGGCAAGGGGGTGGTTCTGGGAGATGGAAAGCACTGGAAAATGGGTCATTTTAAATTTTGGGTGGTTTATGAAGCTGGAAAACGGATGTTTTACACTTAAGGGTGTTTCTTGAGGCTGGGGTGATCTGGAAAGGGGGCCTTTTTGCACTTGAGGGTGATTCTTGAAGCTGGAAAAGGGGTATTTTACACTTTGGGGTGGTTCTTGAAACTGGAAAAGGGGTATTTTACACTGGACTGGAGCGAGCTTTAAAAGGAGTATTTTTGCACTTAGGGGTTGTTGTTGAAGCTGGAAAAGAGGAATTTGCAATTAAGGTGCTTTTTTAAACGAGAAAGAGCTAGATGAGGGGTATTTTTACACCTAAGGGTGGTTCTTGGGGCTGGGGCGAGCTGCGTTATACTTAACCGTGCTTAATAAGAGGTATTTTTACATGTGATGGTGTTTTCTTGGGGTTGGGAAAGCTGGAAAAGAGATTTTTTTACACTTAGGGGTCAGTTTTGAAGCTGGAGAGGGGTATTTTGCACTTAGGGGTAATTTTTAGGACTGTGAAGAGCTGGGCACGATGATTTTACACCCAGAATTCAATTTAGGGATGGTTCTTAAGGCCAGAAAGAACTGGAAAGGGGTATTTTTACACATAAGGGAGGTTCTTCAAACTGGGAATGCTGGAAAGGGGTAGTTTATACCTAATGATGGATCTTGAGACCGGGTAGAGCTAAAAAAGGGTATTTTTACACATAGAGTAGGTTCTTGGAGTTAGGAAGAGCTGAGAAAGGGGTATTTTTACACTTAGGAGTGGTTATTGAGAGTACTGGAAAGGGGATCTTACACTTAAAGGATGTTTTAAGTCTGGGGAGCTGGAAACGGAGATTTTACACTTAGTAGTAATAATATAATATGTTTCTTATATATGATAACGTGTAATTTTTATATAGGCGATGACTGACGAGATGAGAACGAAAACTGGAAAATTTTTTCCTCTTCAATGTGATCTTTGCAATCAGAACGAAATTGTACGTTCGATGGAGTGGATTGAGAAGAATCTTGGCTGTGTTGATGTTTTAATTAACAATGCTGCTGTGAACCCCGTTAACGCTACGATGGTCGAAGGTGGAATGGAAGAATGGAAAAGAACCCTGGATGTCAATGTTATCGGTCTTACATGCTGCACTAAAGAAACTCTGAAACTTATGAAGAGAAAGGGTAAGATTTGGGATTCAAATTATTTCTACCAATTTCATTTATTAATTTATATTTTTAAAAATGTTGTTGTGAACTATCAATACATTCGTGGTCGTTTATTACCAAAACACAATGTAACTTTACATTATATGTATTGTAATTTCACATTCGACGGTGGCGCTGCTCTGGAGCGGCGCATGCGCACATTATATTTTCAAAATTCTCTTAAAGTTGAATATTTTTGGACGCTTTATTGAGAAATGAGGACGCTTTTTAAATAATAAATAATGACAATTCTTCACCAGGAGTGGACATGGGCTGCATCATTAACGTCAGCGACATTTGCGGATTGAAATTTCCGGTCACTCATGATCGACCAATGTGCGGACCTTACATGGCCAGCAAACGTGCGCTTGAAGGAATTACGGACTGTCTTCGTCACGAGCTGTCTGAACGACATTCTAATATCAGAGTTATGGTGCGAATCATTTTTATTTTCATTTTAGCTGACTAACAATTCATCATTCTTTAATTCAATTTTTATTTTGCAGAGCATCTGTCCAGGTCTAGTCGAAACTGAAATGACGCTAATGACTCTGAAGGAAAAACCACGTCTGGCTCTGAAACCCAAGCACGTCGCTGATGCTGTTTGTTTCATGATTTGTTGCCCTGATACTGTCTGCGTTCAGCAAATGGTCATCTGCCCCATGCATGAAATAATGTGAACTTTAAAACCCAATTCAAAAAGCTCTTACTATGTATGAAGGAAATGTGAAATAAATAAATATTGATCTGCATCTTATATTTTCTGGTGTTTTTTATTAAAAGATACGTTAATTTTAATTCTTATACTATTATATAACCATTACTTACAAAGCTTTACCCTTCTAACCAACTTCCGTTTCCTTTCACTTTTCTTATATCTCAATCTTGCCATTTTTCACATTCACTTGTTATGTTTCGCGTTCTCATTTATAATTATAGTTTATACTTATTTTTTTTTATAAGAATGTTAAGTATTGCCTCAAATATTGTTAAGATATTTTTTTGAGACTATAAATTAGTGAAATGCATAAAATTTTGTTTGGGTTTCCCGAAGGCAAAATCATCAAACTCCGCCGAATCAAACACGTTTAAAAATTTTAAATAAGATGAACATAATTGCCTATCAATTAAAATTCGCGGAGTCTTCACGACGTTGTTGAAAATTGAATAAATTCCGTTTTAAATCTTGTTTTCCTTTTAATTGTTGGTTACGTGATTCTATCCAATTATGTTCTAAAAATGTAAGAAAGGAAATCCTAATTTCGGAAACTTCTGTTTGAAAAAAATAAAATCTTTTTGATTTTTTTGGCAAGGCTCAGTCTGACAATCAATGCCTGAGCCAAAAAAATCTGTGCTTCAAATGTGACTCTATTAAAATGTAAAAAAAATATTTTCGAAACTTAATCAATTTTGTTGAGCACCTTGGCTTTATTTTTATAAAAAAGTTAAAATTTAATTATTGAACGTTTGTGGGATTTCCATCCGCAAATTCTTACGAGCCACAATGCACGCGAACGAACATTGCAGAAAGAAAGATATGTATAGATTCAGATAGCTTTGAAATCTTTAACAAAGGAATCTTGGGCGAGCCAGGAGACGGGCGAACCAATCTCACAGAAAGCTTTTGATTCAATTATTATAAACCTAGCTACTATTATTCTCAAATATGAAATTAAATTAATAAAATAAAAGCATCCTTGCTTATAAAAAAACACAAATCTCACTAATTCACAAGACTGTTGATGCGACGCATGCGCAGTACAGTTGTGGAGCCGAATTGGGAGCAGGGAGTTCGGCGCGAACCTTTATGGTGGTCGTACGTGAATGGTATCACTCGTGTTATTTTTGACCATACGAATTATACGCGAAGTGAAGTCGTAGTTCAGTGCGCTCACCTTACTTTTGCTAGGGTCGCCGCAATTTTCGGTGGCGGCAGCAGTATCGGAAAGGTAGATTAGGTCCCTATTCTAACGTAACGTGGCTCTGATGTTAATGTTAGCATTTTAACATGAGTACAGCTGCTTGTAGGTTAGGTTTCTTAATTATTCGCTTAATTAAAGTTTTCCGCTTAAAGGCTAGATTAATTTATGTTGTGAATGGAAGAAAATATCATGTTTCATTATTTAGAATGAAAAATTACTGCCAAAATTATTTTTAAATTGTATAAAGTGGAATTATCTGACTGCTAACAACTGATCAATATGATTGTATATGAAATTCAATATTATACAGTCTCTTAATGGCGATTTCATGTTATTTTCAAATGTACATCCTCATTGGACTTTTACATATTCTACATGTTGTACCTTAATTATAATACTTAAATCAGACTTTGGAACTTTTGCACGAAAATATTTTATTCTCTACTGGAAAACTTTCAAGTTTGATCCGATTAATTTAATTCCGCTTCGCCCTTAAAATTCCTAATAGAATCTTTGAGAGCAGCAATTTTAAACTTGTGCCATTCGCGAGAAAGCGAAACCTAATAAGTGCCTCGTCGATACAATTTGAAGTTATTATTTTGGGTTTTAAATTGATTAATTTAATCCAGATTTTCCATTAAAATTCCTAATAGAACCTGCTAGAGGAGTAATTTTGAATTTGTATCTTTCGTAAAAAAGCAGAACCTAATAGATACCTTCTAGTGTCACTTTCAATGCAGAACTTTGAATTTTAGTCCAAAAAATTCACTTCCACTTTCTATTAGAAGCCTCGTAGAACCACATAGAGAAGCATTTTGCACTTTATAACATTTGCCAGTCATGTTTTAAAATTAAATAGGTGCCTAACAGAGCCTATTAGAACATTTTTACTAAGTCAATTTCAGACCCAATAGCCGTTGAAGTACCGAATAAAAGCTATCAGAAACCGAATTCAAATACGAAGGCTCTCAAGAACCACTTAAGACCATATAGAAACATATCTGTTTTCTATATGTTTCTAAATGCTTCCTATTGATAACCTAATGGGCATTTTTACTAGGGTTGACCACAGGGATTTTCACAACATAAGCTCAACTCAGAACAAGCAATGGCTATCGAGGTAGCCCTCGAGACTAGGATGGCCGGGGTAAAACCTAGTCACCTTATCTCGAGGTTTGAAGACTGCTGATTTAAAAACAATTTACTTACCGTTATCTGCTCAAATGAGAGGTCTAGGACATAGTCCATCGAGGCAGTAGGCGTTTTGAAACCAGGGGAAGGTGCAACAATTAAAATCATTGATTCTAAAAACATTCCCAAGCCTGCCAAGCTTATTTTATGGATACCTAGAACTTCTGAGGTTTCACCATCCATCCTACAAAGGTTGGCAGTCCAAAACCCCACATTAAAAGTGGAGGAGTGGACCACCATGGATGCGAAGAAAGAATGCAGCTGAAAATAATTTCTAAATCGCAAGAGCCTGTAAGGATAGTGGAAGAGCAGCTGCCCTCGGGACAGCCGATGGATAACGCTGATTCTTAAATGAATAGCGTAAAACCCTCGGACTTGAAGTTCATCCGAATTAATCTTAACCAATATAAATCTGCTTCGGCCATCTTAAGTAGACGTATTACAGTGGAACATACGGCTTTTGCAGTGATTCAAGAACCTTGATGTGATAAGGCAGAAATGAAGGGTATAAGCCAGAAATGCAGTTCTATAATCGGCAATAGAACTGCTGAAAACCCTAGGACAGCGAATCACGTCAGAAGGGATATCGATTATATTTGCTTACCTAAGTTCTGTGGTAAAGAGGTTGCTGCGATTAAAATCGAGTACTAAGGAGGACGAAGACGTCAGCCCATGGTGATTTGCTCAGCATACCTGCCGTTTGATTCCCTACACCCGTCGCCGTCAGAGGAATGGAGACGTTTGGTGAAAATCTGCAGTTCGAAAGGATTGCCACTGATCATTGGATGTGACGCGAATGCTAATCACATAATATGGAACAGTAATAGCATCAATAACAGGGGTGAGTACCTTTTAGATTACCTTCGAACTACCGATTTAACCACATTTACTCGCGGAAATACACCAACCTTTGTGACATCTGACGAGTTTGATCCGATTAGGTATAGGAACCCGAGTGAATCAATATAGGGAAGATCTTGTATAGTCATTGGAAATTATTTCTGGTAAACTGAAAACTAGGATTTTAATAAGGTTAGTGAAGCAAGATATACTAATAAAATACAATTGGCTAAAAGGAACTCATGGAGAGGGCATTCTCAGGGAATTCTAAATGTACCTGATACTACGAAACTCTGAAGATCTTTAAAGAAAAACCATGCATGTCAACTGAGGGCATTGATTGTGCTAACAGGTGATATGACAGGAACGGCTAATGAAATCCTCGAACACCTCATGCAGGTGCACTTCCTCTGACAGCCCAGAACATAGGGCCAATGGGATTGATTGAAGGATAGCCAGCCGGATAGTAACACAATATAAAATAAGATGGGTCGTCCGGCGTTTCGACCAATTCAAGGCCGCTGGGGAAGATGGTATATTCCCGGCGTTGATTTAAGAAGGTTTGGATTTTTTGATGGAACCAATGTGTAACATATTTAGGACGTACATAGCTATTGGATACACCCCTGTGGCATGGAAGAAGGTCAAGGCGATCTTTATACCAAAGCTGGGGAAAGACTCCTACTATGAGGTCAAATCATTCAGACTAATTAGTTTAACTTCCTTCATGTTGAAGACATTAGAAAAGTTAATCGATTTTCATATGAAGGAGGGAATCCTACCGGATAAACCCCCTCGTAGTAATCAGTTTGCATCATAGAAAGGCTGATCCACCATTAACGTACTTCATGCATTTACATCCTACATTCAAACAGGAGGACAAACAGGGGGTACATCGATAGCAGCGTTTCTAGACATAGAAACAATAGTTGCCTCCAGCAACACTCCTACGGAAGCTATATTCAATTCTGCTGAGGAACATTGTGTAGGTACTACTGTTAATAGGTAGTTGTGCTCTATGTTATGCGGCGGGATTGTCCTATAATCGCTCCTGTGAGCACTTGTCATTGATGATTTGATTCGTAGGGTTAATAAATCAGGTTTTCGCACACAAAGGTATATAGATGACCATGTTATACTCACAACAGGAAAATGCTCTCAACATTGTTGAGGATTAGTGCAACGACCGTGGTCTATCTGTTAACAAAGATAAAACTGAATTGTTTATTTTTACGAGATGCAGGAAACTATCTGATCTCGTGAACCCTAATTTCTACGGCAAGTAGGTCGATCCTAAACTAATCTGGAAACTACACCAGCATTTTGGGTTTGCAGAGGCGTAACTAGAAAAACCTGGGGACTCAAAGCCAAGCTAGTTTGCTACTGATCATCTGTCCAGTTATAACTTATGCCTCATTGATCTGGTTGCCAAGAACCAGTTTGGTTACTTCCGAGAAACAGCTGGAGAGCCTACAAAGTGTCTTTTGTCCGGCAATTACTGGATCAATGAGAACAACCACAACAGTGGCGTTATAGTCCATCTTAGGTATGCCACCGCTGCACCTTCTAATTAAGCAGAGGAATGCGGTAGTGGCATACAGACTTTCCCTAAGGAAGTTTGATAGAAATGCCGCTTTCCCCGATCTGCATAATTAGTAACTTTGCACTGAGATAACATGCTGAAAGAATACTCGTGCATAAATCCCTTTGAGGTGATCTTCCCGAGAAGGGAGGACTGGAATAATGAACAGAGGAGAAGCAAATTATTTACAACAAGAGGACTCCTCTGGTATACATACAACTCTAAAGATTCCCTTAGCTCGGGAGCTGAAGTACTTAGAATGAAGTCTACTGCGGGGATAACAACCGCACTGAGAAAATTCCCTACTGTATTTCAAGCTGGAATCGTGGCCATCAAGGCCTGCCTAGATGAGATCCGTAAATGTGGGTTTGTTAACCACTACATTTACATATGCTCCGATAGTTAAGCTGCTTGGAAAGCTCTCCAATCGAAGAGTTTTCATCCTGACTTGTCTGGTGTTGCCTAAAAGAGCTTCTTGAAGTTTCCAGTAAAAACTGGGTCAACTTTATCTGGGTTTCTGGCCATGAGAACATTGAAGGTAACGAGAAAGCAGATATGCTTCGTATGCTTCGTCTAAGCATGTCATTGAAAAATGATTCTTGGAGAGATACGCGAGGTATTGGAATATGGCTAAAGGTATGATACCATCTAAAAAGTTCATCTAAGAACCATGTTTAGGAAAGTTTAAAAAAAACTCCTGAATCTGGAAAGAAAGCAGGTGAAATAAGTGCTTCAAATGCTCACGAGCTATTGCTGTTTAAAGAAGCACCTGACTAACATGAAAATCGACAGCGACCCTTGATGTCGAAAGCTCATCAAATTCTCTGTGACTGTGATGTGCTTGTAAGCCTCAGAGTGCAGGATTTTGGAAATCATTTCTGTGAACCACATTGATTTTGTATACATACCCTATAAGGCAATAAACGCCTATATGGCGGAAATTGGCCTCATCAGAGAGGATTAGAGTCAAGGGTACAGTACAATAAGTTACATTAGATAACCACAGTGTTACGGGACTTAGATTTCCCTGCCCGTTTATAATAATGATAATAATGAGAGATCAAATAAAACAACTCTAATTAAACATTTTTAAACCTAACTATTAGTATCTAATATAAGTAAAAAAATTACCGACAAAACTGAGCACGACACATATATTTCTTAGGTGGCCACGTTTATCTCACAGAAAACGCTTGACTGCTGTTTACATGTTAGGCTCCCAACTTGAAAACGCCCAATGGTTCATTTAAACCGCAGGCACCTAGGAGTGGGCATTTCTAAATACACCGAACTAGGTACGAGCGCCTTTGAGTGTACTGGACTAAGTAGGTCCTTAGATACAGAGAACGCAAAATAAAACTTACTTCTTGTGATAAAAAAAACTAGAATTTTTATTGAGGCATATTCTGAACACAAAGAATCATCGTTACAGTCAAGAATGGAAAAACAGGTATCATATATTAAATAACCAATGTAAACAGGCGATAATGACGATGAAATTACTACTATGCAGTTTTTAAAAATTGAAGAAGAAAAAAACAATTTCCGAAGTTTTGAAACGATTTTGGAAGGAATTATTATACAGCAATTCTTCGAAACGTACGTAAACGTGTTTGACAGTAACGTTTAAACTTCAACTACGAATTATTAATTTTTTCTTACACATTTAACCTGGACCAAATAGAACCTCTATATAAAACTGGCGATTTTTTCTAAGAAACTGGAACGTAGATGTATTTATTTATCATCTGACACTTAAAAATGTAAAATATTAATGTTTTTAAAAATTCTAGCAAAAAATGTGTATGATGTTTTATTTTTCACACAGCTTCAGAACGACGCACTTTATGCATTTTATTCCATTTAGCAGTATGATATTAAATTAGCACGCTTCACATACCTTTTAAATATATATGGGGTTAGGAAGAGTACATGAAGGTAGAAAACTATCGAAACTCGACAGTCGAAAATCGATGTTTACCAGTATATCTGGTTAAAATTATCAGAACATCTCGTTAGGTTTACTAGAATACTGTATTTATGTTAACCAGTATTCCTAAACTACCAGAAAACTGTCTAGCAAAAAATTCTAGTTATTCTTAATAGAAATTGCGGTTGAATTTACTAGAAAGGCTAATTAAAGAAAGCAAAATATCGTCAACCAGAAACTTGTGATACTTTTGAACACAATTAATGGTAAAGGCATTTCTAACATTCTATTCTGGTTGGAAATTACTGGTTGGAATATTTTGGATATTTTCTGCACACTGTCAGAAATGAACTGCAACGTCTTTTTAATATCAGAACCAAATGATGGCAAAGTCTTATTTTCATCCATCGAACTGGTTTTTATTTTAATGTAAATCTTTCCTGGTTTAACTCTTACATTTTTCGTTGAGAATTATAATTTTTTGGTTAAACGTAGAACTACTTTGTTAAAAATCAATTTTTTGTTGAGGATTCATCACTTTAGTACAAAATTTGTGTCTTTCGTTGAAAACTTGAATATTTGATTCAAAATGCGTTTTTTGTTGTTGTTGAAAATGAATTTCTTTAACTGAAATTGTAACTATTGCATTTTTGGTTTTAAAATTGATATTTTTATTTGAAAAATAATTTTTTCTAATACAGTTGAAAGTACAACCATTTTTTTACAATTCACGTATTTTGTTGCAAATTCTTTTTTGCTAGAAAATTAATCTTTTTAGTTAAAAATTCATCTTTCTGGTTCAAAATTCACCTATTTCGTTGAATGTTGAACTCTTTTGTTAAAAATTCATTTCACTGTTAATAAACAAGTAGAGTCTTGACCTTCAATATATACATGTTGATATAGTCTTCGCAAGTTGGTAGGTTAAAAGTAAATGAAAGAATCAGCAATTAAAAAGTTTTTAAAACGTTTCCGCTAACAATTTGGGCCTTCTTCAGTGATAATTTATTGTCAAAATATTGTAGAAACTAAAACTTTGTCAATTTAAAAAGTCAGATTTTAGATCAAAAACAGCTTGATAAGAAAAATTTACAAAATTGCCGTACGGCATTTTCGGAGAAAGGTTTTTAACCTTTCTACGGCATTTTTGTACATTTTTACTTATCAAGCTGTTTTTCATATAAAATCTGACTTTTTTAATTGACAAAGTGTTAGTTTCTACAATATTTTGACAATAAATTATGACTGAAGAGGGCTCAAATTGTTGGCAGAAACGTTTCAAAAATTTTTAATTGCTGATTCTTTCATGTACTTTTGACCTGCAAACTGCGAAGACTATATCAACTTATTTCATTGTTCTTGAACAATCAACATTTTAGCAAAAAATTCATCTTTATTAGTTGAACATTCAACAATTTCTTAGAAAGCTAAACTACTTTGTTAAAATTTTTCCTGGTCAGTTTTTGGTAAGCAATTTTGGTAAAAATTTAATTAATTATTAACAAGAGTTTTTTTAATCATTCATAGCATCTCTGAGCAAGAATAAAGCTTTTTTGCATATCGCAGTTTTTTTTATTATAAACCGATTGAATGCAAACTTCTCTCCATGAAATTTTGTTAAGAAATTGATTTTTTTAAGAGAAAAAATTGACTAGACATTTCATTTGTTAATAAGAAATTATCCAGGTCAACCAGTGTCGTAATTTTCCCTAAAAATGTCGCAAAACCTATACTTACCAATAATAACATCGTTTATTCTTCATCAACTCTCTTGCTTCATTATTCATAACAATTATTGTTTCATAGAGTTAAAAATATTACACCATCGAGTCGATTGATTAAACTTTTCTATTTTCACGTTTCCGTTTTTATAACTATTTAAAATTATTATTTACACTCCTAAATATGTTTATATATTTTTACTAAACAATTAGTTGTTTTTCACTATTGAATAAGGAAATATCTTGACTAATCGAAATAGTAATTTGTTACTAATCTTTACTGGCCCAAGTTTCGCTAATTAAATTTGTAAAATTCCTCTAGTATATGGTTAAGTTTCAACAATTTGGATTCAGAGAGGCAATAAAATATCTTTTGCGTGGGAAAAAAGCTAGAAAGTAAAAATGGACTTCTTTAAATACTCAAGCTCATCCTTATTCAAGGCAAATAATTTTCACAAAGTTTGCTATGTAGTTGCAATTTTCTATGGAAAATTAGAAAAATGTACAACCGAAACAAATGTTGAAAATCGAAAACAGAACTCTGTTCAAATGTAGCGCATGGAGACCCTAAATGTGTATAATTAATTTGGAGCCCATTGATCCCTTGTGATTTTTAAATTGTAAAAAATTCTTATTCTTCTTAACTTTGTTCAAACAATCAAAAGGCAATGTTTTTAAATTGAGGACGGGCTAAGTCTTATTTATAATTTCACAATATGACCTTCTTATTCTGTCAATAGAGTCAACAATGTCAGACGATCGCGTCACTTTATTGAACTTTTCTATTTTTCAGGTTTTCCATTTTAGTAAACTTTTTTAAATTATTATTATGTACAGTCATGAGTGAATTTATTTATTTGTATCAAGCAATTAGTTGCTTTCCACTATTGAATCAATAAATATCAGTAAGATATAATTAATACTTGTTACTAGTGATGTGCAAAATGACATCGGATTGGGTTGATTTTTTTTTTTAATTTCCAGAAGATTTCGATAATTTATGGTAAGTTACTATATAAATTACGGCCAAAGTTACCGAAAATTATCAGAAATTTTGAAAACTTTTTGTCTTGATCTTTTGAGACAGTGTTCGTTCATAAAAAATACCGACCAGTCAGGTTTGGGTTTTAACAAATGTTGTACACCCCTACTTGTTACTCATAAGCCCTCTTAAAATTACTTATAACAACTTATATCTATTGATTTTTTAAATGAAAATGTAGCCGTAAATAATTGTACAAATTCCCCAATCCGAATATCTTCCAACGCTCAGGTTTCAATGTGCATATAAAGGGTTATGACGTGGTCGTTACATCCCGGCTGTAGTTTAAATGTCATGACGGTCATGTCTAACCTAATATTTCCATAATGTAAGACGAACTGCTAAACTTATTTTAAGTCACTAATAATAAATGCTGTTGAATGAAGGAAAATTAGAAAGTAGGCATATATCATCGTAATTAATTTGCTTATTATTATTTTTTTAGACCAAATAGCGTACAGCGAAGAAGTTGTTTTTACAGGTAATCAAGTGTGTGGAAGTACGGTGCAAATATGAGACTGAAAATTCTCGTTTTGAAACCGTTGAAATTTAAGCTGCAACAAATTTAACACCAGCGTTTGTTTTCTGAACTGTTTTCTGTATTTCGCGTCACTTAACTCAAAGTGACCATGATCAGGGAAGGCCACTTCACGAACTTGGCCTTTCTTCTTGGCACCTACATGATAATTCTTTTGAAAGTTGTCATGACTACAAAATCCAGACAGACACCATAGTAAAATCCGTTTTTTTGTGTGTGACTCAGGCGGTCTCAAAACGTGGAGGTCTGATGAAAACCGATGAATTCAAATTTACAAACATTAGTACCTTCCAGGGGTTTTCAAAAAGGTCGAAAGTTCGAGTGGAGTTGAGCCGATACGAGGGGGTTTTCAGATTGCTGAAGATAAATTTGGACAAGAAAATCCGAAATTCGACATTCTTACTTTAAATATTTTGAGAACTGGAAACTTTCCAGCAGCTCAAAACAGTTCGAGTACCCGAACTCGATCGATCTGCGAGTTTCGAGTTTTTGGCACATCCCTAGAATTTTCTCATTTAGGATCAGAATGTAAAAATATCTAACGATCGTTTTGAAAACGTACGAATAGAAAAATCATTATTTTGAATAATAAATTACCTACTCTTAAATAATCCAAAAAATATTTTGAGCTAATCAATTCCGAACTTTATACGCTGATTATTTTGTGCACAGTCTTGTTTTTGTTCAAATTTAATTCAACTATAATTACGATTGAAAACTATTAATAACATTAAAAAATAAAATTGATTCTTTGAACGTAATTCTATGTTTTCAAAATTGTACACATGCCCGAATCTATTTTAAATCAGGCAGGTTCTACACCTATGAGTTCTATCCTATGAGTTTTATACAAGTAAAAACAATAACAATTTTAAGATGAAAGTTCACATAACTAGAAAATTTTTAATTAATACTTGGAAGAAGTTATTTCCATTTGAAGATGTTAACGTCCGAGTTTTTAAATTTTAATTAATATAAATCTTGATGTTAAAACGATTACTTCGGACAAATTAAATTTAGGAAACAAGAAAAAAATCTGCCTCAGCCCGGAAAATTTCTATAACTCACAGTATGTCTTCCCTATTTATTTTGAATTTTTTAAAAAATATTACAAAAAATATAAAAGGTGGGGGTTTCCATTTTCTTCACTTTTTTCTTAAAATTTGTTGTATCTTTTTTTTCTTCCGAAAAAATGCGAAAATTTGATTTCATGTAAAAGAAATTCTCCTGAAAACAAAAAACAGTTTGACCCTAATGAAACACAGGATTTGTTCCATATACGAGTGTAAGACACATTCTACCAAAACTTTGCAAAGAATATTAGTGTGGGCTTTTCGTAAAGATCGACTTTTGATACTTTCATAGAAATCGGTATAATTTTAGAACTAGTTAATTTTTGACTGTTTTCTAATTTGTTGACTGATTTCAAAAGAGGACGAAAAATTGCACAAGAATCTGGAAGTAAATGTGGAATATTGGGTTTGGGTCAAAAACGAGAAGTTCAACGAAAATATTTGTATTTTTTGACAAATATACGTAAGAACTCAAGTACTCGTGACTTCGTGGAAATTTTTTTTCCTTATATCATAAAAATTTGTGCCGCCTAATTTCCATTGCAGAACAACGTATTTTATCCCAAAGAGATTATACGATTCAATGTGTAGAACCCACCTGATTTAGAATGAATTCGGTGACATATAATGTAACAATTGTTGTTCTTAGAATATAAAGTTTCAAATTTATTATCTATATTAACATGTAAAGTTTACTCTATAACATTTGAATATCCTATATGAGCATATGGTACAGTTAACGGGAAATTCGTACAACATAGCTGATGACACGAGTTCACTATAGCCATATATATATATATATATATACAGTTTAAAGTTTTCATTGGGAAGTTGTAATTGCATTCCCAGATAGCGGGAAGTGCTATGAGCTTCGCGATGCATTTTCCATCTGGATACATTTATAAAAGATTAAAAGTGGCTAAAAGCGATATTTTGTTCTTCACACCTGTTCCTTCCAATGTGTTTCACGAAACATACACTATTCTCGAAGAAAAGAAAGCCAAACACACTTTTTCTTGTTCTATTCTTACATTTCTATTTTTTTTCAAAGTAGTGGAGCTAGTTCTAAATCTGTTTCATGTAAAATAGATTTGCAGAAATTTGTGGTTCCTGAAAATGTGACGAACTTTCTTTGATAAACTGCAGGCTGAGAAAAGTATAAAGAATAATTCAATTTTACTAGGTATATACATAAAAGTAAAAATATATTTTTGTTTTGTAATGGAAAAAATCTCTTTCTATTTATTCTACAATGTTCAAATTATTAAAATGAACGCATATAACAACCAGTATATGCCCAGAGAGGCTCGACGTAAACAACTTCTGATACGGCACTGACTATCAGAGAGTATAGGCTGTCAAGGAACGCAGTTAGGCGTGAAGATGGCCAAATAGCGAGGTATGAGTGTATATTGATTTACAATGAAAAATTTTCATTCTTGAATCCCTGTGAAGTTGAACGTTTAAAGCGTCAAAAGCTCACTTTAAAAAAATATCCGGTAAACTTCATACTCCCCCCACTTTACAAAAGTAAATTTCTTTCTCGAGTTCTAAGTAGATTTATTATAGTTCTAGAGTTCCGGATGCTTTTAAGCTTTATTATTTACCATTTTTTTCAATTGTTTTATAAACTATTTAGTTTTTCTTTAAGTTTATTAATTAATAGTCTTTTTGAGTTATATATACATATACATATACATATAGCCCCTTTTTCAGCTCTATTTGTAACGGAAAAATCCAGATATTTGTACCGAAATTTCGGTACCCGTAGCTATGGTCTTTTTTTGAACTTATTCAGTTTTTTATTCTTTTACAAATCGATTACTTATTTTTTAATTCTTTAATTTATTTGATGAAGCGACTTCCTAAAATATGTTTTTTAATATAATTGTGAAGAACACATAGGCCGGCAGTTTTTTTCAAATTTTTATTAATTTTTTTTAAATATTCAGATTATTAGTTTTTGCATATAAAGTATTTAGTTATTTTTTATTTAATTTAATTCAATTTTTTATAAATTATTCAGTTATTTTTTAATTTTTTATGGCTCTTTATTAAGAGACTTTAAAAAATGTATTTTTATTTATATACATATTCAATTTTTTATCGTTATTAGGAAGACGTAAAAGTAGCTGAACGTGATAACAATTGCAGCTATCATTTATATGCCGGTTATCGTAACCTCCAAAGTTTTGTTGATATTTATTTTATTTAGGTATAGGTAGATATTGTTTTTAATTGAATTATAGCTTGAATTTTATCATGTACACACATATATATTATGTTTAATAATATTGTTGTACAATATTTCAAATGTTGCGCTAGAACTTATGTTATTATAAATAGTAAAAGTTTTCATTCAATCGGTGGGCAATTTATTTTCACTGCATTTATATACATATCCTAACTTAACTTTGTTTCTTAAGTAGAGAGGAAATATAATTCCAATATTTCAGTTCTGTTAAAAAAATTTAGTTTTTTCCTTGATTCGGCTAATTTGAAACAGACATTTAGCAAATTAGTAACATTCATAATGTTTTTTATTAATTGGCATAGATGTGTCCATCAGAGTATGTCTGACGAAAGAAAAATTTATACCGAAGAACACATGTGGCATGGATCAAGCTTTACAGCTCCTGTCAAAGATATTAGCTTATCAAAAAATATGACAAAATACTAAATTTTGAATTACTAATAGAAAAATTATTTAATATATGCACATGCAAAATGTACTTTAATCTATGATTTAACATATTTACAGAAATATTGAGAGATTAGTAGGCAAGTGCAATGCCAAGCACTGGAGACGGGGTGCCAATAACTGGGGTTCACAGTGCCAAGCAATACAATTTTGGGACTACATACTTATTTTTAATAATTTTTCAAGTTTTTGACCAAATTTCCTTTTAAGATGCCAATAACTGGTGCTCTTACCCTATATTTACTACACTGTCAAAAAAGCGGAGTTAAAATCAACTCTGCAGCATACCCTATAAAAGTCCCACCGTTTTGAGTAAACAGCAAGTGGAGTAGAAGAAGGCGACTTAAAATTTAACTCTTGGAAAAGAACTCTTTAACTGCGCTGTCCAGAGTTATTTCAATCAACTCTGTTCTGAACCTATAATTGTTACACGATATCATCAGAAGTTGATTTTAAGGAGTACGTATCGCTAAAAATGAACGCTGAAGGGAGTATTTCACTATTTCGAAATGGACTCCAGTATTCTGAATAGTGAATATATTTGATGGTAAGACTCCAGAATTATAGATGGTCGCGTGTCGCGTCGGTGTGCTTTGTTATTTAATATTCAGAGAAAAGATTATGAACATATCCATGATGCTTTTGTATCTTTGTGTACGATTTAGAAATCTAGTGTGGATTATTCCTTTTAAAATTGGTAATGTTGGTATATAAGACAAATGAGTCAATTTAGAAACCTTTTATTATTAAAAATTAATACTAAAGCCACTTACTCAGAAATGTCAAGGAATATTTTTTGAATGATCCAAAAGCGTATTGAGAACAATTTTCTAAGCATTTCTTTATCAATTTGAAAAGGAATACTCCACACGAGTTTTCTAAATCGTACAAATAGATTCAAAAGCATCATGGATATGTTAATAATAATTATTGATATATGCAATGATACTTACCAGCGTTCATGAATTCTTCGTGTCCCAATTCTGATTCATATATTCAATTTTCACCCACTTTGTCTGGCTGCTATCCCATTCCCCATGGTGACCGATTCCATCCAAAATGGTGGATCTCGAGCACCCTGTCTAGTTAACATCGTACCTGGCCCCCACCTTCCACTTGTTTTTCAGAGCCATGTCATCAAGGCGTGACGTCACGACAAATTCACCATTAAGGCCATGTGACGAGTGGGTAACGTGACCAAGCTGGTCCTCAATTTTTCATTGTAAACTTACGTCCAAAAGAAATATGATATCGCGCCTAAAGTTTGGAAAATGAAAGAGGAGACACTAAAGTTCACGGAACTGCTCTTTTTCGGCGGAAATTTTGAAAAAAAAATTTCCGACTAAAAGAAAACTGGAAGCTATATCGATACTTTTCATTGTAAACTTACGTTCACACGGAATGAGATATCCTGGTTTCAATAGTACCTATTAGATTTATGTTAATATTTTCGTGAATATTGTCACGAAAATTAGTTAAATCGGAATCAGTTAGTCTACGATCATTAGTTCATAGCTTCCCCGGTAGTTGCGCAGTGACTTTATGTATGTGAACGCGCCTTCATGCGAGCACCCTTCGAGTTCACGGTCCTAATGCCAATGATGCCAATATGGGCGCCTTTTGCTGCTGCGCTCGCGTTAGGACCGCGAGCTGGTTGCACGCAGTTAGCGCGCAATTAAAAATGGGAATTAAAACTAATTCTTAAGAGAATACATAAAAAATAATAAAAACATTATCAAAAAATTATTTTGATTTACTTTTTCAACAAATTTCTTCTGAAATCAAACGTTTTGTGAAATATAAGTTATTCTTCAGAAGTCAAAGAAAATAAACTGTTAATATATGTGTTATACATTTCTTTTCTTGTCTAAAATCAGAAGTTGTACAATCTATATAAATTCTTGTGCATTTTTTAATAATTATTTATTCAAATTACAAGAATTGTTTTTAATTCCAATTTTGAATTACGCGCCAACTGCGGCCAACCAGTCCGCGGCCCGAACGCAAGCGCAGTAGCAAAAGGCGCCCACATTGGCATCACTGCTTAGTGCCTCGCATGAATCTGTCACTTTCGTTCTTGGGCTTAGACTGGCGACACGTGCCACGTTTTCTTTCTGCATCGCCACAGAGCGCATTTTTCAGTGGATCGAATTCTCTTCGGATATTTATTGTTTGGAATTTTATTTGAACTAACACTAAGGAAGATGTCGAAGGTAAATCTTTTTTTTTATCTCAGCAAGCGACATGATGGACGATCCGAAATAGGCTTGTGTGATTTTTTCCGTTCCAACCATTGCCTCGCTTGACCCCTTCTCATGAGTGCTCTTACGTAAATTTCCGTTTGATTTTGTTGGTTCGTTTTGTCAAGTCAGTGCGTAGGCTTTTCGTGTAAATTTTTTTTCAGTTTCCGTGTATCTTCCTGTTCCAATTTTCCGTATCAATTGGCCTGTGCTCCCTATCCTCATACCTCCTCACTTACAATAATTCCTGAAAAACATAATCATTAAATATCTCAAGACTTCATTACATGTTTTGAAGTCTTTCTTCAAGGTGTTAATTTTTGCAAGCCGAAATCAACTCAAACCTTCTAATAGCCGCCGAAAGCGAATCGTGAAGACGGGGTCAGGCCTCGGGCGAGTTCGGCTGCGTGCTCGTGCCTCGGGCGAGCTCGGCTTGGCGCTCGTGCCTCGTGCGTTTTCGGCTTAACACGAAGCTGGCCGACTTACCGACGCTACGCTTGAATGTATTCTTCCAGATGGGAAAGTGGTGGGGGCCGAAAAATCCCACGTTGTGGGGACACTGTGTCTTGACTCTTCACAAAAATATACATAGTCAAACCCCTAACACTTTCAAAGTGTCGTGGGGGGCGAGAAGGCACCCCTGTGAATGGTCATAAAAATATGGTTGGTTAAACACCTACCCCTCCCTAAGGTATCATAGGGGTGGGAAAGCACCCTCTGAATGGTCAAAGAAATATGTTTGTTGAATTCCCTACCACTTTCCAACGTATTGTGGTAGGCGGAAAAGCACCCCTGTGACTGTTCACAGAAATAGTGTTGGTCAAACCCCTACCCCTTTCAAACGTCTCGTGGGGACGGAAAGGCATCCCTGTGACTGATCACGGAAATAATGTTGGTCACACCACTACTCCTTTTCAACGTATGATGCGGGGCGGGCAAGCACCCTTGTGACTGTTTACGGAAATAGTGTTGGTCAAATACTTACCCCTTTCCAACTTCTCATAGGGAGGAGGGGGGAGGCACCCCTGCTAATACTCACAGCAATATTTCTGGTCAAACCCCTACTCCTTTCCAACGTCTCGTGGGGGCCGGAAAGGACTTCCCGTGAGCAGTGTTGTGCAGTGACGCGTCACTCGAGGTTTTCTACGTATAATACATAAGCAACGTAATATACGTAGAGAATTGTAATAAACTATGTATAATACATATCAAAGATGGCAGACGTAATTTACGTGGGCTTGGGCCTCAGATAGAGCATAATATAACCTTACTTTTTTAAGTTATGCTTATGTATACCTTAAGACCTGAAATCTGTAGCACTGTTCCTGATCATTAAATTTTTTTCTAAAATGATGCTGAACAAAAATAAATCAAGGATAGGCAATATCTAATAGAACGATATAAATTTGAAGCATATAAAAGTAAAAGTGAATATGCATGTCAATTAAAAATAAATATTATATTATTTTCTTTAATAAGTTATGCAATCTTCCTTATTTTTAATTTTCTTTGCATAAACAGAATGTAATATAATTTTTGTGAAGTAAACTCCAGAACTCGAGACTCGGAAAAGTCCATTATTTATAAATGAATGTTCATTGCATGTTTATGTAACTTGTGTCGGAGGTATTTTATTTATTCATGACAATTTAATATTTATTCATACAAATTATATTCAGAATTATAAAAATATTTTGAATCCTTAACCTATGAATTCTGAATGATATTAGTATGATATTGATATGATTGATGTCACTGATGATTTACTAACTTCTGTTCGTAATCACTCTTTCTACAGGAATGTGTGCAAAGGATATAACATGATATAACATGCGAGATGGCAATTCGAAAAATATATAATAATAATTGACAAGCGCGCGAACGACTACTTATAGGATAGGATACCACGTTGTCGTACTCATACTCATGTTCCACATGCTCGAAAACGTTGCGGATTATAAAGTACAATAAACACGTGTATTACTTTTTTTAAATAATTTGTTCAGGAAAGTGATAAATAATGACGAATAATTAATTAATTGCTCAATGTTAGTTATTTCTGTAAGGAAATTGGGTATTTCTAGAATAACGAATTCAAAAATCCCGCCCACATAGCCACGCGATCAAATGTTAAATACGTTTGTAGAAAACTAAGGACGTAATATACGTGATGTATTATACGTACCTATCCCTGCCCATGAGTGGTCACAGAAATAATGTTCGGCACACCCCTAATCATTCTCAAAGTCACGTGGGGGGGGGGGAGATACCCATATGACCGGTCACAAAAATAACGTTGTTTAAAGTCCTACCTCTTTCCAAAGTCTTATAGGTTCAGGGAGGGTACCGCTGCGTACTTTCATAGAAATAATGTTGGTCAAACCTCTGCCCATCTCCAACATCTCGTGGGGGCGGGAAGGCACCCCTGTTAATGGTCACAGAAACAATATTGGTGAAACCTCTTACCCTTTCCACGTATCATGGGGGGGGGCGGGAAGGCACCACTGTGAATGGTCACAGAAATAATGCTGGTCAAACCCCTACCCCTGTCCAACGTATTGTGGGGTCCGGGAAAGCACCCCCGTGACTTGTCGCAGGAATAATGTTGGAAACTTCATTTTTTGAATATTTGCGTAAAAAAATTATTTCTTACCATAAGCATTTCTGGATACTTTTTATTTCCTTGAATGCATTGAATCAAATAATAAAATCGATAATTTTTCATTTTAATTACGAACGATTCTCGTGATTTAAGTAAATATTCGGTTATGCTTAATGAATTGCATTTTACACTGAAAATAATTTCTCTACGCTCACTGATTTTTTATTTTTTCAAAATGGTAAAAGATCATTTTTGTATTTGAACCCGTTATTTTGATCAATTTTAACCTTGAAAATTATATTTTCAGGCATTGACATGACCTTATTTGCAGTAAGTTTATCAAGATATAATCACTTACGCTTATTGCGAAAAACAGCTGACATACAGCGTTCTTTCCGGTGCTGGTAAGACCGTTCTTTGCTTCGCTCCACCTATCCTAAAAGCTGTATTTAGTTGGTACCTTTTTTCAAGGGTAATAAGGCTATTTCGCAGAAAGGACGTTTCTAAACATTTTCATAGTTTACCTGGTTGGCTTATGGCAAAGTGATTAGTCGAGAGCCTAGATGCGAACCCTGTGTGAAATTATAATTAAATAAATTATTAAAAATCAAGATCCATAAAAAGGTACGCTTAGACTTTTTTTCGAGAAAGGTTCCTTGTATGCCGAAAAAAAGTTTGAGATTAGAAATTAGGATTACATTCAAAACGAAACCCCTACTTACTGTGAGTTGTGTAAAACTCGCTATTGCTGATTTACTTTTACAAAAGTTTTAAATAATTGTGACTCCTCTCCCCTAAAATGTGTTACGTAAGCTGTGGATAACTCGCCCTAACTTAGGGTATTTTCTTATATTTTTTAACGTGATATAACGTCTTTGTTCTTAAGGATACTCGGCCTCAAACTCAAAATGATCAAAATATGTTCAAACTGGGAAAATTAGAAGTTATTAATACAAACATGCTGCACAAATTTTGTGACACATCAGAGCTTGGTTGACGAGAAAAAAATTATAAAAATAACATGTAATTTTATGGAGATAGGTTCACATTTTATTATACAACTGCAAGGAAGAAGATGATCAGAACTTGATCAAGTGGAAGTATGTTATTTTTAAATATTTAATGAAAGCACCACAAATTTCAAACATATTAAAAACCCCCTTCACAACCGAAAAATTTTTAAAAATTCAAAATGTTGAAAATCTGTTATGAAATAGTGAAATACGTGACATAATTATACTCCACTCGAGTAAGGCGAGAATTTATATCGAACCTTATACATTCAAAAGCGTTTTCGTTACAAACTGCACGAAAATGTAAAAGTTAAGTTAGCTAACTGGCTTTCTACTTCAATCTAACCTATTTTTTATGCACTTGTTTCGGACTGCAAGGGATTTATGAGTTTTCGTAAACAGAATTTCTATGAAATTATATTTATTTGAAAAACAAGCACTTTGGTTACACCGTTTTGGAATACGCAACTGTTAAGACAATATATTTGACTACGGATATTACAGATTGAATATAATTTAGAATAAAAACGTTTGACAAAAAATAGAAAAGTCAAAGTTCGTCTACTCGGAAGTAGATCTTGATCGATACCCGTTCTGCTCGATACTGACTTACTCAAGCTGGTTGCTAAGCAGGCGACTTCGGCGACGTTGTCGTCCACCCAAGTCTTTCATTTTAGTTATCAGGGTTATAACCTGGCAACATAGCAAGCTGACACACTGGCGACCGCCCAGTCTTAGTATGGCCTAATCTGTTTAAAGTTACTGATCTCTGTTGATTTTACAACCAAACATTTCTGCGATTCAATCTCACATATTTTCATACACGCTTAAGATACATATATATAATTACTTTAAAAGCGTCCGACACATTCTCCCCCTCGTATTTCTTGATCGGAAGAAATACCCTTATTGTTGAAGAACACACAATTTTGCTACTGATCTTCTATATGTCCCTGTCGCGGTTTTCATATCAACTACGCGCAGTCTTTTGTCTTTCCCCGGGTACACAGCTACCACTCGTCCACGTGGCCACTGGTTTGTCGGCGAGTTGTCGTCCCAAATAAGAACTAAAGTTCCCACTTCCATCTTCGGAGCTTCGTTCTGCCATTTGGTCCGTTTGTTGATTGCTGGTAAATATTCTTTCACCCAACGCCGCCAAAATTGATCGGCAAAGTGTTGAGAGATACGTCATTGTCGACGTAGGCTTTTTCCGTCCAAAAAATCGCCGTGAGGACCATGTGATTCTTGAGTTTCTCCAGGTGTCAACATCAAGAAATCATTTGGTGATAAACTCGTCAGATCTTCAGGGTCGTCTGACACGTGCGTCAATGGTCGGCTATTTACTGAATGTCCTGCTTCAGCGAACAAAGTTTGAAGCACTTCTTCACGTGGTGTGGTGTGGAGTAGCTGGAGGAATAAAATTCCATTGTATTTGGAATTTTGAAGTCTGTCGTAGAATCTCATTTTTATCGAGCTCTTGGACGGCCTTTTTTAATTCTTCAGATGCTCATCTTAAATTTGTTCCGTTGTCCGAGTAAATTCGTCGGGGATGTCCTCTTCTAGCTATCTTTCGACGGAGAGCCATGATCATTGAGTCCGTCGTTAATGAGGCCGCTATTTCCAAGTGGACTGCTCGTACAGTCAAGCAAGTGAACAACACGCCATACCTTTTCTCCCTCCGTCGTCCAATCGTCACGTAAAGTGGCCCAAAATAATTGACTCCTGTGTCAGTGAAAGGTCGAACGCGATTTTGGACGCGCAGAGCAGGTAAGGGTGCCATCCTTGGCACTGCGGGCATCGATCTTCGGTGCTGATAAAAAAGACAGCTGCTCCATGCTTTCTTCACAACTGTCCGGATTTGTGGTATGTAAAATTTTTGTCGTAGGTCGTTGACCACCCTTTCTCTTCCATGATGTCCTGCCTTGCGATGGTAATGCATCAACAGAAGTTGTGTTATTAAATGTTTAACATCCAAGATAATTTTGTCAGCTGACGCAACCAAATCGGCGGCCACCCGTCCGTCCATCTCGATTAGTCCATTTTCCATTTTCGGACTGACTTGTTGAATTTTCGATGATTCTGAGATAGGTTGGCCCTTTTTCAATTTTATCCATTCTTCGGTGTGTGATTCCTTTTGAGCTTGGATTAAAATGTCGAGTTCTGCTTGTTGAATTTCTTCGCCTGTCAATTCCTAGACTCCTCCATTCTTCTCCATTTTCGGCATTTCCTTGGACCATATGTCGCACAAACGTCTGACCCAGGCTCGCGTGCGTATCGAACGAAGCCATGAAGAAAATCTCGTCGCTTCTATTAGAGCCTGTTGCGTGGTGATAACGCTGCCACAAAATTCTTCTTTCATCTCAAGAGTTGTTGGATCCGGTGATAGTACATCGTTGACCTCCTTAGGCCATTCTGTTTCAAGTCGGTGTAAGAACCCCGGTCCTTTGAACCAACGATCTTTTTCCATTCCATCCTGAAGTGGGGTACCTCGAGTGGCATCATACACCATATTCTTCTTCGTTGTCACCCATCGCCAGTCTGACATAGCCGTGTCGTCCAAAATTTTCGCTATTCTGTGCGCGACAAAAGGTAAGTATTTCCTGGAGTCTGCTTTCAGCCAGCAAAGCACCGTCCTGGAATCTATCCAGAGTACCTTTTTGCCAATGTGAAAAGTGTGTTGACTACTTACGAACTGTGATAATCGGCAACCCATTACTGCTGCTTGAAGTTCAAGGCGTGGAATGGTCAATATTTTCAGTGGAGCCATCCTACTTTTGGCTATGACTAATGACACCTTAATACCTCTAGTACTATGGATTCGGAAATAGGCACAAGCAGCGAACGTCTGTTCACTGGCGTCACGGAATACGTGGAGTTGGATTTCCTGTATCTCGCCGATTTCCAGTACGTAACAACGTGGGATTCTCAAGATCTTCGCTTGTTGCAAGTCTTCCAGCCAGGTGGTCCATCTTCCGAGAAGTTCATCAGGTATCCGTTCATCCCAGTCAGTACCACGTCACCAAATTTCCTGCATAAGCAATTTTGCTTTCAGCATCAGGACTGTAAGCAAACCTAGAGGATCGAACACCGACATGACTAGTCGCAGCACTTCTCTTTTTGTTGAAGTCTTTTCGCCGTTTACTAAACTTTCATTCACTTTTGGAAAATCTGTTTTGAAAGTAAAGCAATCACTGTCGGGTGCCCAAATCACACCAAGGACTCTTTGTGAATTCTCTTCGTAAAAATTCAAGCCACTTCCAGATGGTGCAAGAGCATTTAGTGGCAACGTTTTTAATAATTCTGTAGAATTGGACATCCGGTTGCGAACCTCGAATCCACCTTGTAGATGCATGAACGCGACGTCATGAACTTTCCGGATCGCCTCTTTCACTGTGTTTACGCTGTCCAAATAATCGTCCATGTAGTGTCTCTCTGTAATTGCCCTGCAGGCATCCGGACGAGCTTCTTGAAATTCTTTAGTATTTCTGTCTCTTATCTCGTGGGCTATATAAGGAGAACAGATGGCGCCAAATATCATTGACTGCATGCGCAGTACAATCAGTTTACCAGTTTTCTCATCTCGTTGTAAATAGCGTTGACTGTCCTGATCTTCTTCTCGAATTTTGACCTGGAGAAACATTTCTTTCAAATCTCTGCAAATTGCTATTAATCCTTGTCCAAACGTAAACAGCACTCCCACCAGAGAATTCAGAAGGTCTGGACCCTTCGACAGCCGGTCGTTCAGAGAAATTCCATGACTCCTCGCCGCCGCGTCGAACACCAAACGAGGCTTCGTTGGTTTGTGTGGTGAATCACCGCGAAGTGGAGAAGGTACCAAGTTCTCGGGCCTGTATGAGCTGCCTCCTCTTCCGTCAGCCGTCGGGCGCACCCCTTTTTCTCGTAGTCATTGAGTTTCTCTAGGTAAACTTTTCCAAACTCGGGATCTTTTGATAATTTTCTTTCAATCGTGGCAAATCTTCTCTCTGCATTTTTTCTGCTTTCAGGTGAATTTACGATGTCTGTACGCCAGAGGAGGCCGACTTCCCAGCGATTTCCTGTGCGTTTTGCTGTTTTTTTAATTATTTCCTTTGCTCTCTTTTCTTCTGAAGAGAAAAGTGCCTCTTCAGTGGGGGGAACTCCAAAGGATTCGGTCGTCCAGAAATCCTTCAAAATGTCGTGAAGATCCACGTCGTCCTATTTTTGATGAAAGAATAACGTAAAATTTCTGTCGACGCTATGCGAGTCATATTTTACATGTATCGTCCAACCTAGTTCTCTGAAGGATACGACTGGAGCTCCTCGCTTCCCTGCGATGGTTTGCTTAACCCTTATTAGATGTTCGTGATCCGTTCCAATCAAAACTCGAGGTTGTGCATGACTCAAATCGGCTATATCAATGTTTTTCAAGTGATGCCATTTCTCAGTATCAGCCTTCACTGTCTGAGCAGGCAATGATAATTGCCGAGCAGTTTGTACATCCGTTAGTTTAGACTTCCTACCGGTTCTTCCTTGAACATGCAGATTTACTAACCTGGATGTTTGATCCTTGAATTCGATATCTTCCGTGATCCGTTGCGAATTCAAAGGCTCATTGGGTCCGTGAAATCCCAATTCGAGAGCTGCCTCCTCTTCAAGTAGAGTCACAGTTGAACCTGAATCCAGAAATGCATGTGTATCAATTTGTCCCGCTGGTCCATACAATGTCACAGGTAAGATCATCAACAAGACTGTCTTTCTCTTTCTACACGTGAGGTTCACAACCTCTTTTCCATTAGCATTGGCAGGTTCTGTAACTTTGGACGAGCTGGGCTTAGGTTCGGAAGAGCTCGTTTGAGAAGCACTGCTTCCTGAATTTCCGCGGTCATGATGTAGCATTTGATGATGTTTCCACGTACATCCGTCTTTGCCGCATGCTTTCCGGTTGCAATCCTTCTTCGTATGCTCCGTTGATAAACAACAGAAACACACTTTAGCCGTCGTTACCCATTTCCAGCGCTCGTCGACGGTCAGCTTTTTGAATTGTGGACAATTCTCGATTTTATGGGCCTTAGAACAATGAGCACACATCGCCTCCTTCTCTTCTCCGTTTGAGACCGCGAACACACACTTATTTTCATCTCTCTCATGCGTAGGACGTTCGTAGATCACAATAGCAGCATTTGCGGGCTCTTCAAGCCACATTGAAAATCCATCCATGGTCGTTTTCTTTCAATTCTGTGCCACAGATTCACCCCATATGTTTTTCAGTCCATTGGGTAGTTTGCCTATTAAAAGCTTAAGAAGATGAGAATCCGTGAGACCTGAAGATTGAAGTGATTCTACCGTAGTCACCAGGTTAGATACGGCATCGGCAAATTTTATCAGAGTCATTGGTTTATTATCTCTCGCATTAGGCATCCCAGTAACTTGGCTTGTCAGTTCGTCGATTATATACTCCGGGCGACCAAGACGTCACTCTAAAGTTGTTATGATTTTTTCCACGTTCGTAAACACTAGTGACGCTCGGACTGCTTCCAGTTCTTCTCCTTTGAAACATTTTCGCAGTCGAAGCATATTTTCTCTCGGTGAAAATCCGCATTCTCTAGTAGATTCGCGAAAATAACCTATAAACAATTTCCAATCTACTGGATTGCCGTCAAAGTGTGGCAAGTCTTTGTCAAGCGCTTGTCTTGCCATATATTTATGACTCACAGTCACTTCTGGCACCAATTCATCTGTCGGTATTTCTTTCTGCTTCGGGTCATCGTTCGTCACATTTTTCTTTGTCTTTTCAGGGAGAAGATTATTCGATTTTCCGATCCATGAGCATACCTTCGAGACGCTCGTCTGTTCCGTACATGCAGAGTGAACAGATTCTCTGTCTTCGTTGCTCTCTCCAGATAAACTTTCTGAGCGTTCGTCTAGTTTTGCCTGCTCTAACTGGGCTGTCATTTCGGCTAATTTCTTTTGACGATCAGCCTCTTGCTCCAGGAAAACTCTTTGGTGTTCGGCCGCTTGTCTTTCGATCCGAGCGATTTCTTCAGCTTTCGCTAAATCTATTTCTATTTGTCTTCTCTTGATAGTACTGGCAGATGATGTTCCCAACCGCCTAGACTTCGAATAACGTGAAATTTCTGAGTTCGATGCGTCCGATCGTCTCGCCTGTAAATAACGATCGAAATTCTCTCTACTCTTGTCATTTTTCTCATGTACGTCAGCTGTTACGCTTTCTTTCTGTGCCGTTTTCTGTTTTAGCTATTTAGATCCATATGTCAGTCACTCGGGTATCAATCCTTTCGTTTTCCTCTCACTTCTTCTTAGTGTTTCTTTCTCTTTCTCTGGGATGTCGATTGACGCTAAAATTAAAGGAGGCACGATTTCCCCACTCTCGTCCGTTTGAGTTGGATTTTTTATCATTTCGTCTCCTTCGCGCGTCTTCATCTGCTCCCCCTCATTACCTGATCCGTCCATAGTAACAAGGATTTGAGTATCGCTAATCGGGTAAATACACATTCCTCTCACAAAATTGTAGTTATTTTCCGGCACAAGTATCACTTGCACTGTTTACGAGTATGTGAGAGCCCTAGCACATATGTCTCGATTGCTCTACGTGTTTCACGTACGTCGCGAACAAAGCACGCACTTTTCTCAATGCACAATATCCAATATTGCACTTATTTCACTGTTTTTTCTCAGTTTTCCGGATCCACCGCTCTCAGATCCGGCTCGAAGGACTTTGATTACACCGTTTTGGAATACGCAACTGTTAAGACAATATGTTTGACTACGGATATTACAGATTGAATATAATCTAGAATAAAAATATTTGACAAAAAATAGAAAAGTCAAAGTTTGTCTACTCGGAAGGAGATCTTGATCGATACCCGTTCTGCTCGATACTAACTTACTCAAGCTGGTTGCTAAGCAGGCGACTTCAGCGACGTTGTCGTCCACCGAAGTCTTTCATTTCAGTTATCACGGTTATAACCTGGCAACCCAGCAAGCTGGCACACTGGCAACCACCCAGTCTTATTATGACCTAATCTGTTTGAAGTTACTGATCTCTGTTGATTTTACAACCAAACATTTCTGCAATTCAATGTCACATATTTTCATACACGCTCAATATATATACATATAATTACTTTCAAAGCGTCCGACACAGCACTTTTCAATCATTTATTTTACTATTCATAGATTGAAAAAAAAGAAAAAAAAGCACATGATTGTGCATAATAATAACAACTTACTACTTAGTTGACGACAGCGGCGAACAAAAAAAATTGCGTTTATTAGCAGGTGTAAGTACTGCGCAGAAGTGCCTATCCACCAGTAAAAAAACTAATTTGAGCGAATTGAAGAAATATGCTAAGAGAATCCAGGAATCATTCTTTTTGACAAACACAAATTGAAGCAGTGTGTGATTTCATATAAATTCGGAAATAAGTAATTTAATCTTCAAATCTGGTACTTAATTTGAATGCATTGACACGATTTAATTTCAATGTCAGCCAATTCATTTTAATTCGCGAAATTTTAAGATAAGCTCCTATTCGCCTGAATTCGTCAGTGGGAATATTGTCTAAGACTGGTCAATTCTTTTTAATGCGAGAAAAAGGAATCCACAGTCGAATTCGCCCCAATTCGTGACGATGAATTTCATAAAGTGTTGCTTTATTCATTTAAATTCGTAATAGAAGGACCAATGCGAGTTTATAGGATTCGTTGTAACTGTTCAAAAAATAGTCCAGTAGGCCAGTGGGGGTGTCCTAGACTGACACACGACGGATCGCTGGCGCGTGTCAAAATTTGTTTTAAACATAACCATGGATATTTAACAGGTTGGATGTCGTATTGGCTAATATTTGCTTTCCTCAAATCACCCGTATTAAAGTTGGGCTCCTGAACATCTCTTTTATCAGAATAATATTAACAGGATTTTTTCTAAAATATACAGAGAATATTCTCCATAGGGAATAAATTACAAATATTGATTTCAGGTCATAGAAAAAATTCTTAAATATTAAAATAAACCAACAATTCACATTTTTGACACTATACAGACTCCTATAGTACTGTAAAATGTATTTTTACCTATCATTTTATAACATGTCTTATTTTTAAAAATTAAAAATGCTTGAGTAGATAACATCTTTTCCAGGTATATAATATGTGCAAATACATTTGAAAGTACTATAGGAATCTTTGGAGTATAAAAAATGTGATCTTGCATTATTGTGTTACAGCCCCCTAGGGGCTGTAATACCCAATAGTTGTTGAGGAGGCTTAGGCGTGTGGGACAAGGGGATCAAAAGGACCTCGGCCTGCATCTGTATGGATATGTATAAAAGGATCCCTATAAACGGCTCTCCTGGTATGTATGATTGTAGTATGATAGAAGGGTGAAAGAGCTTAGCTAACACGGACTTGCTGGTTCCCTGGGTCGAGGTTCTTCCCGAACTGACATCCAGTTCGAAATCGGGACGGGAATGGCGTACGGCCCGCATAACGACTAAGAAACAGCCCTCCGTTGGTGTGGTGGCCTACGAACGGATTTTTATTGAGTGTCTCACTCAGCGTGGCCACCCCTCTAAGCCATGGGCGTAGAGTAACTGTGCCCGTGGAACTTTCGCACCTAGAGGTACGAAGGTATCTTAACAGCCTCTCGGGGATACCGGACGACGTCCCCGAGTAATTAGTCTCATCCTTGCACGCTGGGCTCTGCAGGGACGGTCCTCTTATTTCCCTAGTTACTCGTGGGAACAAAATGAGTTCTTTAAGCAAACATAAAAAACAAACCACGCAGTTGGAGTGTACATCGACCCCTCTGGAAAAAACAACTTCCCCTGTGAAGATGGAAATTACTGAAGGAGCCTTAGAACGTACGAGTACTTCGAAGTCTATAAGTGGAGAACTATCTGGAAATAAACCTGGCGATACTAATGCCAGGGGGTCAAACCAAATGGAATAACCACGACGAGCTAGATTGTTGGGAGCTGCTAGGAAGCGGTTGAGACGCGAATGACTGGTGCTATGAAAACAACACCATCAACAGGTCTTGAAGTCATTCTGAATATCCCGCCGTTACACCTTTTCGTAAGGAAGATGGCAGCGGCGGAAGTCTATAGACCCCTAATAGGGGACAACCTTAGTGATGTTATGGCGAAAGATCTACACGATATCAGTAAACGCATGCTATGCGAGAATAATATTCTGGCTATGCAAACTGATGTCATGTTGAAGGAATTATGCTTCCATGCAGCGAAGAATGGCATGATAAAGGGAGAAGAAGAGAATTATTCACACAAGGAGGTCTCGATTGGTACACAGACAGCTCGAAAGACTCCTTAGAAACAGAGGCTGAGATCTGTGGGAAGAAGCCCAGGGCTGGGATAACAACAGAACTGGACACGTTCCCTACAGTTTTCCAGGCCAAAATAATAGCTATTAAAGCTTGCCCGGAGGAAATTTGTAAGCGGGCTTATAAAGGCCAGCACATTGAAATTTGTTCTGACAGTCAAGCAGCACTTGAGGCTCTTACATCTGAAGAGTTGACTTTCAGACTAGTCTGGAGCTGCCCTGAAGATATTGAAGGTAATGAGAAAGCAGATGCATTGGCTAACATGGGAGCTTCACATCCCCTGATTAGTCCGGTACCCTACTGCGGTATCTCGTACACATCGGTGAAAGAAGCCCTTGGTAAATGGCTCTCGGACGAGCATACGAGATATCGGAAGAGAACCAAAAAAATGGTGTATTCTAAGAATTTCATATCTGGTACATGTACTAAGAGGACTTTTGAACTCTTGAATATGGAGAGAAGACAGATTAATGTCGTAGTAGGGATGATTACTGGACACTAAGGCGGAGTGAAAATGATCAAATTAGTCTAATCGTTTGAACTGAGCGGAAAAATATTGTGGGTCGACATGCAACAAAAAATAAAAAATAAAAATTTGAAATCGGTTAATATCTTCGCTTCTCTTTTTTGATTTGAAAATTCAAGTTTTTGAACATTCCGAAAAATTGTCTTATTGCTTTGAAAATTATAGCGAATATTTTCTATGTGCAGTTTTTGCTAGTGAATGATAATAAAAAATTATAAATTGAAAAAAAGTTGTTTGCTCAATTTTGATTTTTTTTTTAAATGGCCAAAGAAACATGTTTTTTGGATTGAGTCCTATACACACATTTTGAGAAAAGTGGAATATGTCTGAAATGTCTTCAGCTTGAATCATAGAAACATGATGTTATTTTGTTTAAAAAAAATCAGTGATGTTTCAAGCATTTAAAAATAGTCAATTTTACGTTGTTTGAGCGATTTTGACGACTTTCTAAAAACAAAACAAAAATTTTAACAAATAAATACATAACAGCATATTTCTTTGACTCAAGATGAAGAAATTTCAGGATCGACATATTATATCAATAGCCAAAACTGCACATGGAACATATTTGCCATAATTTTCGAAGCAGTAGGGAAATTTTTGGAATTTCAAGTCAAAAAAGAGAACAGAAGATATTAACCAATTTCCAAATTTTTTTTTACTTTTTTCGGATCTCAATCCACAAATCTTTTTTGTTCAGCTCAAATGATTCCACTAATTTGACCATTTTCACTCCAACCTACTGGAAACTGCCAACTGAGAAACCAGTCGACCTCCTAAAGTATGCAACCTTGTCCTTGTTGTAGGTGTGAGCCAAAAAGATCGATCGTGCAGAGCAACCGACAGTGGATCGACAAACAGTGCCGATTGCCCTAGAGTTTGGGGTGCTGAAAATAATTTGAATGAAAACACGACGACGGACCGGCGAGACGCTCATACTATTGAGTGGATGGATCGACTTAGGGATGACTTGCTGAACTGCTATGATGCAAGCATTATCCCTGTTCGGGGAAGCTTCATGGCACGTATGCACACTCAGTGGTGGCAGTAACACCCAGAGCTTCCGCACGTTTCGCAACAGTCGTTGCGAAATCCCGCTGATGACCTCTCGCGAACCGGTGATGTACGCAGAACGCTGCAAGAAGCAGGTAAATATCCCCTAAGAAATAATTGGGATTGAAGGAAAACGAGAAACATTAACAACCAGGCTCCTCCTAAGCCCCAAAATCTGGCTGAAGTGGATGCCGCACTCCGTGAGAATCTCTCGTAGGTGTCCGACTCTTGACCATCAATTGTTCAGTTTATGGTACGGCGAGAGCTTTGGCTGAATCAAATCGAAGAGTAAAACCGACGATCGATCAAACATCAGAACACGCTGGCATCAAATGAACTAGAAGATTCAATACAGTCATCTAGTAATTTTATGCTGGTGTTTTTAAAGCAGTACATATTTTTCTCTTAAGTACTTTATTTGGGGGTCCATAGTAACTGGTCAGGTTTTGTGAGAAGGATTACGCCGCACAGCACAGCAAATTTTCTTTGAAAAGGTTTAAAGTCCCATATGTCAGTGACCTTGAAACTACAACTGCGTGCCAACAACACGCCAAGGCACTGGCGAGATGGAAGCAGAAAGCTTCTCGTATTATTCCTGTGTCACTCCGTATTCTCAAGACATATGAGGGTTTCCCTGGCCTGTCACTGTGAGTTCGTTGCTTCTGGCCTCCCCTTCATCTCAGGGTTGCGAGACGTAGCCATAAGTATCATCCAGCATGGTTTCTCTGAGAGCCGGTATTATTTTCGTTGATGCCACTTGCGAGATGGATGCAGAAAGCTGTCATCCTTGGGTCGCTTCGAGTCCTCAAAACACACGAGGGTTTCGCCGGCTGATAATTGCTTTAGGCGAATCGTAACATATATGCAATATGGGCAATATTGCATTCAGAAAACCTAACCTCACTTTTGTCATAGATGCTTTTATAAATAATTCTATAAAATTGTTATAAAATTTATAATTATGAGATTTATAATTACTTTTATGAATACTTTATTTGATAACACTTGTTGCGTAAATAAAAGATTTTATTTTTCGAGGTTATAGCGCTCACATACATCCCGGCACCCCATATATGTAACACCGTTGAATATAAGTCAATTACGAGTTTTATGCTAAAAAAAAACATATTTCATATTTTTTTATGCAATGTAAAAGTACTCAAATATCGTTGAAATGATCTTCGATGCAATATACTGTTGATTTTAAAGATGCGGTAGAGGAGATGTCACGCTGCACAATTTTGTACAATTTTTTTCGTTCCTCACCTTTGAGTATGGATATAAATAATTTTTCTGGAATTTTGACATAGATGTTCTTACATTTAGGCACAAAATACTAATGGTAGCGCTGTTTTCTTTCCGTTTTTATATAAAAAAACGTGAATCAACCGGCTTATTTACGAGCGTTTGGCGGCGTGCTACGTCACATCAAGCTGACGGAATGGGCGCGACAGAAATAGGAATTTTAAATATGTACAAATTTTTCCTTTTCAAATATGAATTCGAAAAAAAGTTCTTCTTTTTGCATTATGCTGGTATTATTAGTGATTTTAGAGCATATACTTTTATATGGAAAAATAAAAAAAAATAGTGGATTACCCTATTAAAAAATCTGTTATTTCTGCCACCGGGGAACTCGTCATTTCGGGTTTGAAAATTTAGCTATTCTAGAAGTTGATTTAAATATTCAGTAAAAAATTAACCTTTTATAGGAAATTTATATTTTCCGAGTGAAAATTGTTTTGTAGAAAATTGTTTTCTTTTTTGTAGAATATAATTCTTCTGTATCCATGTTTTTTTTTTAGAAATTTATTGACTTACAAGGAGAGTGCGCGTAACGGAGCATACGGATTCTCATCATCTTTTGTGAGTAAAAGGGCTCAATTTTAGATGGAAAAAGTTGAAACCGTTTACTTAAACATAAAGCCGTTAACGAGAAAAAAGGGTTGAAAGAAATCCGCCCAGAATGACCATTGGTTTGAATTGTCCAGCGACGGAGCAAGCTGCGATGGAGGTTCTCGGATAGAGGAATACCTATATTTTAAATGTTTTACAATGATTATCATTTTAAAGTTTGCACCAAATCAGTTTCCGAGGACAATAATGATAAAAAATAGCGTGTTTTAGTATTTGAACATTTGTATTACACTAGAAGCTGACATATTTCTATATCTCTTATTACCTATCACCTTTGTTTCCCGTTGGCTGCTGACGGTTATTTCCATTTGCGCAGTTCTGGCAACTCCCACCACGGTATCGATATATTCTCCTCCTTGTCAGTGCCCGAAGAGCGGGAAGCCTTGAATTGAGTATTTTTTACGACGTCATGGGAATACTTCTCATGATGTTTTCAAGAAAATAGTATAAACGTGAATGTCATAAATGTACAAATAGTAATATTTCTCAAGTGTAGAATCTATTTTCTCAGTCATGTTCCGTTCTTTTGTCGATTCACGAAATTTCAGTTTCTCGAAATGAAATAAAATATCCTGAATGTCAGGTCAGTGGTAATTTAAGCTCAAATTTCGATCAGTTGCTTGTATTTCGTGAAACTGAAAGGTCTTCAACCGATAAAAGGATGAAGAAACAGAATTGCGCAAATGCATTCTACACTTGAAAAGATTACAATGCAGACCTTCATAACTTACCTTCACGTTTCGGAGATTTTCTCCAAAATGTCGTATGCAGTAGCAATTTCATGTACTAACGTTCCTGATGGCTGCCATTTCCACATATCGACGTCATGTTACAAAACTCACTATTCCGCGAAATATTTGCGTCGTTTTTCGATTCTATATTTTGATCGATTTTCAGTTGGCAAATTGTCGTACGTCAACAAGAAAACTAACGGCAACAAAGACTCGGCCCTGCCGAGGCGAGAGTCGCAACGGTCTCTCGCCCAACGCGCTGAGAAACTGCGTGGGCCAGCAGTTCTAGGAATGTCGGATGTATTTATTTGTATCATCATTGATAGTATTTATCATTGATTTCAAATCACGCGCGCTTTTCGGCTGAAAAAATAGCGACAGGCGGCGCATCGATACAAGAACGGGGCAGTCAATGCATGACGTTGATAAAAATAAAATACTTACTCACGGTAAGTGTGGGGCCCCCCCTCCAGCTTAGAAATAAAAGAATCATTTCCAATTGTTTCGTTTCAAGGACTAGAAAAAGGCGAGGTTTTACTGTAATTATTTTCTATGCCAAATATTGCAATTTTCATTTCAAATCTCCATACTTGTAACACAACTTCCGCTTTTATATTTTTAAGTACTTTTTATTTAAGTCAAACTCGGACATAAAGCCCCCGGATATATACCTTCCGAGGGATATATCACTCACGCGTGATGAAACAGGAGCGTTTCGGTGAGATGCTGTACCCTAACGGCCTACCTGTCTAACTGTGTCATGACGTTTTGAGAGTTCACTCGGAGCGGGAGGCACACGCTTTTACAGAGCGAATAAGCACGAGAGCGAGCTCGTTTCGAGCAACAGTGGGGCTTTGATGGCTACCGAAGCCGATGGTAGTGGTAGGAAATGGTTTATACACCCCTGAATGCTTACATCTGGAGTGAAGCGATGTCAAAGTAAGTTCTGCCTACCGGCAGCCCCAAAACTCGGCGTTATGTCCGAGTTTGACTGTATTTTTCACGCGTATAATTTTTTCAAATTTAATTTTCGCCCATAAAAGTATAGAAAATTTGCAAAATATTGATCTTTATTGCTTGAAGATCATTTGATAATTGCTGCAAACATCAACTGATCGATAAAAATGATGGCAGACTCTCTTGCCTGGATCCTCTATCGCAGCTTGCTCAATTGCTCGACAATTCATACCGATAATAATCATTCTACGCGGATTTCTTTCAACCCTATTTTCTGGTAAACCGCTTGCTATCTAAGTAAACGGTTTCAGCTTTTGCCATCTCAAATTAAGCCTTCTTCCCTCCCCTCACAAAAGACGAATAAAATCACTGTCCCCGTCATGCTCACTCCCCTGTTAGTTGCCAATTAATGTATTTTGTTAAAAATTCCTCTTCTTGGTGGAAAATTAATCTTTTTGGTTGAAAATTCATCTCTTTTGTTGAAAAATCAACTGTGGATGGTCCCATGTAAGCATAAAAAGTCTTTTTTTCCTTTATTTCTTCGCAATAATTACCAAAATTGCAAAAATGTATTTTATATTTATTTTTGTACCTCTGTTCGGGACTACTTATTCAGATATTGTACAATTAAGTAAAATTGTATTATTTATGTTTACTTTAACATCATTTCTGTATTTGCATTGATTTTTGTTCTCATCTATCCTGAAAAAATGTATCATTTAAAGAAATAAACGATTATAGTATCGAGAAAAAAAAGTAAAAATCCTGGTTCACGAAAGCTTCTGTAATTTAAAAAAAAAAAAAATTTTTTATTTTCAAATATGCATCCTATTGAAAAGTGACTTATAACAAACTTATAGCTCTTCTTCGGCGCACAACTTTTGTCTATTAATTTTTTTCGTATCTTGTACAAGTTTGTAGGTCTTTTTCGTGCAAACAATTTTTGTTTTTCGGTAGTTCTTTTTTGGTGGAGCGAATTTTGTCTTGCAATTTTTTTAGTAGCTTGTTTCGTTTGTTCATAAATTCAATTTTTTTATTTTTAATGTTTTTTCCCGATTAAAATGAAAGCAACGCATCCTATCGAGAAATTATTGATATCAAATTTTTAGCTTCTTTTCAGTTGTAAAACTTTTCTTCATAAATTTTTTATTCGTAGCTTGTGTCGTTTTTCAAAAATTTAATTTTTTGTTTCTCATGTAGTTTTTTAAAAATAAAATGAAAACCGCTAAATGGAATTTTTTTCTTAAACCAGAACCGGTGGTCAAAAATGCTGGCTAACGAATTTTATCTTTCTTTTCGATCCCTTGAAACCTATGCCCAAGCGCAAACAAATTCGATTAGTCTTTCAAAATTCATCTTATATACAGACAACGACAACGACAGACAGACAGACACCGTCGTGAAACTTTTTTTTTCGGGTTCAGGGGCTCTCAAAACGTGACCGTGACAAAACAAGTCTCTCAGTGATGATTTTTATAAATAAAACAAAAGTCGAAAAACGTTATAACCTGATTCTATCATAAAAAATTATGCAATAATTGAAAACTTAGCAGGGGTAAAGTTGTATCAATAACCATCTGTTTTTCTGTAATCTGTGTTCAAACTGTAAACATAATGAGTAAAATAATTTTTTAAATGCCGCTGTTTGTTCTATGAGATACACGTATACAAGTAAATAGAAGAGAACGTCTGTATGAAACTTTATCGTTCAATGAACAAGTTTTGTTTTCGAGGCTTTGATTTAGAAGGTCGATTGAGGTAGTGATCAGTGGCCATCCACATACGACGTGGAAAATGTTTTTGTGGGGGTGGAAACAGGAGGTGGAAAAGGGGCAGTCAGGACATCAAGATTGGCTACGTGACATATAAAGAGCCTGTGACGTCATCAGTTGAGGTATCGACAACTTCGTCGTCTCTCGACTACCTCCTCAGCCGCATTTCCATCGCGAGTGTTGGACAAAGTATTATGTGAACCTATTGGGCGTTAATTAAAACCAAACTTAAGACTCATCTAGAATCGCCAACCTCTCCAACTCGTTGCACAATATACTATTTCTCCCTACATCAATATCAGTGTCATCTACTACCCCTGTGATGTTAGCCCAACTTAGTTCAAATGATTGAAATTTTCTCCATACATACATTATACGTCATTTGTTCTGTTTGTGAATTCCAATATTTTCCTTTGTACCCTCTTGGTTGCTCAGCTAGTGGCAAATCAAAATTTCGTGTCAGGTTGTATTCATCACGTTTGCTACTTTCTTTAATTTATTTGGTAAATAATAATAACATCATGCTAAAGTTGTGGTGAGAGGACGGGAGGGGATTTCGGAGGGATTCTGGATAGATAGGGGGTTAAGGCAAGGGTGTCCGTTTAGCCCAACGCTTTTTGCGATTTTAATCGCGTATATTGAAAGTAAGCTGGAGGCCGGAGTGGTTGGAGGATTTAGGGTAGGAGGGGTTAGAATTGGGTCACTCGCGTATGCAGATGACATAATGTTGCTGGCAAGAAGCGAGGACACCTTAATGGAGATGATGAAGAGGTTGAGAAGATAGCTGGATAAGAATAGGATGGAGCTTAATACGGAAAAGTCCAAGGTTATAATGTGTTCAGAAAATGAGGTGGATGGGATAAGGTAGTTGAGTGGAAGTTTCGTGTTTCGGATAAATGGAAGAGTGGATGGTCACATAACAGAGACAGTGAGGAGGGCAAATGTGGAGATGAGGCAGGGGGTTGGAAAGGATGTTATTCGTAGATGATTTTGGAAGGAGAATCAAACTGTTTGACTCACTAGTTTTGAGATTTTTATTGTATAGAGTAGAGTGTGGCGGTCGAAGGAAGGTGAGGAGGTAAATAGGATTATATATTATGGAAAAGGGGTCGGCATGATTGGTGGGAGGGGGTGTGTGGCTTTTGAAATCCCCAAAATTAGGACGCATTTTTTTTCTGGCATTTGGAAGAGGGGTCGGCGTGATTGGATGGCCAAAACAATATTCTTGGGCGACCTTATCGGAAGTATAGCCACATGTTTTTTCATGAAATAACTGCAGTTATTATAAGCCCTTTGTCAGAAACAGTCCTAAGACTGCAACTAATTTGTGTCGATTGAACGTCACGAGAATTTTATATTTCAATTCAATAATAACGTGAGACAAACATTTTTTTCCTTTCTTTTTGCTTTATTTTTCCTGTCTTGGTTGTTTCTTTATTATAATGCTCTAGTAGATATTATATTTATAATAAATATCAAAATTCACCCACTTATGTTTCTTCTTACAGAATTAATAAGTTGCGTGGAGCCAGTACAGACGACTTTGGCGCAATTATTTCCTGAATATGAGCAATTTGGTTACCTGCCTCCTGCCCATTTATTTAGTAATCGCGCAACTACAAGGAGTACTGCATTCACACAAATAGATAATCACATTCTGCGTCGTTTAGATCATGGCCCCCCTTTCTTAGCTAGGGGTCATGTTATCTTTGCATGGAGGGGGGATACCAGATCAGATGATAATGATCGGAGGGGAGATTTTATTGAACCGCTATGGCAATTATTTCAAGGACTACTACATCCAAAACTTTGGGTATTTGACACATCTCGTAACCATTGGGTAACTCTGAATCAAAATGAATTTGGCAAACTGGGTTATCGCTATATGTGGACACTTCTTCTAATGCAACAATCTATTGCTCTGGTACACAGACTTACACATCGCAATCCAGTTGTTGACGCACGAGCACACCATACTGCATACTTAAGAGCAAACGAAGCAATAAACATGTTACAAGTCACTGAAGTGGAAAGAATAAATAGCAGGCAAACATCCGTTTTTGATAGCGCGAGATTGATCACGAAGAGATACGTAGAGGCCTATGATATTGTATTCCGTGAAATTGCACGTGAAGCTTCAATCTTCAATTAAAATCAAAATTGAGCCTATATATTGACCACATTCAGGCAGCACACATTCTTGCACAGTTTTAACAACGACTTCGTGACATTTAATACGTATTTTTTTTTAAATCTGAATGCTTAGCTGATGTTACATACGATGCCTTAATAATTATAAATAATTCATCAAGTCTAGAGAGAGAGAAAAAATTACGGCTTCGCATGCAATATTCTGTATACCGTTAATTTTAACTCCGCTGTACTATTCACAGATTTTACTGCGATTTTCCTCGTGTACTACAGAAATATTGTAGGTGAATACTAGTGCAGCTATTTTGGAAGATGGGCGCAGCCTCTGAGGTGCAGAGTTAGTTTTCTTCTCCTGGGGGGGGGGCACCTGATTAATAGTGGATTTGGTGAAAATATGGGTCGTGTCGCGTAAGTTGTACCTGACTTGTGAGCAATAAGAATCGTTCCGAAAGAAGAGAAACTAGTTGTGAAATTTTGCGAAATCAATACAAACCATGTATCATGTTTACCTCCATTTGAATGGAATCTTTGTGGGAACTGAGAGAAAGTTTTTACTGGTGACTAGTTGGTGGTGAATTTCAAATCCTTAATGACCCACAAATGAAAATACTCTTACATACATTCCACTGAAAGCGAGGCGAACCTCACAATTATTCCATGTTACCTATAAAGTCAGGAAGTTGCATTAGTGACGCGGAAAGCTTGTCAATTTATTGTATTTCATTGTCATGAATGGTTTGGAATAAAACAAAATTAACTGTAATATTCTACTCTTTCATTGATTTTCTCCAAATTAGACGCGTGATTTTTTTTTAATTTCGCAATACTAAAAATGTTATTACACAATCTGGAAAGTTTATCTTATTATAAAAGACTTATTATGGAAATGTATCATATTGCTAAAATAATAATAGTATTTAAAACTTATTCACCACTCGTTCCACAAATTGTTTATTATAATACACTCGTATGTCTATGCTTCTTAATTCAATACTCTATTCTTTTACATTCCAGTGCATAGATAAATCTGTATATTGTAAACATCTTTTAGGTTATGTTTTCATTCTTTGGCTGCAAAATGGAAAAGTAATACCAGCCAGTAGCAGAAACTTCTTTTACCTATGAATAGAGGGATCTTTTAATCACATTCGATAATAAAATGAATTTCGGCCTGTCTGAAACAACTATAATGCTGCATGATCCTTCATATAAAAACTCGTACCACTTACATTTCGTATTTATTTCAAAATGATTTCACACATTAAACAAAATTGTAATTTTGTCCAAATCATTTCCGTTTCTGTATTATTCCACTTTAGCCCTTCGGCCATGCAACCGGTATATCACAGAGTAATAAAACTGCTAAATCATCATTATGTCACGGTTGTTATTGAACACTTATGATACTTAAATGATCCAAAATCCATCGTTCAAAATTACAAAAATTATCTTCTCAAAACTAAGACGAGCAGGGCGCGCTTTTCAGTAAAAATAGTATGAATCTAAAATATATTATTAAAACACAATTATATAAGAAAATATTGAATATTTATGAAAAGGAGAACCAATTTTATGACTAGATGTTTCAAACTTTTCTTCAAGTCAATTATCTGAATTTTCCATTATATATTGAAACGGAAAAATTATGAGGAATTTATTTTTTCACCGAAAATTTTCTAAATTTCTGATAGAATGTTTCAAATTCAATAATTTAATATTAAAACTTTTATATTTAGATGGTCTAAAATTTTACAGTTAGAATTGAACCAATTATAATGTATTAATGGAGTTATTATCAATTGTTTCAAAATTCAAGAATTTTAGTTGAAACTATTTCATCATTGTATCTTACAAATTGTTGATATTCAATGTCGATGACGAGAATTGTATTACTTTCTGTAGTCAAATTAGTTATATATTAGTTTGAGGACGTAAAATATGCCATTCTTTAGAATTCGGAAATCATAATCATCATGATCATTAATAATAATTGAATATATCAATAATGAATAATCACTGTACATATTTGTTATGTATTTGACCTTCATACTTCTTACATAACGTTCACATATCCTCGTAACGCTGTTACGAAGTTATTACAATCCATGCAAAAACGTTGTAACTCTGTTATGGAATTGTTACGGATCGATCACAGAACAAATTTTCATCGTTACACTATTACATGTTTGTTACGGCACTCTTATAGAACAATTTTACTCTATAAGACTGTTTCTAGATTGTTCTAAAAATATTTTTTCACATATATCGCTATTACAGAATTGATACGGATCTCTGAAAGAACATGATTGTGTAACGTTCTTACGGAACTGTTACACCCATCTGGGGACGACATTACTGGTCCCCGAGTGTAACCCTGTTCTTAACCAGTTGCAGAACATGTTCCTTCCTGTTGTATAACTGTAATGTCACAGTTATAAAACAGTATCTGCTGGGTAATGTTTGAAATGTAAAATGTTTCAAAATGCGATTTTCTAAAATCAGAAAGTTGTGCTAAGTTGTGCCAGGCGCGCACAACAACTATTCTCTCACACACTTTTTACCTAGGTCTATATTTCCTGGTCAAAGTCGAGTTTCTTTTCCCTCGACATAATTTTTTGAATCTAAAATTCTTGAAAACACGAATATTCAAAATCTGAACATTATGCTGAGTTGTGCTAGGCGCTCACAACAACTATTGCTTTGTACTCTTTTTACTCAGTTCAAGATTTTCTGATAAAAATTGAGTTTCTTTCCCTCAAAATAATTTTGTTGCATGTAAAATTTTTTAAAAAGCAAATTTCAAAAATCACACCTTCCGGATTTTCGAAATTCCCATTCAGGAAAATTTTGGGTTCAAAAAATTGTTTTCAAGGAAATAAATCTATTTTTACCAAAAAATATAGACCTGAGTAATAAGTGTATAATGGGACAGTTGTTACTGGGGATATGAATTTGGAATCATGAATCAAATTGACGAACTGTCTGCGAAAAGTTACTCTACTAGCCGAAAATATAAGAGTTCTATGGCTAGAAGAGGTGAGGTCATCCGACCGGAACCAATACTTGCCAGACCACGGGATTCCAAGTTATAGAATTCTCCATATTTATTCTAATTTCTTTGCGTATTTTATCTCATGCTAAACTCGATTGGAGAGGGCGGAGCAACCACCCTCAAACAAAAATAATAACTGTCACATTCTGCAAGGTTGGCTGCAGTGGATGTCTGCTGTCGCCAGGGACTAAGAAGAGTCAACTCAGCCCTGGACCATCGACTAGCGGCAGACGACGAAGGCCTGCGTGGCATATAACACATTCTGACTGTGTGCCACCGCACTACTGGGAACCGAACCTGGCAGTTGTCCTTTCTTTCGGTCGCTCCTCTCACTCAGTAGTTCTACGCTCTTGACGTGAGTGACGTTCCGACTCGTATGAGAGGGAGAACGGAAACGCAACCCTGAATAGTCATTCGTGATTCTAGACTCGTAGCGAGTACTTCACTTGTCAAATAAAAGAGGATTGGAGGAGAAATTTTTATTTAGAAGAACATTAAGTAAAAACTGAGAAACTATGAGAGGACGGTAACGGGACGGAAATATGTTGCCAGGTTGGTTCCCTTTCTTTCCTCTGTTAAATTGTGAATTAGTGCAGCTTCTTGCGTTTCAACCTCGTGTGTCAAATTGTTAGACACACGCCGTTGAAATCAGTAAAGTTGCTGTAAATTTTTAATTATTTGCTGGGTCCGTGTCGAACCCCGCTTGGGCGGTAAATCTTGTTTGAGTGTGGCGAAGGTCCACTCGTTATAATTATATTTTGTTCATTTCTTGATCCGATAACTGAACGTGCATTAATTATATTTGAATGAAATTGAAAAAAATGTGTGATTGACTTCCTTATAACCCTCTACGTTATTGCTTACCAATCCACTCTATTGGGACTATCAGGCAAATCTCAATGAATTGAGAAAATTAATGAAACTAGTATTTTCATCGTTTTAGGCTAGGAAACTATCGGGCGCCCTTTAGGTAGCTCTTGGGCTCATTTTGAGTCCGATTCTGAATGAGATTTAAATAAAATAATCGGTTGAAACTAGATTATAACATATAAATATTTAGTAACGCAAGACAAACAAAGTTTATGCGTATGTCGAAAAACGGTCGGCAAGTGTCACTTACTAGTTTTTCTGTTTGACTCATTGCACAGGGTAAAAACTAGAGATTTTTTTACGGAATTATTTTTTTCGTGTCCCGTTTTTAAATAGGATAACTGCATGCTGTAATTTTTAATGTAAAACAAATGAATGTGGGTTTTCACCGGTGGTCTCATTTTAGTACCAATCGAGACACACAAATTCATTTATATTGACTTCACTCACATTGTCTTTCTATTATTTATATTTTTCGGAGGAATATAGACAAAATATTTAATTTTCAAATTAATGAACTAAAAACCTTTGTAATTCCTTAAAATTTTAAGTTACTGTATCTGAATATTACAAAATTGTAACAAAATTTTCAGAATCCCGTGACTCAAGCTATATATGCATTTGTTCTTTTTGAAATAAAGTGTTTATTCATTGCAATTAACTGTTCAATTTATTCGAACTGCCTATATTTAAGAGATTTTTCGTCAGAATAACACCTTTAGTATCTAGTTCAGAACTAACCTTACAGAAAATTTCGTTATACTAGTCAACACCAAGAATAAATCGTCTGTGAATAAAATTAAAAAACGTCTATTAGGGGCCGTCCAAAAATTACTTTAACATAATTCTTGTGTTCGAATATTCATGTCTTTTGTTAAAAATTGGCCTCTTTTGGCAGAAAAATAATTTTTTGGTTCAAAAATGAATCCTTCTGGGTTAAAAACTATGATAAGCCAACAATCTTTCTAATTAATTATCCTATACGTAATTTTGTTCCAGAAATTTTATGTACATTTTCAAGCTTTTGTTCACCGACAGTAAAATGTTTGTAAATAAAAATAATATCCGGTAGATATCGTTTTCTCTCACATAATCATTATTTTTTATCAATAATATCTATTTAAAAGATGGTAGTTCTTATGTATTTGATTACAGAATATCATTAATAATTATTATCAATAGTTGATATAGTCAAATTTCTGATGCTGCGCCTACACTAATTTGAACATATATTGCTTCCTTAAAAGGAGAAGTTATGATGATGAATTATAGATGAATTTTCTATCAAAAAATAAATATTTTCAATAAAACAGTTCAAGTTTAGAAGCTAAAAATATATGAATTTTGGAAATATTCAATTTTTATTCAAACAGTTCAATCTTTCTTGCTTAGATTTTCAACCCAAAAGATGAATATGTAACTGAAATAATGAAGCTTTAACCAAAAAAGTTTTATTTTCAAGAAGGTAGTTCAACTTTTAACTAAGTAGTTAAATATTCAAATAAAAATATGAATTCTTAACGAATAACTTGATATTCAAAGTAACACAAATTTTCGTTTCAAATGAAAAAATTGACTTTACTAAAGAAAAAGACAAATTTTCAGCAAAATTAGTTATAAGAATCAAAATAATATTACTGATGATGTTGTATCAAAGAAACAACATTATTTTTAGTAACCACATTATAAAATCACAAGAAACATTTATTCTAACAATTTGTTTTGATCTTACATTTTTTCTTATTATCGCTTTCAATACATTTTTAAAAATCCTCAAAGATTTATTGAATGATGGCTACTTCGTTTGAACAAACAACTTAATTCGAAGATCATTATGCACGTTTTTTGAGCATTGCAAATCAAAGATTGGTGGGAAATGCTTTCCTTGAGAAAATGAGCAGCGGTTTATTAAAGCTTAATAATTTTTTAAGAAATTGGTAAAAATAGCCAAGCAAAAACAATAAAATGCAAAAACTGTTGAACATTAATTATTCTTCGTTAGTTTCATGCTTTTTTTTATAGAAAATGAGGTTTTTTCTTCTATAAGACCTGACTTATAATATCTTCATAAGACTTTGTGAAAACTTTTTTTTTCTGGGACCTGATTTTTTGGCACGACAACCACGTAGTAATCTTCAAAATTCTACAATTTCATCGGAATTTTTGAAAAGCTTCGTAAAATATTATTGTAAATTACTCGAATTTTTCCTAAAGTTGCTTAAATTGTGCACAATGAAAAAAAGTTTCCCAAAATCTTCCATTTTTATTCATTATATATATAGCAGTTTCGGGGTTCAGGGCCACCTGAGTACTCGTGCACTTGAGCCCCTTCTGAGACAAGAATCACAACCGTTTCTCTCCCTGCCCGCTGAGAAACTGCATGAACCAACAGTTCTAGGAATTGGTAAATCAGATGCCCTTCTGTGGGAGCACTTGCGTTTAATACTGTATAGTAATATATATAATTAATATAATAATAATTAAATAATATAAATAATAATATAGTCATAATATATAATATAACGATGTATAATGATACTTTATGAAATATAATAATTTAAATCTGATTCATTAGATAATGTTTTTATAACAGTAATAGGATAGATCGGGGCAAGACCGCTCGGTTAACATGCATTGCTCTATAAAAAGTTATTAATGCGTGTAAATCATAAATTTCCACAAAATACATGTAGTTTCAACCAAAAATGGAACAGTTCAATTTTCAGTTAGAAAAAATGAACTATCAATAAACAAGACGAATTTTAAACATAATGTTAAAATTTTTTGCGACAGAAATGAATTTTTAACAAAAATGATTAAATCTGTAAGCAAAAAGATAATTCACTATTTCAGTTGGAAATTTATTTTTGTAACAGAGCATTCAACTATTTTCTTAAAAAGCCATCTTTTTGATTTGAAGATTCATCATTTTCGTAGAAATTGCCTTTTCTGTTAACCAATTAACTGTTTGGTAGAAAATTCTTAGTTTTTCGTTGAAAATTCCACAATTTGATTCAAGTTTTGTTTCACGCAGGTCGCTCTGGCAATCACGCTAGGCGAAGAGCTTCTCAAATTATCATATTTCATACATCACACTAAAATGCGCAAACTGACTGATAATTCCATATGAACATTCGTACTGCTTATTCCAATCACATTCTCAATGTAAAGCTCTCCTCTGAGCTTGACCCCCAGTTTTGTTCGAATGTTCAAAAAAATAATATTTCAAAAATTTGAGCCAATTCAGTTAATATTTAAGGGTTGCGCAAAGGCCGTGAAGTTTACTATTGATTTAACATGGAAAAAGACATCTTTTTATACATCTAATATTTAAGCAGAATAATATGTTTCAAATGATTCCGCATTTCAGTATCTTTTAGTATCTTTTACTTCACAACTTTCACCGTTAATTGAAGTGTAGTACGCTATAATGAACAATCCTTGACCAACATAAGTTTCACTATCTACTTCTGACCATTGTTCGAATCGGCTTTCTACCTCCCGATTTTATATCACTCTTCTGTCAAACCCTTTTTTCTTTCTTTCAAATGCGCATGGACAATCTAGGTTTCTTACGTACATTGCAATAAATGTCTTTTGTGAGTATAAATCATGTCCAAAATAATAAGCCAATTTGTCGTAGCCGAAAGAGTTATGGTTGTGTTGTGTTATATACTGAGGAATGTACCAGCTCTCTAGAGGTTGGCAATACATTAGATACGAGGGCTGTTTGATAAGTCAGTGAGTTTTTAAATTTTTTGCGCAGTAACTTTAAATGCACCACTGATCCCGTCAACGCCAGCTATGAATACACTACTGTTAAATTTTCGGCAAGATGGGTCGTTTATTTTGTGTTTGATAGCCATTGAAAGGAGAGAACCTCGTGAATGTCAACGAAAATGGAAAAAAGTGAATTTCGTGTGCTGATTCAGCATTATTTTTTGCGTAAAAAACCATCACTGAAACCAAGGAAAGGCTTGATAAATAGTATACGAAGTCTGCACCATCAATTTGAATTGTTTAGAAGTGGTTTACTGAGTTCCGTTGTGGTCGTACCAGGACAAGTGACGCCGAACGTTCAGGTCGCCCAAAAGAGGTCATCACGCCAGAAATCGTCAATAAAATCCATGGAATGGACGATAGAAGAATAAAAGTGCGTGAGTTGGCTGAGTCTGTAGGCATCTCAACTGAGCGGGTACATCACATTATACATGAATATTTGGACATGAAAATGCTATCCGCGAGATGGGTGCTACGATTGCACACATTCGACCATAAGCACAACCGTGTGCCCACTTCAATGGAGTGTTTGGCGATGTTCAGCCGCAATCCTAACAAGTTTTCGCGTCGTTTCCTAAACGTGGACGAACCATGGATGCACCACAATACACCCGAGACTAAGGAACAATGAAAAAAGTGGGTTTCTCCGGGAGAACGTGCACCAAAGAAGGCCAAGGTGGGTCTGTCGGCCAACAAGGTCATGGCCACAGTTTTTTGGGATGCACGCGGAGACTCCTTTACTGATGTCACGTCCTGAATGCGGCTTTCAGGCACGCCCAGGTATGTATAGGTCTCTCCAGTGTTAAAATGTCTAATAACACTTATATCCACAAGCTCAGGGTCCTTGGGAACGCCAACAATATTTCCTTCCTTCAGATGAATTTTGGCACATTTATCCAATAAAAAATAAATATAAATATAAATAAATAAGAAAAATATAAAATAAATATACAAAGAGAGATATATATATATATATATATATTTATATATATGCGGAGACATGGTTTAAGTCCTGAAATAATTATTTATATGTTTTAAAAGTAATAAAACTTACAAAAAATTAAAATAGTCGGGAAAGGTAATGTAATTAAAAACCAATGTACTTTCTGAAAAATGTTAATCTTTTTTGATAATGGCTATAACTTTATTTCACATAGTAAGTATTAAGTTGTAAATTAATTCTAAATTTACATAAACAGAATTATATAATACAAAAGTGTCAGTATTCTATTGACGCAACAGAAATTTTTTGGATTGCTTTGTTATTCTTCTGTTAAGCGATATTGGTTGAATCCACTCTAAAAGTCCACAACAATCTGGATTTTGTTGTTAGAAACGCTGAAATTCGTTAGAACATTTGACAAAAGGGGAGAAATCTGCAGAAAACCAAAACTCCCGAGCATTTACGCCCATCCTTGGCGTCAAACCTCCCTCTCAACAGTAATTAAAGGCAATAAAAACCCGGCTTAGAGGGAATCACGAAGAACGGCTACTCGTCCGAGCGCTAACCGTGTCCGCTACAAACCTCTTCAAATCAAAACCCAGCTACTGTCGCCGGAAATTATTTTCTTCTACCATCACTATTTCCACCAAACTGAATATTCGACACAGGGCTGTACCGGTATATATAATCAGGCACGACGCAATTTCGTAATGCAATCAAGAGGTCTGATGAGAGTCGTATACATATGCCAAATTAGAAATATTAGGGCAGTCAGTTCTTTCACCTCACTATCCATGAACTGGATTGCAGCCAAGTGCTTGGTGTAGGGGAAGGGAGACTTAGAGTTTGAGGTGGGTTCCGAACCACCAGAACCTCGATAAAAGTACAGAGAAAATTTTCCAGAAAGTGGGGGAAAAAGCACCTTTATGGACAAAAATCGCTCGATAGTACAATTCTTAACGGATTTTGATGTGCTATTTAACAACAAAGTTTAAACTTTTTTATCTAACTTTTCAGTGATAAATATCTTCTCAGACTTTCAAATTCATTAAAAAAGATCATAAATCCATGTAATAACAAACTAAAAATAATTTGCAGTGGGTTAGAGTAAGAAGAAAAATAGTTTATGATGTTATAAACAACCTTGCTTCGTGATTCGCAATGATCAGCTTTTTTAAATCTATAACTATTATATGAAATCTGACAGATAATAATGTGCGCTTACAATTAATTAAGAACAGCTGCTGTTTACCAATTATTTAAACCATTTTTATAAAGAAATGCATACTTTGACCATTTTTCCATGAATAGGCTTAATTTTTTTTATGAAATCGACTCGAAATGTCGTGACACTGACTTCTTGCTGTTATTTTTTTAAGAGTGACAAAAAATGTTGACTATATAAACGAATTTTAGAAAAAATGCACATTTTAACCAGTTTTTCGTGAATAGGCTTAATTTTTTGCGGAATCAACTCGAAATATCTAGCCAAAAACTCCTTGCTGTCGCATTTTTCATAATAACAACAACTGCTAATTATATAAACAATTTTTAAAAACAAATGCACATTTTGAGCATTTCTTATGTTTAAGCTGTACATTTCTTTATAAAAATGATTTATATAAAATCACCAATTTTTTGCAATTTAAAAAATATGACAGCAAGAAGTCTTTGACAAGATATTTCCAGTTGATTCTCTAAAAAAAATTAGGCCTATTCATGAAAAAATTGCCAAAATGTGCATTTGTTTATGAAAATTGTTTATATAATTAAAATTTTCTGTCAGTTTTAAAAACAGGACAGCAAGGAGTCTTTGGCAAGACATTTCTAGTTGATTCCGCAAAAAATTAAGTCTATTCATTAAAAAATGGCCAAAATGTGCATTTTTCTATGAAAATGTTTCACATCATTATTGATTTTTTGCTATTTCAACAATATGACAGCAAGAAGTCTCTTTCAATACATTTTTAGTTGATTCCGAAAAAAAATTAAGCCTATTCATAAACCAATTTTACACAATTATTTCTTAATCTAACCCACCGGACATTATTTTTAGTTAGTAATTACATTGATTTATGACCTGTTTCAATAAATTATGAATTCCTAACAGAAATGGTATCATGGTGAACATAGACAAAAAAAAGTTGACACTTTGTTGTAAATAACAACTATTGGCAAAATCTTCAAAATAGGGATTAGCAGAAAAATTTATTTGGATTATTATATTGAATGAATTACATTTTTAACTCTTCGAAATAAAGATATTATATAGCTGAAATCAAAATACTGGATGTATAAATATACGGCTAATTAAGTAGAAATACATTTGACAGAGATTTGAAATTTATAATTGATTTCAAAGTTCACGTTGAAATTATACAAAAGATTAAAAAGGTCTAATTGGAATAAAAATAATTGGAATTAATAGCATAACTGGGTTTTAAATTTTTATGCTTTTCCAAAACTCGGATGCCAACTTATATAATTTCTCCGTTTTTCTTATACAAAAAAAAATTCCATGTGACGTCTGAATTGTATATGACATTTGAAACTCACAAAGTCACTTAGCTAATTCAAAGATATGAAAACCCATGAACCAGGGATACATTTGCTCGTTTCAGAAACAAACATTACTTTTACAACAAAACTTTAGTCTTGTTGATTTGATTTTCAGTATATTTCTGTTTGACCTATACATTTTTTTCCGTGCGATTTTTGTACAAAAAAAGTTTTTTCCCCCACTTATTGCCGGCTCAGGGTTTGAACCGCGGACCTCCAAGGTGAAGTTCAAACGCCTAACCGCCTGAACGGTTAGTCTAAATAGTTTAAAGTTTGACATGGCTTTTATTTTATAAAATGTCAGTACCATAGTGAGACAAATCTTTACTAATGGCTGCCTACAGAAAAAGAAATGGAACCTAATAGTATGAAGTGTTTAGAAGTGGATTGTGTGTAAGTAAACACTTCTGATTAGGCCACTGTAAAATGCCGATCCTAAAATGTAAGCCGAATTTGGTGTAGTTCTGAAATGCTACATTTTTGAGAAGCGAATACAAATAGAAGCATAATGCAAATTTTCATTGTGTAGAATCAGATGCAGCAAATTTCACACCAATCGCTTTCTGTACGGGTGGTTGCGTGGCTTTGGCCCCGGGGTTTGTAAATTCAGATCATCTCGACGCTTGCCTGGACGCTTGCCTGGACGCTTTTTACTGTCTTCGTTATGTAAATGTAAACCAATGTGTGACATGATCCACATATAGTATGTGTTACCGCCCACCCGTACAAAAACATCAGGACTACTTTGGTGTGTAGTGCTTCCAGCAAGAACGAGAACACCAAACAGTTGATCATTGACCACGAATGCTGAACCGCCATCCTCATGGGTACAGTGATTTTCTCCAGATAATTGAATGGTGCAAATATTCTCTTCTGTAATCGCACAGCCATAAAGTGCATAGTAAGTGGCACATGTCAGTACGTTGACTATCGGTACATGCGTAATTACCCGTTGACCACAGATTTGATCTGGTGTCGTGGGTTGCCAAGCAATAATAGTAGCAAGTGGTGGTGGAGGTCCTTCATAAAGTTGTATTTTTGTATTCAGTGATGGACTTGAAAAACTGATAAATGGTCTAATTATAAGCAGGGCAAGATGCTCTTTGAAGATTATGTTTTCTATATGGTGGTCTTGAACAGGACTTAAAAGCGGTACACCAGATTGAACTGAGTACCCCGTCAACGATTCATTAATACATAATTTTGCAATCAAGATATGTTCAGGCGAGACTATAATACCTGCACAAACTTTGAGTGCATTTTGTAGAATTTTCACAATGTGGATACCATGTGTAATGTTATATTGGTGGTGTCCTAGGAACGTACGACCAGTCATACGTTTCTTGCGAAAGTGAAGACTTGATGAATTCTCTGTAAGTATGTGAAATTAATCACTAAGCAGTGTTTTAAAAAATATTTCTTACTATATAGAGATTATTCCAGATATACTCATTAAGCTGGAGCGAAAAACAGGAATCTTGCATTACGAAATTCTAATATTGTAGAAACCTTTCCTTTGCTAAACCGGCCTTAAATTTGTTTTGAAATCTTCATTGTCTATCTTTAGTATCTATTCCAGTTTTAAAATCTGGGATTGAAAAATTTTTGTTGTGCGAGTGCAAAAATTATAAAAGTCTTCTTACATTCTCATCAGAGAAGGTATTAGATTTGTATAAATTTTGTGTCTGTGTGTCTGTAGATTTTTAGTCTGTTAGCACGATGACTTTCGAAATAATTGACAGATTGGATTGGCCTTTGGTATACTCTTTTGCTGCCCTAAAATGAAGGTCGAGTTGGTTAGCTAGCCATTTTGGATAGAAATTCCAAAAGTTAGAGCATTTTTAAAATTTATCATAAAAAGTAATTACCAGAGTTATAGTATTTACAAGATTCAAAAAACAAACGGAAATTTTAAGTCAAACAACGCACGATATGAAAAAAAGTCAAGAGGAGAAAACCATCGCTTTTGGAATATCCTACAAGATTCTCATAACAACTTTGAATAGAAGATACGAAAAAAGACGAGTGGACAAAAATTGCGCATTCAAAAAAGATCTACAAATTTGTTAGTAATCACTTTTGAATAGGACGCGTAGTTTCTGTTTAAATTTTCACTTAAAAACGAATCATAAATTTGTTATTAATTGTTTTTCGATAGGATGTGTAATTTTTTTTAATCGTGAAAAAATAAAATTCACAATAAAAAAATGAATTTTTTGGAAATACGACGCAAGGTTCAAAAAAATATGAAGATACAAATATTTTGCATTCAAAAAAGATCGACAAATTTGTTGATAAACACTTTTTGACATGACGCGTAGTTTTTGTTTTAATCGTAAGAAAAAAACAATCAGAATTAAAAGAATTACATTTTTGACAAACGCCACAAGGTATGCAGAAAATTAATAGGAATTAATAGGAATCTGAAATAAAAATGAAAGTTTTTCTAAAAACGACACAAGAGACGAAAAAAAATAGACAAAAGTTGTTCAACCAACAAATATTCACAAATTTGTTATAAAATTTTGTTATAAAAATGCATTCGAAATAAAAAAAATAACCCTTTAGAAAAACGACAGAAGCTGCAATTACATTTTCTTTAACAAAATTTTTCGCCTAAATTATATCTACAAATTTTCTTAGAATCACTTTACGCTATGATGCGTATTTTTGGTTCAAATCGTAAAAAATAAAATTGAAAATAAACAAATGAAATTTATGGAAAAACGACAACAGTTGCAATAAAATGTATAATATTTTTTTATAGGATGCGCACTTTTTACATTCTCATCCTAATGAGAAGGTATTGGTTTTATGTAAAATTTGTCTTTCCGTTTTTCATCAAATCTCCACGTTTTGAGACCCCCTGAGTCAGAAAATACGATTCTTTCGAAGGTGTCTGTCAGTCTTTCTATATGTTTGTATATATGTCTGTCTGTCTGTATCATGTAGGCGCGATAACTTTCGGAAGACTAATAAAATGGGATTGAGTTTTGGCACACGTTTTTAAGGCATAAAAAGAAAGGACATGATCGTTAGCCAGATATTTTAGATAAAAATTTAAAAAGTTGAAGCATTTTCAAAATTTTCGAAACCTTTTTCGAAGATTCGAAAATTCCAAGTACGGATATTCGTGGGGCTTGGAAATGTGAACAATTTATCCTAACAAGGTTTTTCGACAAAATTAAAATTATGAGAGTTATAGCATTTTCAAACTCTAACAAAACAAACTAAAATTTTCCGGTCAAACTATGCAAGATACGAGAAAAAATGAGTATAAAAAAATTGCGCACCAAAAAAAGATTTAAAAATTCGTTATGAATCACTTTTTGATCTGGCGCGTAGTTTTTGTTTTGTTCGTAAAAAACAAAATTAAAAATAAAAACAAATTAAGTTTTTGGACGAACGACACAAGCTTCGAAAAAAGTAAATAAACGAAAGTTATTCGCACAAAAAGAGCTATAAGATTGTTATTAATCATTTCTTGATCAGACGCTTAGTTTTTGTTTTAATCGTGAAAAATGACAATACAAATAAACAAATTAAATTTTGGGAGAAAAAGACACAATGTACAATAAAATGTTTATTTAAAAAAATTGTTTTCAAATTGGATCTGAAAATTTCCTTTTAAGTTTTTTGCATCACGAGACACGTGAGGAGAATGTGTTCGTTAAAGTCGAAAGAGCTTTAACACAAGAGAATTAACAAAATTAAATTTCAGTTGTCGATGGTTTGGTCTTTAATTTCAAAAGTCCTTTGCAAAAATGTGGGGGATGTACAATGACCGAGCGCGAAGCGCGAGATCCGACAGGTGCGTGCTCCAGGCGCGCTCAAACCTGCGAGCCGCGCACCCAGCGCGCGTTGAGAATGTTCGAGGTAAAGGGTCTAGCCGGAGAAGCATGTGGAAAAAGGTCCGTCAACGAAATTACATTTAATGGGCATCGAAGTATGCCTTTCGAAATAAAAAAATATTTGTTTAATTATTGTTTTAAACTGGATAAATATTCTAACCAACACTTTGAAAACTTTTGTCACTAATAGAATTTCTAAAAATTCAAACCCCAATACAAGCTGAAGACCTGGCCTGAAACGTTTTTTTAAAGGCAGAAAATTTCACTTTGTCATATAAGGTTTTTCCTGAAATGATTTAATTAGATCAATTACTGAAGTACACCAGTGAAGCCAATATGATAGATTCAACCAGTGATATAGTGCTCCACGCGGCGAAGCCATGGACCTTCAGTCAACAGTGCGTATCGCGTCGTTGCATTTCGCGATTTCACGCGTTACTAGAAAACTGTTGAAAACTAAATCTATTGTCTCCTAGCTATTATTTTTGATTACAGGGTGCAGGATTCAACGCGCCACTCTAAAGGCATTCGCGAGACATTCTGATCTATCAATTGGGCATTGCATGAAACTCGGTCTTTTGTTCATTTGAAATTTAATTGCGAAGCAAAAATGAAATTTTATCAACATACCTAAAAGGGCACTTTTTCATAATTGAATCAGGACCATAAAAGTGATAGTGATCTCTGCCGAATGGAATTCGAAATTTTATGTAGTGGAAATTCCTTAAATTGATCTGTTGTAGAGTCCCGACTATTTTTATTTAAATTGTGATGTGCTGATAACTATCTTAATTTAAAAGATAAAATTTGAAGTGCTGAGATTATCTAGAAATCAGTGTGAGATGTTCTTTCTGGTCGAGTTCAGATGCAATGCTATATTGTAATATGGTAATGTGGATACTGTATGCACAGAAAAATACTGTAGTCAATTCGATAATTCTTGGAATAAACTTTAATCAATTTGACTCTATTTAATTTGAAGTCTCTAGTTAATATACCTATCTCCACAGCGATATTATACAACCCCCAGGAACTACCCCTATCACATTTAAAGAACCAAGTCTCAGCTGCCTTGAACTGAAGCCGCCAAACGATTTTCAAATTAAAAATAGTCACCCCGGAAAACTTTGCAAAACTCTAGTTAATATATCTATGTCCCGAGTAACATTTCACAACCCCTAGAAGCTGAGATGGATAGTTCAATATGATAGGGGTAGTTTCTAGGGGTTGTTTAATACTCGCAAGGAAATGGATAATATATTAGATGCAGGCTTCAAAAGTTTCCTCAGATAATTATTATATTCAAATTTTATTTTAAAAAAGGATCTCTCTCCTCTCTTTCCACTGGGATTATTACTGGGACTATTTAAAATATTGATTGTGTAACACCTTGCTAAAATTGGAGTATATCAGAAACACAGTATCTTTCTTTGATCTCTCTGTAGCTCAATTGGTTAGAGTACCTGACCGGAAATCCGTTGATCTGGTGTTCGTATCCCAGTGGAGTGAGAGGAGAGAGATCCTTTTTTTCTGAATAAAATTTGAATTTATATCCCCATCTAGTCTGTATGACGAAAATTATATTTCTGTATTAGAGGATTTAACTTTGGTCGATAATGTAGATCGTGGAATATTACTGTGGAGATAGATATATTAACTAGAGTTTTGGAAATATGTCTGTGGTGAATATTTTTAATTCTATAATTTTTGGCGTTTTTAGTTAGAGGCAGCTGAAACTTGGTTCATTCAATGTGATTAGGGTAGTTCCTAGGGGACGCGGAATATCACTATGGAGATAGACATATTAACTAGAGTTTTGGAAGATTGTCTGGGTTGATATTTTTTAATTTGAAATTTTTTTCGCGGTTTTAGTTGAAGACATCTATGACTTGATTCTTTAAATGTGATAGGGGTAGTTTCCTGGGGTTGTAGAATATTAATTCGAGGGTCGATATATCAACTAGAGACTTTGACAGTTCTCTGTGATGATTATTTTTCATTTAAAAATTTTTTGCGCCTTTACTTGAAAGCAGCTGAGACTTGGTTTGCCAAATGTGATAGGGGTAGTTCCTAGGGGTTGCTCAATATTACTGTGGGGATAGATATATTAAATAGAGGCCTTAAAAGTTGCCTGTTGTGTTTATTTCCATGTTGAAATTGTTTTAGCGTATTTATTTAAAGGCAAATGAGACTTAGTTCGTTAAATGTGATAGGAGTAGTTCCTAGGGGCTCTGTAATATCACGGTGGATATATATATTCTACTGGAAGCTGATGTCATTTTTAGATGGCAGTTGCTCCCAGTGGGACCCTGCGGTAATTGTTTAACCTTGTTTATTTAATTATATACATATTAAATAGTCTTGATAATTTGTCTCAGGTAAGTATTTTTTAAAAATTTTTTAGCGGTTTTAGTTGAAGACAGCTGAGACTTGGTTCGTTAAATGTGATAAGAGTATATCATATGGGATGTGGAATATTACTGTGGAGATAGATAAATAGACTAGACTCTTGGAAAGTTGCCTAGGTGATTCTTTTTGATTTGATTTTTTTTTTACGGTTTTAGTTAAAGACAGCTGACACGTCGATCGTTAAATGTGATAGGGGTAGTTCTTAAGGGCTGTTGAATGTTGCGGTGGAGATGAGGATATGAAAAAGAGTTTTTGTTTTTTAGTTATCATTGGGGGGTTGTGGGTATAGTTTAGAGTTTTGCGAAGGTGAATAGTATAATTTGTTTCATTTGGAAATTTTTCGGCAGTGTTTTATGAACCCCGCAAATTCATTGACCTTTGATTTATATATTTTCTTCCGTTTTGTTTAATATGTATATTTTTAGTTAGGGGTAGGTGTGAGTCTCATGGGTTTTCGGATAATTTAATGTGTTATTTTTAGTTAGCTCGAAACTAGCTCAGGCCGAGGGGTCAACAACTCGTGAAGTCAGGTGTACACCTTTGCTGAAGTGACTGGCGTGAAGTCACTTGAATTCACATGACTTGAATTCACATGAAGTCACTGAAATCACTTGAAGTCAGTGTACATTCCCTCGGTCGAGTTGTGAACCTCTCGGCTCAGGCCTATGTTATATGTTTTCTCGTACTTATTCCATATCTTTTTTTTTACGTTTTTTTTAAAGCTCAAAAAAGCCAAAAATTCTGGCGCTGTTGATTTTTTTAATTTTTCAAATTTTTCTCTAGTGGAGGTAATGGTTGGCACCTTCAAAAGTCGGTTTTTTGAGAAAACTAGAAGAGCCCGAAAATCGGCATCAGTGCCCAAAAAAAGCCCAAAAAAGGTAAAAAATTATGGCATCAGGAAAATATTTAAATTCCGTTGTGGAGATGCGAGCGGAACGCACCGAAGTAGCCCGTATTACAGGTATCCATCCTGGTTAGGACAGGACGTGATTCGTGCAGTCATCAAACAAAAAGTTTCACCTTTAAGAATTTTTAAATTTTTCGTTAATTAGCATTTTTTTAATATTGTGAATATTGAAACATAATAAGTATCAAATTCGTTTATTTTGAGAAAATGAATCGATTGACCTATGTCAATATACCTATTGACTTCTGTGACCAACTGTAGTCACGGTTAAAATGCAATCTACATCAGTGATTTATGTGCCACTTGTCATAAGGGTCATCTAATATGTGGATATAGGTACAAAATTATCCTTATTGAAAGTGGGGTTTAATGCATTATTGTAGAGCATGCTTCAATGGTTGTTTTCCCTACCAATCAGCTGAAGGGGTCTATGTAACAAAATTTTGCAGATACAACATGGTTTATTTAATTTTATTTGTTTTATCTGGCACCACGAGTAAAGCCTACTCTGCTAACATTGTGCTACCGCATTTTAAAATTAAGTATCCTTTCTTAGGCATTTTCCTGCATTTTATCTTCTAATTTATTGTGTCACTCATGTAATTTTCATCATATAGATAATCGAAATTAAACTTGAAATGCTTGTGGAGTCGAATTTTCAATTGAGGTATGATGAAAAATAATTTAAATGGAAACACTACGACGAACCAGCGAAACGCCCACATGGTGTGGACGAATCAACTCAGGGATGACTTGCTAGACTGCTACAAAGCCAGTATTATTCCTGTACACGGAGGCTTTATGGCGCGTATGCACACTCTGTGGTGCCAGAAACATCTAGAGCTTCAGCGCGTTTCGCATCAGTCTTTGAGAAATCAATCCGTCTACCTCTCGAAGTGTGTGATTGACTGCATAAAATCTGGTGGACCATTCATGTAAGGGTTCGAAAGTTCGCCCGAAAACTGAGGATCTACTATCACACACTGAATAAGTCAAAGCTGCTGACAAAAAAGCAGCATATTGTTGACAAAATACGGGTGTCATCTGACGCAAGGAGGAGAATACAGAAGAGGGAGAGATGGGTTAGGGAGAATAAACAGTTTCTCGCTGTCCCATCGCGCCTCTTCAGCGACCTCCTTGTTTCTGTCTAAAATCGGCCCAAGCCCAAAAAGGTAGAGACTTTTTGGAGAGAAATATACAAGATCCCGAACACACTGGAGTTGAAAGAAGATACTAATACAGTGAACTCTTGCTTATTTCAAGGCGCACCTATTCCAAAGCTTACCTATTCCAAGTTCTCCATGCTGGGATATTCCAAGTGGCGCAGTTCCGTCACCTCCCACCACGGTCCCTGCACGGTTTTGCTCGCGTCAGTGGCTGACCAATTAAAAAGAGGCCCGAAGAGCAGGGAGCCCGTAAAATCAGGTCATAAATGTAAGAATAGTAATATTTGTCAAGCGCAGAATGTACTTTATCAGCCATATTACATTCTTTTGTCGATTGACGATCTTTCAGTATCACTAAATAAAATAAAATATCCAAAATTCGAGGTTAGTGTATCAGATCGATTTGATCAGAACCGGGTACTCTAACATCAAATTTCGGATAGTTGATTGTATTTCGTGAAAATAAAAGGTCCTAAACCAATAAAAGCATGAACCAGAATTGCGCAAATGCATTCTACACTTGAAAAATATTACTATTCAGACATTTATAACTTACTTTTACGCTTGGAATATTTTCTCCAAAAAGGCGTATGCATTCCCATGTCAATATGTACGTACTATGATAACCTTCCTGACATTTCCACATATCCAATCTTGATCATGACGTTATGCTACAATACTCAATATTCCGCAAAATATTTGAGTCGTTTTTTGATTCTATTATCAAATGTTTACGTTTAGCGGCCTTTGGAATAGGCAAGAATTCACTGTAATACAAGCCCCTTCAAGGAGTTTTGCGACAACCTCATAACATCTGAGAAGTAATGTCCATCAATCACTGCCGAAGAGGTGAAAAAAGCACGAAGGGGCACGAAGAACTTTTCCGCTGCAGGACCAGATGACATCAAGGGCTTCTAGTGGAACAAGTTTACTTCTACACACTAACATCTGACCCGCATAGTCACCTCATATTTAAAGTCGGAAACGCTCATTCCGCACTGGCTGGTATTAGGACGCACTATACTCCTACCAAAAAAGGCGACTTGTTACGTCCTGAATGCGGCTTTGAGGTACGCACGTATGTATATGTCTCTCCAGAGTCAATATGTCTAATAGCACTTATATCCACAAGCTCAGGGTCCTCGGGAACGCCAGTAATCTTTCCTTTCTTCAGAATAATCTTGGCGCACTTGTCCAATCCAAAGTCCACATCAATCTCTCTTGTGTACTCCTTGACGATATTTAAAGCAAGTTGAAGTTTGCTTGCACCAGAAGCATAGATTTTCAGGTCATCCATATAAAAAATATGAGTGACCTTATGCTCGCAATGCTTAGTGTGGCCGCAGAGGTATCCAGAGGTATCGCAGAGTATGCAGAGGTATCGCAGAGGTATCCAGAAGGAGCGAGAGATAGAGGCAGAAGTGTGAAGCAAGAGAGCAGAGAGCTCATGGTATCGCTCTGAAAGACGCCCCTCTGGAAGGTGACTTTGTTCGTTGTCACACGATAATTTTCAGATGAGATGATAAATCTAGTTTTTCAAAGGGGCATAGATCTCTCTATGCATCTCACTAGGTGTGGATGAACCTTTAAGTTTTTCAACAGACAGATGATAAGTCTATAAGAGGTTGAGTCGAAAGCTTTCCGGTAGTCAATTCAGGCCAATGACAGGACGTGCTGATGAGCTGCTGCACCTTTGCAGACGCACCTGTCAATTAGCAGGTTCTCTTGGCAGCTTGCTACACCTTTTTTCGAGCCACGCTGTTCGTACATCTCTCTCCATACAGGCTCAAATCGTCGAAAAATCCTGTCGTTTAGAACAGCTGTAAAGATATTATACAGCGTGTTCAAACAGGCTTTTGGTCTGTAATTCTCTGGGTTGGACAAGTCGCCTTTTTTCGGTAGGAGTATATTGCGTCTTAACACCAGCCAGTGCGAAATGGGCGTTTCCGACTTTAAATATTATGTGAATATGCGGGCCAGATGTTGGTGTGTAGAAGTAAACTTCTTCCACCAGATGTTCTTGATACCATCTGGTCCTTTCGCGGAAAAGTTCCTTGTGCCCCTAAGTGCTTTTTTCAGCTCTCCGGCAGTGATTGATGGACATTTCTTCACAGATGTTAAGGGTTTGTCGCAAAACTCCTTGAAGGGGCTTGTATTGCAGTGAATTCTTACCTATTCCAAGGGCCGCTAAACGTAAAAATTTGGGTATCTCTAGGCTGGACGGCCCCCAGCTCTACTCTGGAGTTGTGGGGAGATTTTGTCAATCGATGTTCATTGGCTGCCCCTAGCTTGTATCGATACGCGCGCTGTCAGCATGTGTGCGAACCGGTCAAATACATGGAGAACGATGGAGAAGGTAATCGAATATTGTGAAAAATATAACATTTCCTTGAAATAGTACAATTTTTCAACTAAAAATCAATATAATAGTATCAAAAACGACTCAATAGCCCAATGACTTTAGATCAAATTCGATATAAGAAACAGGAAAACCGCGGGCTGACATTTTTCGACGCAGTTAAGTATCCCCCGCGAAGCAGATGAAGAAATCACAAAATTGACCGAAAAATAAATACCGGAAGTGTCATCCATCTTGGATTTGGTGTTTTCGTCGATTTGCATGCGTATTTTGCATTTCTGGATGAAAAAGGTAAGTAACAAATTTGTAGAGAATTCGATTCTTTACCATTTTCATCAGAATGATATTTTTGTGAAAAAATTATTTGTCACTAACAATAAGCAAAAAGTGTGGGAAATTAGGAATGTGGCGCAGTTTTTTCCACTTTTTGACTATTTGTATTCAAAATAAGTGGCACATTTGAGAAGCAAAATTGTAGGGGACTCAATTTCCAACAACTTTTGTATGAACAAGTTTTTCGTGCGACGTGCAGATAACGGTCGGGAACGCTCTCAACGCTCTCAACGCAGCGGTCTGGGAGAACTCGCGCTGTTGGACACACTATATGTGTTACCGGCAAAGCCCGAAGTAGCGGCAGGCCTAAGTTTGGCTAGACAATGCGCGTATTGCGGATGCGTTTTAGACGAAGCCAGAAATACTCTGTGATTTTGGGCTTTGTCTGGAATAAATGCAGGCAAACCTAGGTGTGCAAAATGTACTTTAGGCAAAGTTGGAAGCAACTTCACCTTGCTTCAGTGTAGGCAACGTAAGATGTGCCAAATATGTTGTGGGCAATGTAAGAATGCACGCAATTGTATCAGTGTACGTATATACATATATATGGTTATGTTCTAAAAATTACAAAAGCAATTTCGCCTTCTTGCACTTGCACAGCTTTGACGTACACTTTTTCACACAATTAAATCTTACAAAATCTAGCCCACTAAACACAGAATTTTGACTACTAATTTTTCGTAATGATAAGAGAGTATATGGGATATCGTCAATTTTCAAAAAATTCAATTTACATTCTTGTAACAGATTTTTGGAGAAACCACCATGAAATTTTTTGTAAACTACGCCAATTAGAATTACAATTTTTTCGGATCGAATCAAATGTGAATTTTAGGATTTCTTCATATCTTTCAACTTATCCATACATTTTTTTAAGCATCATCTCACTCACATTGTGAGAAAAGCCATTCACAGTTTCGGTTTCGTTCATTTTAAATGAAGATTATATTATCACATAAGAACTATTGTCAACTGTAGCACGCTCTCTGATGTGTTATTCACACGTCAATATAATAATAGAAACCTTGATTTGAGAAACATGCTGAGAAAGCAGTAGTTTCATTCTAGTATTTATAAACTTTTGATATCGTAGGATTCGTAAGCTTGTCCATTTCGAGCGAATGTTTTGTTTTATAACTTTGCCTATGACATATTTGGCACACCTAGGGTTGCCTGAATTTATGCCAGGCAATGCCCGAATCCACATAGTATTTCAAACTTTCCCTAAAACGCATCCGCGATATGCGCATTGCCTATACTCTGTTCCACGAGAGAACGAATTTCTGAAACGACGAAATTTCGTTCTCTGCGCGCAGCTTGTCAAAGAAGTGTTAATTATGGTGCAAACGTATAAAAAACTAATCTTGTCGACAAAAACGCTCAGAAAAAGTATGACAGCTGCACTGCTATAGGTCTTTATCAGAAAATAATATGAGTTGCTGGCAACCAGAAGACCACTGTTTTTCTGGTATATTTCTTAAGTAACTTTGTTTGAAAAATCGTAAAATGCTATAAAAATAAGAGATCATTGTTGTGGTAAAAAAATACGGCAAACATATTTTTAAAAACTGCTTAATCCCCCAATGTATATGAAATTCAGCGTCATGTAGTAGATCAGTCTAGTATTTGGGAGTTTTCTTACTGTAGAATTTAAATTTTACTGAGATAGTGTACAGGGGTAAGTCGAAAAATTGTTATTATTTAGTTCTGCAATACAATTATTAAAAGCTATGTAGATCTAAATCGTTTTTCTGTTCACTGTTTGTAGAGATAGTTATGGTAAAGGTTAGGATTAAGAACTGCATCATTTTTACGTTAAATACTTTAAAGGTTCTGAATAATTTTTGAAAAATATGTTTGAAATATGTCTTCGTTTTATAATACTCTAACGTGATAATATTCTTACTCATAAATAATATATAATAAGCAGGCCTGTGGAGAGGAAAACCGGGGCAATTTTGAAAAATTAGAATTCAGGCTGATGCAGGGTGCTTTCATAGTATTATTTTTTGTTAAAATAATCACAATCACAATTAATGTAATAAATCAATAATTTTATTTGGAAAAAAATAATATATTTTCGATCAGTTCCTGAAAATCAACGCCCACTCGCAAACTCCGTGCCCGTGGAGAATCTCCCGCCCCAGGCATGGGGCGATATCAGCCAAGCGCACTACTTTTTTATTTTCGCTCCTAATTCCGCATATACTTTTTCATTTACTTTCATCTTGGAAAAATTATAATTAAAAATGTTTGTAGAATATATATAACGACTTACTTTCAAGCAATGAATGAGCAGATTTTAAATACTGACGTGAAAAATACAACTATACCCATCTCGTCCCACCCTACCCTAAATATCAAACACATGGAATCAAATGCGCATTCAGCATATTTTCACGTGACAGAAGTCATTATAGGCTAGAAATAGAAGATACGAATAGATATGATGTATAATTTATTGTGGAAATTCGTCGTGCAACAAATATTAAAAGATAATAAATTTATCTGGGCATAAGTCTGGAACTTTCAATTTTTCCTCAAAAAAGTAATTGTTCAAATTTATGTAGGCACAACAGTAAATTTTTTTACAATATTAGATAAAGGTATTTATTAATGATATTCTGCAATTGGGCATACGAAAACTTCTGTCTTCAAATAGATATTAATGATAAATAAATATTTAATTATGTGAAAGAAAACGATCGATCGAATCTCAGTTTTATTTAAAAACATTTGAATGCCTTTGGACAAAATTTGAAATTGAAAACAAAATTCTGAAAGCAAATTAAGTATTGGGTAATTAATTACGAGTAGTAATTTTCTTTCTGTCTGATTTTCCCTCAGCAGGTTAAGTTTATTTATACAAAGATTCATCGTTAAAAAAAAGCTAAACTCTAGGCTAATCAATATAATTATTTGAATTTGTAACCAATAATGTGATCGTTTTTATGTGACGTCACTCAAGATTTGTGAATCAGCAACTTCACATTGACTACATTTTAATTTTTTATTCATTTTCATAACGGTCGACCACTATAAAAAAATATAGTTTTGCTAAAGTTATTAAATACGTGTTTCTCCAGTGAGCACAACTACGGAATGCTGAATAAGAATTACGAGAAGATTTAGAAACTTTTCCAGAACTTTACCAAATATTTCAAGCATTATCATGATTATAACGGTCTTTTTTAACTTGTGTACGTTAACGAGTTATTTTTTCGAAATATGTACTATTATCTTGAGAAGCAAATCCGCACAATAGTTTAGGTTAGTTTCTCCCATTTATTATTACTTAAATTTTAACGTTCAATAGCTTTTTTAACGTGTATGCCGAAATGCAAAAATCGAAGGACATAATTTAAAAGTCTGTCATTTTTTTGAATTTTACGAAATAAAAGTGTTCATAAATAAACATGATTCTGAAACTGAATCGGAACAATCTGACTTCATTAAAAATCGAACATTCAAACTTCAATTACTTTTGGTTTAGAGAATTAAGCAACGTAAACAAATATTTACAGTATACTTTATACCATAATTGACACTTAGAAACAAACATTACTCAAATAGCTTTGAGTTACATAAAAGTAAATGGTTCTAGAAATATGCCCATTTATAATTTGAAAATTAACATTTTAAAAAGCAGTCTGTTAAGCATTATTAAATAAAATAGGATTGATTCTCAGTACTGTACCAATTTCTGGCTTATAATAAATTCTTTATTATTAAAATTCACTTAGTAGTGTTTATTAATTCTGAAATAAGAAGAAACAGAAGCAAAATCACAACGTTATATCTTCATCAATGTTACAAATTTTAGTATTTTTTATTAGATTGCTGCAGATGAAATGGCCGTTTTTGATTTTATTATAGTTGATATATTATTCCAAAAATGATTTTTTGTTTTAAATCAAAAACAGTTAAAGTCATTTTAAAAAATTGCAATAAAATAGAAGAATAATTAATTAAGAGTTATTTTCAACCAGTAACATAGTATATCTACAATAAAAAACGGTTATTTCATCTGCAGCAACCTAATAAATTAATTAAATATGTTTTAAAACATTCAACTTATAACTGAAAATCTGAAAGTATGTGAAAATTACCCATTTAGGGGAAAAAAAAATATATTGTAGAAATAGGAATTTTACCAGATTTATGGTTTGAGTTTTTAAATTCTAGTTCGAATTATGAATGTTCGAAATTTAAGTTAAGGGCATGCGATACTTAGAAAATTATCGATTTTAGCAACTGTTAGGTTACCCAGGCTTTTTTCCTACAATAATAAAGATTTTGCCTTACAAATTTGAGGAATGATAGCGAACATGCTAACGGACGTCCCCGAACTCTTCCGCTGCGAAATAATTGTACAAAATTTCATTTGGCTAAATTTGATTGATATGTATGTATTTTGAGGTACAACAGAGACCGACCATATCGGAATGGCAGATACTTAAAAAACGAATCCTAACCTCCAAATAGTGCACATAGAGAACATTTTTATTTAGCAGGATACAATTTTTTTTGCTATAATCTCTCAAAAAAAAAAAGAGTTCGGGGACGTCTGTTGTTCTATTTTATAGCATCTCCAAATACAGTTTTTAACATTTTTAATTTTTGTGGACAAAAACCCGGGAAACTGAACCCGATTTACCACACGACGAAGTATAACATGCCCTTAATCATTTATACAAGTACATGAGGATATTTCAGGTTAAAATAAATTATTTAACTAGTCATTGGTTTCAATTTTTTTTTCAACTATAAAAGATGATTATTTTCAAACGATACAATTTTGAAAGATTCAAAAATTAAACAAAACCATTTTCAAGATTCCAATAAATGCTTTCAATTCAAGATTGGTTCATTTTGAATGATTCCAGTTTTAAATATGTAATATAATGTTGGAAGTTTAAAGCCGAAAGCTGATCAACAAGATAATTTTTTTGATTTACAGTTTTGAAAGATTTAAAAAAGGGGAAAGTCATAAAGCTCTTATAATATTCGAAATCATTCTGACTTTTTTTATATAATAAAGGCTGCGGCTATACTCACGCGAAACCTTGAAAGTTTTGCAAGTTTCATTGTATGAGCTGTAAAAGGGATCGGTGTTCCACCAATCCCAGACCGTCGCCAGTTTTCGGCCATCTTTATGCTCGCGTATTCTCGCGTAATTTACTCATGCTTGAAATTAAAAAATTGCAATTGTAACAGATTTTAACAATTCTATTATTACTACTGAAACTAATATTAGAATATTAAGCTTCTTCTTTATTCCAACTATTTAAGTACATAAAACCCCATTATTTCCTATTGACACTAATGTATTTCTGAATCTTAAATCCTTTAAATCATAAAACGAACAAATTAAAAAAAAACGGGCTAAAAAAAAGAAAATCATCTCTGCGAACCAACTTCATGATACGAATACTAACTTGTCCATTATTATTAATAATATTCGAATAAAAAACATTTTTTAAGAATAAAAACTTTCAAAAAAATCTTTTCGTACTCGATATAATAAACTGACGAAAAATAAAACGAATAAGCAATTTCATTCGATTTACTTTGTGACGTGACTTTTATAAAATCCCTTCCCCCTCCGGCGTCACGAGCTTTATGGTAGGCCCCATAGTGGAATACTAATTAACTAGTCTGCTTATAGCTCAGTGGTAGAAGACTCGGCCGGCAAGCGAAAGGACCTGGGTTCGCCCCCAACTCACTATCCGTTCACGATACGAAGGCCCCTCCAAAACAGCTGCACATTTTGGTATTTTACTCGTAAGAAAAAAATCGCACAAAAACACAGCTTATACCATGATAAACCTTACTTTGGTTTGGAAAATATCCTTCGCAAAAGTATGAAAACCGTGGTTCTTTCGCGTCACTCTGTCCTTGCTTGACTTTCGATAACAACATCTTTGAACTGAACAGTGTGAAAAATTTGAAAAAAAATCATATAGATGCATGCATATTTTTACTAAACATACGTGAAAACAAAACTGCAATATATTAATAACAATTAACGTAAAATGCATTTGAAAATGACTATGCTATCTCTCGTAATATACGTAGTAGAGAGTTGTATTTTGGCTTAAACTGCTTCGAAAATTTCAAAAAATGCAATCGAATAATAATTAGGAATGACAATCTTGAAACCTATTAATTAATAACAAATAAACCTGGAAGACCGATGAATGGTAGTATGGGTGTGAGGATACTATGGACTGTGTCACTATGTGATACCATAGCTAAAGGTCACCTTGGGAGGGTCTATTTCTTTTTTTCAGGCAGTAGCTACTTTTTTCAATGAGTAGACCCTTCAGCTATGGTATCCCGCTGTGTCCTCACACCCACACTACCATTCGTCGTTCTTCCAGGTTTATTTATTAATAATGAATAGGTTTCAAGATTGCCATACCTAATTATTATTCGATTGCATTTTTTGAAATTTTCTAAGCGGTTTAAGCCAAAATACAACTCTCTACTACGTATATTACGAGAGATAGCATAGTCATGTTAAAATGCATTTTACGTTAATTGTTATTAATATATTGCAGTTTTCTATTCACGTACATATAGTCAAAATATAAATTCATCTATATAATTTTTTTCAAATTTTTCAGTTCAAAGATGTTGTCATCGAAAGTCAAGCAAGGACAGAGTTACGCGAAAAAACCACGGTTTTCATATTTTCGCGAAGGATATTTTCCAAACCAATTTTTGTACATACACAAATGGGGACTTGTTTTAAGCGCAAGAAAGTAAGCTTTATCATGGTATAAGCTGTGTTCTTAAGCGATTTCTTTCTTACGAGTAAAATACCAAAATGTGCAGCTGTTTTGGAGGGGCCTTTGTATCGTGAATGAATAGTACTCGTAGTGTGGATATTTTATCAAAAAATGTTTTCAAATTCTATTTCGAAGTAATATAATATTTCTTTAAAGTTCAATCAACTATATCAATATTAGGTTTGAGTTAAGTTCTTTAAGTTTAGGTTCAGTTTTAGTTTTTAGTTTGCACAGAAGTTCAATGGATTATGAAATAATCTTTTGATATAATAAACCATGGGATTAGGGCTAATTAAAGCTGACAAAAAAATCTGACATAAGCTTCAAGCATTTTATCTTTTTAAATAATACACCGCAACATGAATATACCTTAATTTCATAATGATTTTTTAGCAAAGGGGAGGAAAATTTGTACTAAACGATATTTTTCAGTTAAAATCACATATTGATAATAATTGTATGATTAATGCTAAACTATGAAATTGAAGCCGTAAAGAAGCTTTTATTGAATAAGAAATAAAACCCGTGACAATACATCTAAGCTATCAGATTTTGTGATTATATAATTTTTTTAATGATAAAAATTTTATATAGATATTTTATTTGATCAATTTCATTATTTAGTAGGTATTTATCTATGTGAAGTTAAATAACAGACAACAGCAATTTCCTCCTATATTTTGTCAAAGGTTTTCTAATTTTCAGTGAATGTAATTTTTTACATTTGTAACTTTGTCAAGTATTAATGAATCTCAAAAGTCTGTTAGAAACCCAAACAAATTCTAGTTATTTCCAGAATGTTTCTGTTTAGAAAAAGCCGACACACTTGAGACGAAAGACTCGATATTCATCCATCAATGTCTTTCTTTAGTTAGTTAGTTGGGAAGCAGTCCAACGTTTACTACGAAAAAATAAAAACCCTGCCATAAATCAATGGCGACTCCAATTTTCTAGATAAAGATCAATTCCGAAAAAAACAAATTAAGTAAAGCGTTTTGTCGTAGCAAAAAACTAGTAATAAAAGCTAATTTATATATAATGAAATTAAAAACATGTATAATATAAAATACGCAAGTTCATATTTTAATTGTCTTGCACATCAGACAACATAAGCTTGAATACATAATGCATTTACGATAAATAAAAGATATATCTAGGTGTCCAAAGGATTTTATCTCGATAAATGTAAACAAAAAGTTTCTATCTCGCGTGGTGAAATAAGGAAGTTTGAAAATTCCATAAAAATTGTGTTAGGAACACCAGCACCCTCAGAAGTACACAAACTTTCTACTTGCATGCGTGTACTATATGTACCGAGATATAAAATTTTATCATCTCGACACATCAATATCATTTCCCTGCATTTTAATATGTGATTGAATTGCTTAATTACAGACTGTTAAAGATTTTAAGCAATTTAAAAGATTCCGAATTATTCTTCACGCCAGAATAATCAATAAATTAAAAATTTGCTGAAAGTAATTAAATTGATAAGAGTTAATTTACTAGAATCTTTCAAGTAATTATCTCAGATTCAGGAATTTTTTAACAGTGCAAAGTTGCTGAGAAATCTAGATACTCGTAGACTACGCACGTACCAGAGATTCAAGAAAAACCAACTACAAACAATTTAGGATCTCACCAAGGAACTCCACCAGATCCTGGACGACCCCATGGTATGGGATTCACCTAGGCATGTATGTAAATTGTTACGATTATTTTTATAACATTTTTCAATATTTAATATGATCTCGGTCCATAAATGATTATTTTTATTAGTTCAAGAAGCTAGTAACGTGATACTAATTGAAAGACACATATTTTTACGCAGTTAAATTTTTCTCCTGAACTCGTCGTCAAATTTATAATTTTTGAACTATTGAGAAAGAACTTCAGTAAATGTGCTTACACATTTTTGTCATAAAGATTTCGATGTTATATGGTGGTTTTAAGCCATATTCGTTTACATTTTTTTCTTAATTTTCAAAAATATTTTCATTATGCCTGTGCGCAAAGTCACTCATCTCAAAAGTGTGTATGCCCCTCCATTGCGTCGATTCACAAAATAGATGTGTTTCAAAGTGTGGATTCGCCAATATTATTCTCGCCAAGGTAGCTGGATTGAAGCTAAAAACGTAGGGATAAATTTTGTTGCAGGTAGAATTAGAACGGTGTTTACTTTACCGTGTTTGTGATTCAAGTACCTTTCGGGCTTGGGGTACGAAATGCCGAGTTGTTTTGTTTGCATTTCGTACCCTAAGTAGCCGATACGTCGTACCCCGAGTGATCAACACTTCGTACCTCAAGCTGTCTGACCATACGTTTTATTTAACCTCGAATGTTACTGAAATTATTAGTTGCTAGGATAATCTTTCACAACTTGTCAAAATAGCATTTTTTTATTTTTATTTTAGCCGCAATTAATTCGATATTTAATCATCAAAAAGAGTGGAATTTTTTAGAATAGTGTATAATTATAAATTTTAAACTTACAATTTTAGGAGTATTTTTAATTTCCCATAAGACTATTATATTAATACTAATCTCCTATTTTCAGTTTCTAGATTGAAGTAAAATCGTTGAAGCTTGTCGTGCCAGAGGTCAGTTGGGAAATCAATTAACTTTAAATCAACGTCACCGAGGTGCTATCGATGTCTTTTTTTATCGTCACTCAGGTGAGAACGGTAGTGCATCAACCTCTATATAAACGTATATATATATAGCACTGTCCTGTATCACTTCAGTATAGAAATACATTCGTCATCATTTGTAAAGCGGCGAAAAAATGTCTTTCAATATGTAAAAACTATTTAAATATTTACATACTATTTGTAAATAATATAGATTGTTGTGTGTCCCTTACATTTCACTTCAAATATGAGGATTTTTAAAAATAATTCATAAAATGGAAAGAAATATACTGATTACTAATTGTAATTAATTCTGGACTGAAGGCTGAAGCTTAGTTTAGGAAAACAAAAATCGAGTTAAAGTTGCTTATTTAAGGAGGCTCGAGCGTCACTTCAAAACAATCAGTCATTAGAAGCTGAATTTAAAATATATTATAAATAAATATGAAATACATTTTCTGTGGAAATTTCAGACCCTTCAACTGCATTAATACGCCAGGAAGTTAATTTTCAAAATGATTATTTCAGTATGTGCCATGTGGGGTTTGATTCGCGTCAACTCACTTTTTGATTTCTAATTACGTCAAACTCCAACTTTGGGAATTAAAAAACTCAAAAGTGCTTACGCATTGAAACGTGCTACGAGGTGGATATCAGTTCAAACTTAATAATGGGAAAAAGTGACTAGGTTTTACTGCAAAAGTTTTGTAACAGATGAGACGCGAGTGAAGCAGCGTGCATTGCGTATATCAATCGATAGAAATAAAAATATAATCGATCATGCACTGGCTAAAATATTTAACACAAAATTATTAAATCTTCCGAAAAAAGTCCACTTGCGTCAACTTACCATACCGCTTTGTGAATTAAAAATAATTTTCTAACAATCGAACGCACCATTTCAGTAAAATCATATATCTATATTCATTTTCAGATTTTAAAAAATGTTGAGGTTCTATTTTGAGACTGATTAGCATCCAAAGCTGTAAGCATACGGTAGGGGATAAATTAGGCATTTTCACTTGTGACTTTAGTAATTTATAAATATCTTCGTAAAAAATAGTTTTTCGCCGTAAGAGTATTGGGAAATAGTTTTTGTGTTTCAAAAAATATTTATTGAAATAATAAAATCCATAATTTGTTTATAATAATTTTAATATTCTATTAAATATTTCTCAACAAATAAAAACTAATTTCCAAATACACATTAAGTGAGAAATTATTTTTTACGAAGATATTAAAAAACTGTTTAGTCCCGTGCGTTCCCATGCATTTGATGCTTTCTTGTCCCTTCAACTAATGTCCGTGAAGTTAGCACAACAAACATAAAATATCCAACTTTTGTTTAGTGGAATTGTTTGTTCATCGTTTGGTCATGTTTGGAAACCAAATTTTGTCGTTTGGACGGAAAAACTCAAAAACATATTGAGTTTTCAAAAGTGGAGTGCTAACTTCACGCTGCACAAAAAATTTAATTTTTTTCAAAAATTATATTACGCCTTCAGAACACATGCATGATTTTAAGCCTTTTTCATTCCTATGAAGCGGGACTAAAGTTCTAATTTTCTGGAGTAAAAAGTGACTTCATACACAAATGATAAAATATTATACATCTGTGAGCACTAGGGTGGTCCAAAAATGCATTGCAAATTTTTTTTTACCCTACAGGGCAAGTCCACCACCACCACCCCCCCCCCCAAGTTTCCATTTCCGGACAAAAAAAATGCCCTAATTTTTTTTTCGAAATTCGAATATCAACACGTGCCGCCGGGCACTTCAAACTCCCATTTAATTAATATGGGGAAATTTTGGATTTTCAAGAAATTGAACTCATACCTCAGCGTTTGATCGAAACGTGCCAACTTTTTTAGGGATTGAAGAGGAGTACCTATGAAATAAAACCATACTTATAACTTTTATTTTTAACCCATCTTTACACCCCCCCCCCTATCCACAGGGCCCCAAATATGACCTAAACATAAAAAAACTACATTTTTACGTATTATTGTTACTTTTTAGAAATTTCCGTCATCTTTTTAATGCAAATAATTACTAATGGACAATTTAAATATTCCCCATGACTCTTTAAACAATTTTTAATCGTTTAAACAAATGGAACCTATTTAAACAATTATTTATTCCCAAAAAATATGAAAAATAATCGTATATTCTGATTTAAATGTAATAGTTTGTCATTGTTTGGAGAAGTAAATTTAAAAAAAATCATTATATAATTATTATTTAAACAATTACTTATTGTCTATTCTCAAAATTTCTAAAAATTGAATAAATATTATTTATTGAATAAAAATTTGAATTTTCTAAATTTTCTAAAATGTTCAAAATTTTTGAAATTGAACCACACACAAAATACCAAGAACAAAACGTTCAGTTGTTTGGGGGTAAACTGCCTGGAATGTATTCTTTAAGGGGTCTCGAATCAAAGTTCTTATGTGCACTAGGTCCAAAAAGTCCTTAGGTTTCGAGTAACAAGGCACTTGAAGGTCATAAAATGACGATCTTTATATTATATGATTTTCAACTTTCTGAGCGCTATACTGTATATACTATAGCTTCAAGTGCCTGTAACTCTAAACCTAAGGACTTTTTGGACCTTGTGCAAATAAGAACTTTTATTCGGGATACCTTAAAAAATACATTCTAGGCAGTTTAACCTCAAACGACTGAACGTTCCTTTCTTGGTATTTTGTGCGGGGTTCTTTCTAAAATTATCATAATTTCTAAAATGCTCACAAATTTTTAAATTATCAAAATTTCAGCAATTTCTAAAATGTTCAAAATGTTCACAATTTGTTAAATTTCTAAAATTATTTAAATTTCTAAAATTATCCAAATTTCTCAATTGTTCCAAATTTTTTGAATTATGAAAATTTCTAAAATTTCAAAAATGTTCCAAATTTATAAAATTGTCAACATTTCTAAAATTTTATCATTTTATAAAATTCAGAACTTTCGACAATTTTATAATTTTTATAATTTTAGAAATTTTGAACATTTTAGGAATTTTGAACATTTTAGACATTTTGAACATCTCAGGAATTTTGGAAATTTTTGAAATATACGGAAATTTAGATAATCCAACAATTTTCAAAATTTTTGGGAATTTTCGGTGAATTTTCTTGCAGTGAGGGGGTCGATTATCGCAAAATACGTGCTCGATGTGTATTGTTTTATCATTTGCGTCTAAAGTCAATTTTCACTCCTGAAAAGTAGAACCTTAGCCTCGCTTCATAGGAATGAAAAAGGGCTGAAATCATGCATGTCTTCTAAAAATTTGATTTTTCGAAAAATTTTCTTGTCAGGATGTCTGATTCATCATATTATATTTAAGAAAATGGCTAACCAAAGAAGGTCACTACCACTTGAGAAGGCGCCGCTCGCGATTAGAGTGCTAATTACTTTTTTATTCGATAACTCACACAATTTCGATGTCCAAACGTTAAAATTGAGTTCCCAAACGCGGCTAAATGACATTGAAACGATTGGTAAAAGAATTTTGAGAAAAAAATTAAAATATGTTGTGCAGCGTGAAGTTAGCACTCCAATTTTGAAAACTCAATATATTTTTGATTTTTTTTGTCCAAGCGACAAAATTTGGTTTCAAAACATAAACAAACGAGGACCAAACGATTCCATTAAACAAAAGTGGGATATTTTATGTTTGTCGTGCTAACTTTACGGACATCTCCAACTATCTAGTTGATCAGTCAGCCGTATTGGAACGGAAAATTTCTAATAAATTGTTGATAATTCAGGCTTAGGTATCAAAGTCATTTTTTTGCTTTTAGGTTACGAGCACAAACAAGTAACTGCTACTAACCAAACAACTTTTAAATAAAAACAAGTTCATGTTTTTACCAACATAACGAAATCAAATTATTCGTAGTTTTTTGTCTATGATAGTTGGTATCAGTGACTGTCATGGTCGTATCTTGAATACGACACAATGTCATTCGACAACGAAATTCACTTCGAAAAATTTTCACTTCACATCTGAATAAAATTTCAACGTGTTGAAAAAAGTATGAAGTATAGGATAAATGGCTAATATATAATTCATATTATAGCTTTACTATCTCTAAAATAAATGTTCCAGCTTTTCCATCTACCTCCTTCTTGTACCGCATGTCCTTGTGAAAACAAATTCAGATGTACTATTGACTAAAGGTACCATCCTCGTTAACAAAGGCTACTGAAACGTTTTGTTTTTATTTTGGTTGTAGAAAAATACTGTCATTCTTATTCAAGCCTAATGATGAAGATCTGATTGCATTCCTTTTTGAAAGTTCTGTACAACTCTGTTTGGTTAATTTTTATTAAAATTAAGACTGTCTAAGATTGCTCATGTTGTGTAGACGTGTATAGACTTTCCCGAAGAATAAAATCAGCTATTGCTATTCAAAGAAATTAACAATGGAAAATAACATTTTTTGATTAGATTATAAAAATATAAACAGTATAATGAAACAAATAAGATCATAGTTTTACGAAAATATAAATACGATTCGATGCAAAGTCTGCTAAAGTGAACTTTTTATTACTTATCGCTCTAAGACGCTTCAAACTGGTTTAAATATACTCCGAGTGGATAATTGAGTCAATTTACATAGATTTATTGATATACAACCCCCCCCCCCACACACGACTTCCGTTAACACTTACTCAAAATATCAAGTTCTATTCGTGCTTTCCATCTGGAGTGATTTCAAGAGAGTGAAACAAGTATGTTGTTTGAATAAACATCATGCGAATTCAAGATTGATCTTGAATCATTCCCTCCACCTATGCATGCTTTTCCTAACCCCTATCTTATAAATTCCTAAATCCCCAATGGTGTCTCCTAACAACCCGAGTTAAGGAAGGCTTATTGATATATCGGATAAAGTCCGGCTAAAGTGCTGGGCATGAGACAAATTAGTACTTAAGTAGAAACTTTTCTTGGAATTTGTCAAAGTCTGAATAGGGAAAAAAGTACTAGAAAAGTTCCATTTTATTTCTTTTGAAATCTTTACAAGTGCTGATGGGCTTTATGTCCCGTTTCATCGGGAATTTTTTAGGAGAAAATTACCATAAAATAGGGCTAAGCAGTTCGCTTTTCGCGGTTTTTAGGGTTTTGTAGCCCCGGACAGAAACCCTCACGGTTTCGGTCGGGTTTCCGTCCGGCAATCAATCCGTCCGACCATCCTACTTTTTCCCAGGAAGGGAAGTGAGAGGAAATGAGGGGAGGGAAAGTAAGGACAAATAGGGAAAGTTAGGGGTGGGGAAGTAAGTGAAGTAGGAGAAATAAGTAGAATTGTGGGGAGGCGAAGTAGGGCAAATGAAGCTCGGGAAGGAAAGTAGGGGAAGGGGAGTGTTAGCTGGCTAAGCGAGGAAAGGTGGAATTAGAGGATGGAGTTAGGAAGGGGGGTGATGGGTGAAATAAAGGGAGCAGAAGTAGTAGAATGTAGGGCGAGTAGGGAAGGGAAAGTATGGGAGGGGGAGGTTTGAGCAACTTAATTAACGCCTTAATAGGCTACGAAAATCTTTTCTGTGGGCGCTCGATGCCTACTTTGAATAATGTTTACTAAATATTGCATGAAGGAATTTCAATTATGTATTTATACTTCAAATATATAATCTCTATCTGATCCTCTTTCTCTCTATAAAGCGTCAACATAAATTCAATTGATAAACAACTATTTCTCATCCAAGTAAAAAAAATTGCTCGGAAGGAAACCTTTACAGAAAAAGTAATAATTTTAAAATTTCTAAACATTCTAAAGCCAATAAACTTACTGAAAATTATGGCAACGTTACATAATTTGCTTATTGTCATTTGGAAAATATTCAGATTTATTGTCAACCTCACGTAAAAATAATTAAAACATATCACAATATATCTTATAATTTGATGGATTTTCTACATCCTGAACGTTGCGAAAGGTATTTTTATCTCTTAAACGGAGTGATTGTCAAGGAAAACAGTATTTCGTTTGGTTTATATTCAAATATTATGATCCGCTTTTCCCAACAAAAACAAAAATTCTTACAAGAATATTTCTGCAGGATGCAAAATATATATTGTCTTCATATAAAAAATATACATTAATCTAGTTCGGGTTCTAAAAAGTATGATACGAATGCACTTATAATTCGTTAGAACCAACGAAACTATATCAAAAAATATTAAAAATAAAGTTTAATATTTGTAAAAAAAGAAAACAATTGCTCATCTGTGTTCTTTTCAATCTTACAAGTTCTAAGTAATTTTTAGCACAAAAGTACTAGAAAAATACTATTTTATTTTTTCGAAACTTGTAAAAGTGTTCATGGCATTTATGATGGGAAAGGGTCCTGCTAAAATAGAACTAAGGTACCAAAAAAGTTCAAAATATATCTATTTTGAGCAATACTTTTTACCTTCTTATCATTATGAGCAGTTATTAGTTTTATTTGAAAACTGAATATCGCGGATTTCTTTCAATCTCCGCGTTTCGAGACCCCCTAAATCCGAAAAAAACAGGGTTCATAATGGTGTCTTTCTGTCTGTTGTCGTTGTTGTTGTCTGTATACCGGATAACTTTTGAAAGACTAATCGGATTAGGTTGCGCTTTGGCACACGTCCTTAGTGACCAAAAAGAAAGATCGAGATCGATAATCAGCATTTTTTGACAAACGGTTCTAGTTTTAAACACAAAAAAAATGACAAAAAATAAAAAATTCCATTTTGCGGTTTAACTGTGTAAGATACGAAAAAAGATGAAGAGATAATAATTGTGTACCCAAAAGAGATCTACAAATTTGTTCATTAATTACTTTTTCATTATACCTTCATCGAAAGATCGATTTTCAATGCCTGTAGAGCGAAGCGAAAGTGGCTCAATGCAGCCGAGGTTTCTTTTCCTCCCTAGGGAGGAAAAGTGATGACGTAGCGAGATGAAAAGAAATAAAACATCTCGTGATTGGCCGAAAGCAGAATCTCTCTATTGTGACGCGTTCGTTCCCTCTCTCTTTCCATCTCCGTCATAATCGAATCGTGTGCAAAACTACGAAACTTGCCGACGTTTCGTAGTTTTGCACACGATTGAAACCCGAAAAAGCTTTAAATTCAAATTTGTCATCATGAATCATCGTGAAAGTATTAAATCTATTATTTTGTTGAGAATTTAATTATTTTGTGGAAAATTGAACTATTTTGTTGAAATTTAATTATTTTATTCAAAATTGAACGATTTTGTTGAAAATTCGTCCTGTTGGATTGAAAATTCACCTTACATGGTAGAAAAATAAATAAACTTTTCGGGTTGAAATAAATAAATTTGACGTTTTAAAATCTGTAACAAAATTCGATCGTTTGTTTAAAATTTTATTTTTCTAGGTTGAAATTTGAACAAATTGGGTTGAAAATTAAACTACTTTTTTAAAAACTTGTATAAAATGAAAATTCGCCCTATAAGATTGAAAATTCACCTTTTAATGTAAAAACGTAATATTTTTGGTTGAAATAAATGAATCAATTTGGCATTATTGCATTAAAATTTAGGTTAAACAACAATTCGACAGATTGGCCTTTCTTGACTTTCTTGATTATTATATCAACTGTTGCATTTTTCGTGAGGAATTCATCTTTTTTAGTCAGAAAAGTTCGATCATTTTATTAAAAATTGAACTACTTTCTTGAACATTTTTTTTTTTGAAGATCCATACTTTTAGTGGAAAATTAATATTTTTTGGTAAAAAATCTTTCTTTCTGGTAACTTTGTTGCCAAATTATTGATACTTTGGGGTTAATTTTTTGAGAGAAGTATGGTTACTATTTTACTATTTTTTAAAGCTTGTGCAGTTCCGAGCCCTGGTTTAAACAATTCATTATTATTATTAATAATATTCAATTAGAATAATGTTAGAAAGTTGCGGTTTTTTCTGAAATTTACAACTATTCGTCTACTTTTCACGTAGGGTGAGTTAATAATTAGTTCAATTTCGAATAAATAATTATTTAAAAGAATTGTTATTAGTTTTGCTTTGACTTTTTAGTTATGAACAAATGATAAGTGAATCTGAATAAGAATCATTTTTTAAATTGTACTTTAGTTTTTTTAGTGAATTATTTTTGCTCTTTTCCCAATGTTTAACAAATTAATTTAAGCAAAAAAGCTATTTCACACAAGAGACAAAAACAAAATTAAACATTTCAGACGAATCTGCAACTTTATAGCACTTCTCTGAGATAAAATAATTATAAACAATACTTAATTTTTTAAACAATTATTTCCATTTGCTTGCATTAATTATCACCTCACTAAGTAATAAATAGACAAATAGTTGAAAATTTCAGAACAAACCGCAACTTTCTACCATCAAGCAAAGAGAATATGATAACCAATGATAACAAATTGTTTAAACAATTATTTTTGTTAGCTTGAATTGATTATTACTTTACTCTAATTGAAAAATGGACAAAGGTTTAAAATTCTAAAAAAAACTGTAACTATCTAGTATTAATATAGAAGAAGATAACTATAAACAAAAATAACTTGTCTCACCAATTATTTTTTCTATATTAAATTAAATATTAACTCACTCCAAGTGAAAACTAAATAAAAAGTTTAAAATTTCAGAAAAAAACCAAAGCTTTATACGATTAAGCAAAGAGAATATTATTAAATATATTATTGAATTATTTAAACAATTATTATTGTTAAAATTAAAGACTGAATAAACAACTGTTGAATTAAACCAAAAAGATGAAATTTCCAACAGAAGAGATGAATTTCCAAATAAAAAGCGCGAATTTTCATCGAGAGATATATTTTCAGCCAAGTAGTTAAATTCTCAGTCAGAAAAATTAATTGTTAAGAATGAAAACTAATTTTGATCAAATTTGTTAAACTTTCAACAAAAGAGGTGATTTTTCCCTAAAATTATAAATCTTTAACTAAAAAATTTTTGTTGAAAAAGCAGTTTCACTTTTAACCACATAGTTTGATTTTCAACTTACAAAGATGAATTTCCAAGAAAGAAATGTAATTGTTGATATCTCAATCAAGAAAATATTTTCATTTTAAATAAATAATCGTTGGATTGAACAAAAAAAAAGATGAAATTCTTACCAAAAAAGACGAATTTTTTAATACCAAAAGCGAATTTAAAAAAAAAGTTCAATTTTCAATAAAAAAGTTGAATTGTCAGCCAAATACATACATTTTTAACCGATTAGTTGAATTTTTAACCAAAAAGATTAGTTTTCCAAAATTGAATTATTCAGTTATCCAATTCTACAGATAAATTAATAACCCAGAATCGCAAAGATAAATTTTCATTAAAAAAATCAATTTTCAATTTGAAAAAAATAATTTCCTACAAAACAGTTGAATTTGTTACGAAACAGTTGAATTTTCAATAAAATGGTTGTATTTTTTACCAAATTCTTGAATTTTTAAGAAAAACAGATCAATTTTCTACAAAAAGTCGAATTTTCAACCAAACAGTTGAAATTTGAACCAAGTAATTAATTGTTCACTCAAAAAAACTTAATTTATAACAAACGTTTCCAAATAATTAGATGATTTTTCAACCCAAAATACAAATTTTTTAAAATACAGTTACGTTTTCAACACAAAAAATTGAATTTTCGACAAAAAAGTTTATTTTAAGTCAAGAGAGATGAATTTTCAACCGAAAAAGATGACCTTTTTACCATGAAAAATTCATTTAAAAAAAAAAAAAAAAATAGCTGAATGTTCATCATACAAAAATAAATTTCGAAGCAAGAACAATAAATTTACATTTTAAAAAAGTAATGAAAAATGTATGAATTTGACAAAAAAAAAACAGAAAATGAAAATAGAGTAGAAAAGAAAATAGAAAAGGGTATAGGTATTTGATATAACGATGAAAAAGATTTGTATTTTCAACTAAAAACAGTGGAATAACAAAAAAAATGGAATTTTCAACAAAATAGTTGAATGATCAAAAAATTATTAATAATCAACCAAACAGTTGCACTTCAATCGAAAAAAGATGCAATTTTCACCAAAAAGAGATTAATTTTCGAAACGAAAAAATGAAATTTTCACTAAAAAATATAACTTTTCAACTAAAATTATTAATCTTTTACTGAAATAGTTAAATTTTCGTTTAGAAAAATTAATTTTCTACCATAGAAGCGAATTTGTAATCATTCATTAAATTTTAACTTGAAAATCTGAATTTTTAACAAAAAAGTTAATTTTCAACTAAACTGTTGAATTTTCAAGTAAAAAAATTAATTGTTGACAAAAAAAATTGAATTATGAACCTGAAAACCTGTATTTTTCACGAAAAATGTAATAGTTAATATTCCAACTAAACAATATTTCTATTTGAAAACAAAAACAGTTTAATTTTTGATCAGACAGTTGTATTTATAACCAAAAACATTTATTTCCCACACACAAAGAAAAAAAATTATAAACAAAATATATAGATTGATTTAATTTTTTTTCATTTGATTAAGAGTTAATTTTTCGATCAAGAAAGGTGATTTTTCAAGGAAGTAGTTGAATTTTTAACCAAAAATGAAATTGTTAAATTTTCATTTTAAAAAACTGATCTTTATCAACAAAAAAAAGCATTTTCAGGGAGTTATATTGAACAAAAATTATTAATCTTTAACAAAAGAAAATTAATTTTTGAAGAAGCACTTCAACCAAAGAGATGAATTTTGAATCTAAAAAGATGAATCCTCGACAAAAAATGTAATAATTGATATTTCAACCAAGGGAAAATTATCGTTTCAGATGAAAAACCGTGAACTAAACCAAAAAATATGAAATTACTACAAAAAGAGATGAATTGTCAAATGAAAAAGGCTAATTTTTAACGAGAATTGCATTTTCAACCAAATAAATGGGTTTTAAAATAATAAAATAAAAGTTTAGTCAAGTGGTTTAACTTTCAACCAAGTAGTTGCATTTTCAATCAAGAAAATCAATTTTCAACTGAAAAGTTGCATTTTGAAGCCAAAAAGATAAATTTTGTATAAAACAGTTAAATTTTTCACCCAAAAATATCAATTTCCAACAAAAAAGTTTATTTTAAATCAAAGACTTAATTTCGAGCCAAATAGGTAAAATTTTTACAATCTGAAAACAATTTCTGATCCAAAAAAACGAAACTTCGACAAAAGAGTTGAATTTTTTACCCTCAATTTTGGATATTGAAACAAAATACATGAATTATCAACCAATAATGTCATAGTTAAATTTTGAATTAATAAATTGATTTTCTACCAAGAAAGAATAAATCTTGAACCAAATAGTTGAATCACCAACCAATAAAATGAATGCTAAACAAAGCGGTAAAATTTTCAACCAAAAAAGTCAAATTTAGAATGAATAATCTAATATTTAGTTTCTCAACTAACAATAAAATAGTTAAATTTTCAGTTAAGTTAATTAATTTACAAAAAATGAATTTTCAACCAAATAATTCAGTCTTTAACTAAATCGTAGAATTTTGGCCCAAAAGAAATGGATTCTGAACCAAAAATATAATAGTAGACATTTAAATTAAAAAGAAATAACTTTTTATTTATTTATTTTTATTTATTTTTCTTATTTGCTCGATTTTTATATTCAGCGTCTTCTTGCTCAAAAATTCTTTCATCCAGTTCAATCCAGCCCTCGCTAACGATGTCTCTCACAGTTGATCACTTTTTTGTCCCCTCTTCATGTACCACTTTTTTCAGTTTGGTACGATCAGTTCCGATGTTTCGTTCATCCCCTTTTCTTTTTTTGCTTTTGTCTGAAAACCCTGAATACGAAGAACGATACAATCCATTAAGACTTTGTCGCGTCGCCTGGGGCAAAATTTCAACTTGAAGTTTCGCCGAGTCCTGTGTCTGAGTGCAAACCAAGATATCTCCAACAAGATACAGATACAGCTTCCAGGAGAAAAGTGAGTCCGTGGAAACGGCAGAGGAGAGATTTTCTCGCTCCTTCCCCACAATTGTGCCTTTCGTGTGCGCACTTACGGAACCGGAAACTCGTGCACGTTGACTGCACCGTGGTATAGTATTATATACACGTGGGTGTGTACGAGCATACTCTCATTCTCGAGACATTTAACACGACTCTGCAGATTTCGCCCACGTTGCGGCAGTCACACGAAGGTGTTGAACTACTTCCTTCCAGGTGAGCTTTCTTCGTGATTTACTCGTTTATATCAAGAGGATGTAAATTTCAATTAGTGAAGGATTCAAGTGAGACAATCTAGACAAAATCGAGTTCAATCATTCGTATCGAACTTCAAGTCCAGGAAGCCCCTTCTTAACGTACTCCTAATTCCTCTCTCCTCTACTTTTCTCCCCTGTTTCCCCTTTTCACCCCTATTTACCCTCCCCCTACTACAACCCTCGCTCCCCCTCCCTTTCCCAATTTCTTCCTCTACTTTCCCCTCTTCTCACTTTCCCAGCTAGCACTCCTCTTCCTCTACCTCCCTTTCCCATTCCTTACTTCGCCAACCCTACTCACGCGTACTAGTCCTCCCCTCACTTCCCGTCACTACCCTTTCATACTTCTAATTATTTCCCCTACTTACACTCCCCTCATTTCCTCTCCCTTCCCCTAATATGCCTACTTCTCATTTCACTTAACTTAACCTACTTCCTAATTTTCCCTTGCTGCACACACTTTACCTCACTTCATTTCCCTTCACTTGCCCTGGTTCCAAACCTTCATTTGACTTACTTTCGCCACATTTATCCCCTCACTTCCTCACCACTCCTTTCACTTCTCCTGCTTCCTTTCATTTTCCTCGCCTCATTTCCCTTAAATTCCACTTCTTCCAAATTTGCCCTTGTTTCACCTAATCGCCCTTCATTCATTTTAAATTGTTCACCCCCTACTTCTACTTTTCTAATTTCTCCTACTTACACTCCTCTTATTTCCTCTTCCTTCCCCTACTATCCCTACTTCTCTTCATTGCCCTTAACTTACCCTGCTTCCTAATTTTACCTTACTGCACCCACTTTACCTTTCTTCATTTCCCTTCACTTGTCCTAGTGTCAAATCTTTATCTCTCCTACTTTCGTCACTCATTTCCCCTCACTTCCTCACCACTAATTTCACTTCTCCTGCTTCCTTTCATTTTCCTCGCATCATTTCCCTCAAATTCCACTTCTTCCAAATTTGCCCTTGTTTCACCTACTTGCCCTTCATTCATTTTAAATTGCTCACCCTACTTACCTTCCCCTAATTCCCCACACTGCCCCTACTTCTACTTTCCTCATTTCTCCTACTTACACTCCTCTCATTTCCTCTTCCTTCCCCTACTGTCCCTACTTCTCCTCATTGCCCTTAACTTACCCTATTTCCTAATTTTACCTTGCTGCACCCCCTTTACCTTTCTTCATTTCCCTTCACTTGTCCTAATATCAAACCTTTATTTCTCCTACTTTGGTCACTCATTGCCCGTAATTTCCTCACCACTCATTTCACTTCTCCTGCTTCCCTTGATTCTCCTCTCCTTATTTCTCTTAAATTCCTCTACTTCCCTATTTACCGTTGTTGCATCCACTCTCCCTCCATTCACTTTCCATTACTTCCTCTACTTACCTTCCCTCAATTCCCGACAGTGCCCCTACTTCTACTTTCCTAATTTCTCCTACTTCCACTACACCTCTTTCCCCTCACTTCCTCGTTACTCATTTCCTCTCACTTCAGCTGCTTTCCTTATTCTCCTCTCCTCATTTCACTTATCTTCGTCTACTTCACAATTTACCGTTGTTGCACCCACTCCCCCTCTATTCATTCTTCTTTACTGTCCCTGCTTCCCTTTCCCTCCTTTTCGCTACTTCCCTTTCACTACTTTCCCTTCACTTTTCCTACTTGCCCTACCCTTATTCCCCACAAATCCCCTACGTCTCCTTTCATAATTTCCCCTATTCTGCTTACTGTTTTAACCCTCATTTCGCCTCTCTTCCCCTCCTGGGGAAAATATACAAAGGCGGATGGGATTCCGACCGAAACTATAAGAGTCGGGTTTCTCGCGAGACCTGCGAAACCTTAATAATAATAAAACGTGAATATTAAGCTTATGCCAGAAAGGCAAACAATTCTGGTAATTGCTGAACCGCTCGGTTATCCAAATTGGTATTACGAGTACTACAGTGTAATGCATGTGTTATCTGAGGTAATACATTTGTAATCTAGTTAATTCCGAGTAGTCCAATGTAATGCACTTGTAATTCAAAATAATCCACTTAAATCCAGAAAATTCGTAGTAACTTAGGTTATCCATTTGTAATCCAGGGTAATCCATTTGTAATCCGCGGTAATCCATTTGTAATCTAGGGTAATCTATTTGTCATCCAGTTAATTCCTAGTAGTCCAGTGTAATCTACTTTTAATTCGAAATAATCCACTTGAATCCATTAAATTCGCAGTTACTTAAGTAATCCATTTGTAATCTGCGGAAATACATTTCTAACCCTGAGTGATCCACTTGTGATCCAGTTCATTCCAAGTAGTTCAGCGTAATCCACTTGTAATTCAAAATAATCCACTTGAATCCATTAAATTCGCAGTTACTCAAGTAATCCATTTGTAATCCGCGGAAATACATTTGTAACCCTGAGTGATCCATTTGTGATCCAGTTCGTTCCAAGTAGTTCAGCGTAATCCACTTGTAATTCAAAATAATCCACTTAAATCTAGTAAATTCACAGTAACTTATGCAATCCATTTTTAATCCGGGGTAATCTGTTTGTAATCCGGAGTAATTCATTTGTAATCCAGGGTCATCCATTTGTAATCCGGCGTAATCCAATTGTGACACAGTTAATTCGGTGTAGTCCAGTGTAATCCGCTTGTAATTCAAAATAATCCACTTGAATCCATTATATTCGCAGTACCTTAGGTAATTAATTTGTAATCCGGGGTAATCTATTAGTGTTTGAGGGATCTATTTGTAATCCGGAGTAATTCATTTGTTATTCAGGAAAATCCATTTGTAATCTGGCGTAATCCCTTTGTAACCCAGTTAATTCGTAGTAGTCCAGTGTAATCCACTTGTAATTCGACATAATACACTTAATGCCAGTCAATTGGCAGTAACGTAGGCAATCCATTTGTAATCCGCGGTAATATATTTGTAATCCAGAGTAATTCATTTTTGATCCAGGGTAATACATTTTTAATTCGGCTTAATCCATTTCTAACCCAGTTAATTCAAAATAGTCCAGTCTAATCCACTTGCGATTCGAAATAATCCACTCGAATACAGTAAATTCGCAGTGACTTAGGTAATCTATTTGTAATCCGTCGCAATCTATTTGTGACACAGTTAATTCGGAGAAGTCCAGTGTAATCCACTTGTAATTCGAAATAATCCACTTGAATCCATCAAATTAGCAGTAGCTTACGTAATTAATTTGTAATCCGGGGTAATCTGTTTGTAATCCGCGGATTCATTTGTAAGCCGCTGTAATCCATTTGTAATACTGTGTAATCCATTTGAAATCCAGTTGATTTTGAGTAGTCCACTGTAATCCATTTGTAACCCAGTTAATTCTTAGTAGTCCAGTGTAATCCACTTGTAATTCGAAATAATCCCCTTGAAGCCAATCAATTTGCAGTAACTTAGGCAATCCTTTTGTAATCCGCGGAAATCTATTTGTAATGCAGAGTAATTCATTTCTGATCCAGCGTAATACATTTTTAATCCAGCCTAATCCATTTGTAACCCAGTTAATTCAAAATAGTCCAGTCTAATCCACTTGCGATTCGAGATAATCCACTCGAATACAGTAAATTCGCAGTGACTTAGGTAATCTATTTGTAATCCGTCGTAATCTATTTGTAATCTGGCGATGTATTTGTAATCCGCTGTAATCCATTTGTTCTCCTGTGCAATCCATCCGTAATCCAGTTGATTCCGAGTGGTCCACTGTAATCCACTTGTAGTTCGAAATAATTCACTTGAATCCAGTGAATTCGCAGTAACTTAGGTAATCCATTTGTAATCCGGCGTAATCCATTTGTATCCTAGTTAATTGGGAGTAGTCCAGTGTAATCCACTTGTAATTCGAAATAATCCACTCGAAGACAGCAAATTGGCAGTAACTTAGGTAATCCATTTTTAATCCGCGGTAATCTATTTGTAATCCGGTGTAGATAATTTGTAATCCTGTGTAATACATTTGCAATCCAGTTAGTTCCGAGTAGTCCAGTATAACCTACTTGTAATACGAAATAGTCCGCTTGAATCCAGTAAATTCGCAGTAACTCAGGTAATCGATTTGTAATGTGGTGTAATCCATTTGTAATCCGGATAATCCATTTGTAATCCAAATCTTTCGTAATGATTCAGGTAATAAAAGTAATCCAGAATGATCCATCTATATAACACAGGGTAATCTAATTTTAATCCAGGTAATTCGAATTCGATTCGATTAAAATTGACCTTTTCAGTTCAAAGTTCAGGTATTTGGTTAAAAACTCGTCTTTTTCGGTATAAAATTATTCTCCTTCGTTAAAAATTCATAACTTTCGTTAAAAACTCAATATTTTTCTGGTTTAAGATTCTTATTCTGAGCTGAAAATGGTTTGTTTGACAATTTAACGATTTTTTTAAATTTATTTGTTTGTTTGTTCGAAAATTAATTTTTTTAACTGAAAATGCAACTTCTTGGTTGAAAATTCATGTGTATTGTTAAAAATCTGTCTTATTTGGTGGAAAATTATTATTCGTGCTCGAAAATGAATCTTTTTGATGGAAAATTGAACTATTTTGGTTGAAATTAAATATTTTGTTAAAAATTCAATTGGTTTATGGTAAAAATCAATTTTTTTCACTGAAAATTTAGGTATGCAATTTTTTATTATAAATTTATTTTTCCTGTTGAAAATTTATGTATATGTTCAAAAATTCGTCTTTTTCGGCAGAAAATAATTTTTCTTGCTAGAAAATGAATCTTTTTGGTAGAAATTGAACTATTTTGTTCGAAAATTTAAATACTTTGTTTAAAGATCGTTTTTTTCTTGTAAAAAATTTTATTTTTTGATTGAAAATGTAACCATTCTATTTTTGGTAAAAATGGCTCTTTTTTGGTTGATTTTTTTTTTTTCAAAAAAGTAATCTTCTTTGTTGAAAATTCATTTTTGGTTCAAAATTCAACGGGTTTCTGGTTGAAGATTCTTAATTTTAGTTCAAAATGGTTTAGTTGAGAATTCAACAATTTTATTAAAAAAATTTTTTTCTGGTTAAGAATTTGTTTATTTTGACAGAAAATTAATCTTCTTGTTAATAATTGAAGTATTTTGTTAAAAATTCCTTTTTTTTATAGTGAAAATTAATTTTGGTAATTGAAATTGTAACTATTCGATTTTTTGTAAAAATTTGTCTTTTCTGGTAGAATATTAATCCCGTCTTTTGAAAATTCTTTATATTAGTTGACAATTTAACAGTTTTCTGGTTGAATATTCTTACTTTTAGTTCAAAATGGTTTACATGAGAATTTAACAATCTTCTTGAAAATTTATTTTTCTCGTCGAAAATTGGTCTAATTTTAGAGAAAATTAATCCTCTTGTTAAAAAATTCATCTTTTTGGTTAAAAATTTAACTATTTTTCTTGAAAATGTAAGTATTTTGTTAAAAATTCCTTTTCTATTGCATAAAAAAATAATTTTTTTAATTGAAATTGTAACTATTCTATTTTTGGTAAAATTTGTCTTGTTTTGTAGAATATTAATCTTGCTTGTTGAAAATTCACTATTTTTGTTGGAAATTCAACAGTTTTCTTAAAATTTTGTTCTTGTTTTGTAACAAATTATTTGTTTAAACCTTAAGTTCAACTATTTGGTTGAAAATTCACGCATTTTGTTAAAAATTGGTCTTTATATTTTGAAAATTTGTCTTTTTCGGTAGAAAATTAATCTTCTTGGTTAAAAATTAATTTTTCTGTTAAAAATTCAACAGTTTGTTTAAAATTCATCCATTTTGTTAAAAGTTTAACAATTTTTAAAACGTAATTATTTCTTGTTAAATGTCTCTTGATCAAAGCTTATCTAAGAAATTACAAAATATTAATAACAAAATCAATAAAATTGAGAAAAAAAAGTTTGACAGAAAAGTCATTGCCTTACGAAAAAATAATTAAAAAATTAAATGTTCAATTGACGAAAAAACTACCAGAAATTAATTTGTGTTTATTAGGTTTTTATAACAAGAGAAACAAATTTTGATTTAAAAAATCTATCCAGTTCTGAAAAAATTTAGGGAGAGTAAAAATCTCGTTTTGAAATCATTTTTGAATTGAAAGGAAAGAAAATAAGTACTTGCGATTTTTTAAGTCTTTTTAAAAAAAAGTTCTTGACTCGTTAAGCTCTATAATGCCTTGGGCAAATAAAAAAGTCCTCAGTATCACCCTTCATTCTTTTTCAAGCTACTCAATCCCTCCTATCTTGGGAGCAATATTTCACAGAATATTCAAGAAGAATTTATCAGTAGACATTTTTAAAAGTTTAAATAAATGTCTTTAGAATATTGTCAAAGACGGTGAATGAAAAATAATCCTCCGGGGAATTTCGGAATTAATTTGGGTTTTTATTTTCATTTGGAAGCTGTTTTTAATATTCTCATTAAAATAACTTTGACGTGCACAATAAGTGATGTAAGTTATGACTGTAGTAATGCAGAAAAATGTAGTTTTTTGCACATTTTTTAAACAAATTTTATTATATCCTCTCATGTTTACACTTTTTATTGTCTACCTATATTTGAAAAAAAGTCATATGTTCAAACAATTTTTTTCATAAAATACCCAAAATTTACACCCTTCTGAGTAACTTTCACTATTTAATTTTAATAAAAAGTCAAAACGAACGATTAACTAATTAGTTCATGTCATTGAGAAAAAGCGAACATTTTTGTCAATTTTTTCGCAAAATAAGTTTGAACAAATCGAAATTGTTGAAGTATTGTGGCTATGTAATTAAAAGTGTCAACATAAAAGGAGCTAATGCAATTTTATTGAAAAATTTGAAGAAAAACTGCACTTTTCTGCATTCTTCTAGATATGCAAATATGCCGGAATTCTGTAAATTTTTTAAAATTAAGATCAAAAAGGAATATATTTTATCATGAATAATTTTATGCAAAATGAGCATAGAAAAGATTCAAAATTGAAAAAACAGAATTTCAAACTATCTCACTTTTTGGCTCATTAGAGGCAAAAATAACCAAATGAAAAATGAGACGCATCAGGGATCATTTATAGGAAAACTACAAGGTCTAATTAAAAAAATTCTTATGCAAGTTAAATAATCAAAACATAATACCTGCAATTAAAAAGAGACATATACATACACAAACACTCGGAATCACCCTCTCTTTCTTATCGTGGGTTTACCTACGAGGTCTCACGATCCCCCTCTCTATCTCTTACTTATCTCTCTTACTTGGCTTTCCTCCAATCCTTATGCATGGCAAGCGTAAGAACCGCTCCCGCCCCAACAAGCACCTCCGCTTCCGACGTGCTAACTTCGCTCTCCTTAGAGCCTCCTCCTCACGACAAGAGGTACCTTCCGTCGCTACTCCTCCACCTAGACTTCCCATTCCTACCTTCTCCTCCAAAATCCCAATAATTCGATTAGAATCCAATGGATCACACAACACGCGTCCACCCTTTCTTTGATTACCCATTCCACACACCTGCCAACGACAAAGAGCCTTACATCACAAAGTTTGTTTGAGAAATTTTATCAGGTTCGAAGAAAATTTAGGGACACATTTTTTTTCGTTCGAAGCGCACGCGCTTTTTAATATATTATAATTCCGGGAATTTTATTATTTGGAAATTTTCCAATTTGGCAATTTAACAGTGTCGGAAATTTCATTCTTCGGGATTTTTCAGTCGTCTCACATTTGTATACCTTCTCTTAAAATTATGTTATTTTCAAAATAAAAAGTCAGAACTTAATTTCGAAATCGATAAAATTATAAATTTCATTTTTAATTATTTCAAATCTTTTCGAATTATTTTTGAAAATTTTTCGGATCGAATCCATTTCAAATCAGACAGGGTTCTACTTGGAGTCGCAGAATCTCTCGGGGACGAAATATTTTGTTTTTAAAGAAAATTATGCGATACGTATTTCACCGATTTGCAACAAAAACAATGTCTAAAAAGTTATGCGGATTTGAATTTTGTGCTTCGTTTTTCAAAAAACCCTAATTTTTGCTTTAAACCTTCATAACTTTTGAACTAATTGAGATATTTGGGGTTTTATTTTTTATCCAACTAGCGTTTATTGTCTTCTTTTGTAATCCATCGGAAAATTTTCAAATTTTTCTGTTTAGAAAAAATCAAAAGTCAATTTTCTCAAAAAACCAACCCTTATATTTTTCACTTACGAGAAAAATTCGAAAATTACATTTTTAGGAAAAAAAATTCTCTTGCCCTCAAAAATGGTTTAGCCCGAATGATGCTGATAAGATGCCTTTCTTCTATGAGCAGAAATTGTAAAAAAATAGTCGAAAGAATAAAAAAGGTATGGTTTTCCAGGAAAAACGCATACATTTTTAGAAATTTTAGTTGCAAATCGGAAAAATACGTTTCGCCTAATTTAATTTAAAAAACAACATATTTCGTCCCCGAGAGATTCTGCGACTTCAAGTGAAGAACCCTGTCTGATTTGAAATGGATTCTGTCTTCGAAACTTTTAAATATCTTTTTAAATAATTTCCATTTTGCCTCAAATTTTTGTAAAATCACGGAAAAAAAATTCGTCTCAAAATCTTCCAATTTTTTTTTCAATTTCGTAAATGTTTTGAAATGGTTTGAAATATTTTAAAAGATTCCCTTATAATCATATACTTTTTCGAAATAAAAAAAATATTTTAAATCTTCCCAGAAATCTTTAAACATTTTTTTTTTATCTTTCAAAATTCTTGAGAAGCTTCAATTTTTTTTTGTTCGAAACCTTAAAAAACCTACACAGTGTTTAAAATTTTTAACAAGTTTTAAATTGTTTTTGAATTTTTTCGAAACTTTTAAATATCACTTAAACTTATTTAAAGTTTTTCTAAATTAATCCTTGTTCCATTGTTATTTATAAATCAAAATTCAACACTATTACTTTCAAATTTAAAATTTTAATAATTTAAAAATTATAATTTAACATTCAAAGTCAAAACGCGAAGTAACCAAGTCCTTTTGTAAAAACCTGAATGCTTGTTTAATTCCATCTTATTTCTTGTTTTAACTGAAAATGTCAGTTAAAACTAGATTCACCCAATTGTGCTTTTAAAACAGCTACTTTTACCTGCAGTATTCAGTGTGGTAGGAGATGTGAACAATCACTGTTCTGTGACCAGTCGCTAGCACGTGTTTTTTTTAAGGGCGAGCTGGAAAATTGGCTCGAGCTGTGACCAATCACTCTTCTGTGAAGAGTCGCTAGTAAGGCTTTTTTTAAAGAGCGAGCTGGAAATGTGGGTCGTGGTGTGACCAATCACTCTTGTGTGACCAGTCGTTAGCACGTGTTTTTTTCTAAGGGCGAGCTGGAAAAGTTGCTGGAGCTGCTACCAATCACTGTTCTGCGAATAGACGCTAGCACGTATTTTTTTAAAGGGCGAGCTGGAAAAGTGGTTCGAGATGTGACCAATCACTTCTCCGTGACCAGTAGCTTGCATGCGTTTTTTTAAAGGCCAGCTGGAAAAGTGGTTCGAGCTGTGACCAATCACTCTTCTGTGATTAATCACTGCAAACTCATTATTTCGGGTTTTCACTGAATAACACAGGTAAAAATAGTTCTTTCAAAATCACAATTGGGTGAATCTAGTTTTAACTTATATTTTCAGTTGAAATACAAAATCAGATGGCATTAAAAATTTCTTCATGTTTTCACAAAAGCACTTGGTTACTCCGCGTTTTGACTGGTTTCGGGTATAAACGGTGACATATCTACTAAGGCTTTTGAATTAAATTAGTTCAAATTGTAACGTTAAAATATGTGAATTGTTTAATTTTGAACAGATCCAGAATCGTCTTGTAAAATCTCAAACAAGAAGGAAAAAATGCTCTTTCCTTTTGTTTTCAAATTTTCAGCCAAATCAAGCGGGCGAGATTTGAAATTTTGGCGCTTATTATATAACGATAATAAGCTCTAGTTCCTTTATATATATATATATATATATATATATATGCATATATTTTTATACATATATTTATGTATATATATTTATATGTATATTTATATATACATATATTTTTCATATAAAATACAGATGATTCAAAATGTTGGAAATATCATTTTTGTATGAAAATCAAAATTATATTCAGCAAAGATAGTCGTTGAATACTTAACTAACATAATTTAGGGGGCGATTGAGGCGGTCGCCCCACCCCTAAGAAATTTAAGAAACCAAATTTCAAATTTGTATATCAGGTACTTAATGTACTTTTTTCTGACTAAATTTTTTTCATGAATTTATTTGCAAGTCGTCCATATATACCCTAAGACAATTTAGGGAAGGAGAGTTTGATAAAATCCTACTGTTTATTATTAATTAACAAAGTGGTTGAATTTTCCACCAAAAACAAGAATGTTCAACCAGGAAGATTAATTTCTTACCTAAAAATACGAATTTTCAACCAAATAGTTGAATTTTCAACTAAAAAGGATCAATTTTCATCTTTCGATTAAGAAAATGATTCGTTTACTAATAAAACGAATTTTCAACCAAATAATTAAATTTTTAATCAAGGAGATGAAATTTTTAATTAAAATGATGTGTTACCAGAAAAAATGAATTTTCAACAAAAAAAAACCTTCCAACGAAATAGTTAAATTTACAATCAAAGATATGAATTTTCAACTAAAATGATGAATCTTCAAGTGAAATAGGTAATTTTTTTTCATAAAAAAAGATTTTTTAACCAAATTGATAAATTTCCTACAAAGCAAAATAATTTTTAACCAAAGGAGATAAATTCCCAGAGAAAAATGTAGTATTTGATATTTTAACCAAAACCGATTTTAATTTTGATTCAAAAAGAGTTGAAGTTAGCCAAAAAGGTGTATCTTCAACAAAAGTAAACTTTTCAACCAAAAGGGATACTTTTGAACAAAATTGTTTGATTTTCAACCAGGTAGTTAAATTTTCAACCAAAAACATGAGTCTTTAACCAAGAAGATTAATTTTTTACCTGAAAATACCAAATTTATAATAATTAATATTAGTAGTAAAATTTTAAATTTGAGAAATTAATGTTTACCTTCCCCCTTAAAAACAAAAGAATTTTCAAACAAAATAGTTGCATTTTTTCACCAAAATAGTTTAATTTTCAACCCTTTCAACAATTTTGTTGAATTTAATTTCAAATCAGAAACAGTTGAATTGAACCAAAATAGAAGAAATTTTAACAAAACACATGAATCCTCAACAAAAAAAGATTTTTCAGTCAATAAAGAATGAAAATTTCATAAAAAAGTGAAATATTCATGTGAAAAAAATGACTTTTCAACCAAGAAGATTAATTTTCTACTGTGGAAAATTCGAAATGAAACACATAAATTTTGAAACGATGAATTTTCAATACAAAACATTTTCATTTTTAACCTAAAATATGCAGTTTTGACAAAAAAATTCATTTTCAAACAAATAGTTATATAAAAATTAGTTTTTAGCGCAAAAAATAAATTTTGAACAGAATACATAAATTTTCAATCAAAAAGTTGAATTTTCTACCAAGAAGAATATTTTTCTACCAAAAAGACGAATTTTCAACAAACTACATAAATTTTGAATCAATTAATTGATTTTCTGAACTAAAAAAATTAATTTTCAATCAAAAATTGATTAGTTAAACTTCCGCTTGAAAAAATTAATTTTAAATAAAAAAAACGAATCTTCTACAAAACAGTTAAATTTTATACTTAGTTAGTAAATTTGAAAGACAAAAAGATGAATTGTTTACACACAAAAATTGTATTTTCAACCGAAAATAAGAGATTTCAATAAAAATATAATAGTTGATATTTTAACAACAAAATATTTTCATTTTTTTAAAAACACGCTATAAATTGAACCAAAAAGAAGAATTTTCAGGATAATAGTTGAATCCTCCACTAAAAAAGATTAATTTTTAACCAAAGAGTTGCATTTTTAACAAACAATTTGATTCTCTACCAAAAAAGACGAATTTTCCGTAAAATGCATAATTAATAATTAACCAAATAATTGAGTTTTCAATCAAAAATATTATTTTCTTCCAAAAAAGAGGAATTTTCAACCTAGTTGTTGCATAAATTAATTTTAATTGAAAAGCAATCATTTTTAATTTAAAAAAGCGATTTTTTTACAAAACAATTGAATTTCCTATCCTATATTGAATTTTATACCAACTTGTTGAATTTTTAGGCCAAAAGGACGAACTTTTCATAAAACAGTCGACTTTTATACCCGAAAATATAAATTTAAAAAAAAAATGAATTTTCGACCATATAGTAGAATTTTCTAAATATTGTTGAATTTCCAAGCCAAAATAATGAATTTTCTACAAAACAGTTTAATTTCCAACCTAAAAATATAAATTATCTAGAAAAAAGTTAGTTTTCAAACAGTTGAATTTCCAACTAAACTTATGAATCTTCAACCAAAAAATTTATTTGTAAGAAAATAGTGCAATAGTCATAGAAAATATTTTTCATTTTATATAATATATTCCATGTAGAAATAAACATTTTTAATAAATGTAGACATTCTAAAAAGTCACTGCATTAAAACCTAATAAATTAACTCAATTGAAAAAAACATGTTTTTTACACATATTCAACAAATTCGAAATTGAGAAAAAAATTTTGTTTTAAATATATAAATTTATTTTAGTGTTTACTACACTCAGAAAAAAATTACAATTACATGTATCCAAGAGTATAAAAAGAAATTATTTCTGAAGACGTTTTTTCGACAAAAAACTATAATAGCAGTTCGTAATGAATTTATTTTATAAAATGAAATTGTTAAATTTTGAACTCTTGCAATTTTTGTGATTAGCTTATGCGCACAACATTTCGTAGTGTTACATTTTTAAAGTATTCAGTTAAAAAAAAATTTTATTTGGAATGCTTCAATTTGAAATTATTTAATTTCTCATTGCTTCAATTTACAATAATCATATTCGATATTGAAAGTTTACAATATAATTAAAATTTAAGACTCGAAAATTTGTCAGAAATAGGGAAAATCAAAATGATAATCAGAAAAGATTATTGCCTATTTAATTAACATGATTGATTGGTAGCTTATAAATTTTTGAGGATACTTCAAGCATCAAATTTAATTTTAATTGAAGCAATTTTTATAACTTTTGCAAAAAATTTTTTATACTTAAAGCTGAAATAGGCTAAACTGGAACCAAAAAATTGCAAAAGAATCCTTGAATTAAATTTAAAAAATAACTTTTAAAAAACTATAAAATATGGTACTCGTGGAGTTTCTGTAGTAAATTTTCATCTTAAAAAATCAGACACATTGTGGTAAAATGATTATTTCAAAATCTCTTTTTTCGGTACAATAATTAAAAAATAAATTCTCACTAAAATTCCCGGCAAAAGTTTAACGTACTGAAAGTGAAACGTACACAATTTTCTAAAATCGATTGAAAACACTTGTAGAATGAAAAAAATTATTCATTTCCCAAATTGATTTTTTTTTTAATTAAAAATTAATTTCTTCAATTGAATATTTAACAATAGTAGTTGAAGATTTCATTTTTCTGGTTGAAAATTCAATTGCCTGGTTGAAAGTTGAACACCTCTGTTGAAAGTTTATTTTTTTTGTAAGAGATTTAGCTTTTTGTTAAAAACTCGTTTTTTGATTGAAAATTAATTTCTTAATTAACTATTCAATTATTCCATTTTTGCTTTAAAATTTATTTTTAGATAAAAATTTAACTATTTGGTTGACAATTAATGTATTTTGTTAAAAATTCGTCTTTTCGGTAGAAAATGTTTCTTTTAGTTAGAAATTTAACTATTTTGTTGAAAATTAATCTTTTGAACTGACTATTTAATTATTCAAGTTTTGGCTGAAATTTGAAATATTTGGTTTTAAAATTTATCCTTTTTAGATGAAATTCAACAATTTCTTTAAAAATTCATGCATTTTGTTGAAAATTCGTCCTTTCGGTAAGAAATTAATATTCTTTGTTGAAAATTCAACTTTATTTGTGGCGAATTTAACAACTTAATTTACAGTTGAACTTCTTTGTTAATTTTTTTTTTGTTTTGGTTGAAGATTCATCATTTTTGTTAAAAACTCGTTTTTTGTTGTTGTTGGAAACTAATTTTTGTAACCAATTGTAAATCTAAATTACAAATTAAATTTCTGTCTGACCCATCACTAACTATAACCACTTACGTCTTAAGTGGAATCAGAAACTCGAAGATGTTTTCTCTCTATCCCCTCCAGCTTCGGTTTCTTCACTTTGTTTAAACAATATCCCCTCTCTTGATTGAAAATTCATTCACATCCGAATGAAAACATTGTATTTTAATACTTAGTAAACTATTCGACTTGAAAAATAAAATTAAACATTGCTTTAAACAAAAAATTAAATGAAATGACTCCACTCCTAACAACTTTTCATTATTTTCTTCAGATCCTCAAAATTAGAAAAACAATGGAAAATTTGAACTTTGCGCTTTATGAACTTCGAATTTTAAAACTTAGTAAACTATTCAACTTGAAAAATGGAATAAAAAAATGTTTTAAGCACAAAAATTTAATTACTCCATTCCTAACATCTTTTCACAATTTTCTTCAGATCTTCAAAATTAGAAAAACAATTGAAAATTTGAACTTTGCACTTTATAAACCTCGAATTTTAAAACTTAGTAAACTATTCAACTTGAAATATAAAATAAAAAAGTCTTTTAAACATCAAAATCTAATTACTCTACTCCTAGGACCTTTTCACATTTTTCTTCAGATCCTCAAAAATTAGACTAACAATGGAAAATTTGCACTTTAGGAACCTCGATTTTTCTATATTAGTAAACTATTCAACTTGAAAAATGGAATTCCAAAATATTTTAAACACAAAAATGTAATTACTCCACTCCTAGCACCTTTTCATCAGTTTCTTTAGATCTTTAAAATTAGACAAACAACGGAAAATTAGAACTTTTAATCTTCAAATTTCTTCAAATTTGCACTTTATGAATATCGAATTTTTAAAATTAGTAAACTATCCAACTGGAAAAATGGAATTCAAAAATGTTTTACACACAAAAATTTAATTACAACATTTCTAGCACCTTTTCGCAACTTTCTTCAGATCTTCAAAATTAGACAAACAACGGAAAATTTGAACTTTTCACTTTTTTTCACCTCGAATTTTAAAACTTATTGAACTATTCAACTTGAAAAATGAAATAAAAAATGTTTTAAACACAACAATATAATTACTTCACCTTACTACCTTCACACAATTTTCTTCAGATCCTCAAAATTAGAAAAACAATGGAAAATTGGAACTTTGTACTTTATGAACCTCGAATTATGAAACTTATTGAACTATTAAACTTGAAAAATGGAATTCAAAAATGTTTTATACACAAAAATTTAATTACAACATTTCTAGCACCTTTTCGCAACTTTCTTCAGATCTTCCAAATTAGACAAACAACGGAAAATTTGAACTTTTCACTTTTTTTCACCTTGAATTTTAAAACTTATTAAACTATTCAACTTAAAAAATGAGATTAAAAAATGTTTTAAACATAAAAATTTAATTACTCCATTCGTAGCTTTTTTAACTTTGAAGCTTATTGAACTATTCATCTTAAAAAATGAAATACAAAATTTTTTCAAACACCAAAATCTAATCACTCTACTCTTAGGACATTTTCTCAATTTTCTCCCGATCCTAAAAAATTAGGCTAACAATGGAAAATTTGCACTTTATGATCCTCGAATTTGAAAAATTAGTAAACTATTCATCTTGAAGAATGAAATTCAAAATTTTTTTCAACACAAAAATTTAATTACTTCACTTCTAGTACTTTTTCACAATTATTTTTAGATCTTCAAAATTAGGCTAACAATGGAAAATTTTCACTTTATAAACTTAAACTTTCAAAACTTAGCAAACTATTCAACCGGAAAAATGAAATTTAGAATTGCTTTAAACATAAAAATCTAATAATTCCACTCATAGCACCTTCTCACCATTTTCTTCAGATCCTCAAAATTGGACAAACAATGGAAAATTTTAACTTTGCACTTTATGAACTTCGAATTCAAAAACTATGTGAACTATTCGACTTGAAAAATGAAATTTAAATTTATTTTTAACATGAAAATCTAATTACTCTATTTGTAGGACCTTTTCACAATTTTCTTTAGATCTTCAAAAATTAGACTAACAATGGAAAATTTAAACTTTGCACCTCATAAACCTCGAATTTTAAAACTGATTAAACTACATATTCAACTTAAAAAAAAGTAGAATAGCTTTAAGCACGAAAATCTAATTTTTCCACTTCTAGCACCTTTCCACCATTTTCTTTAGATGAAAATTTAACTATTTGGTTAATAATTCATGTATTTTGTTGAAAATTCGTAATTTTTTAGAAAATGAATCTCCTTGGTTCAAAATTCAACTTTTTTAGTTGCAAATTTCAGGACTTGGTTTAAAACTGAACTACATAGTTAAAAATTCATTTTTTTGTTGATGATTCATTATTTTTGTTAAAAATTATTATTTTTTCGTTGAAAACTAATTTTTTAATTGCAAATTTAACTTTTTCTCTTTCTGTCTGACACATCATCAACTACCACCACTTACGTCTTAAGTAGAGCCAGAAACTCAATGTCTTCTCTCCACCTTGAAATTCACCCCTGCAGCTAAGTTTTCTTTACTTTCTTTAAACAATATCCCCTTTCTTCCCCAAAAAATTTATCCACACTCAGATAAAAACCTTGAATTTTAAAACTTAAACTATTCAACTTGAACAACCTTTCAAAATTTTCTTCAAACCCTTAAAATTAGAGAAACAATGGAAAATCTGTATTTGTGCACTTCATGAACCTCGAATTTTAAAACCTAATAAACCATTCAACTTGAAAAATAAAATAAAAAAATGTTTTAAACACAAAAATATAATTTCTCCAATTCTAACACCTTTTCAGAATTTTCTTCAGATGACAATTCAACTATATGATTAATGATTCATGTATTTTTGTGAAAATTCGTCATTTTGTTAGAAAGTCAATCTCCTTGGTTCAAAATTCCACTTTCTTAGTTGCAAATTTACGCACTCAGTTTAAAATTGAACTTTATAATTAAAGATTCGTTTTTTTCGTTGAAAACTAATTTTTTTAAACTGAAAATGTGACTATTCCTCTTTCTGTCTGACACATCACCAACTACCACCACTTACGTCTTAAGTAGAGCCAGAAACTCGATGTCTTCTCTCCACCTTGAAATTCACCCCTCCAGAAGTTTTCTCCACTTTGTTTAAACAATGCCTCGAATTTTGAAACTTAAAGTATTCAACTTGAAGAACTATATTCAGAATAGCTTTAAGCACAAAAATCTAATTACTTCACTCCCAGCACCTTTTCACAATTTGCTTCAACTCCTCAAAATGAGAGAAACAATGGAAAATTTGAACTTTGCACTTGATGAACCGACCTGTGGTCGCACTCCTTGTGATCTATGATTCCGAACAATTTTTGACTTCAGTATCGGTGGTGAAATCTCCCAGAGGGTTGGCGATCGTAACCAATGATCCCGAGGGTAGTTTCCAGAAAGTCCCACCCATCGAGGGTAACACGCGCAGAGCTCACGAGTAGGAAAGCACCCCATTGGTTAAAGGGTGGAGTTTTCTAATGGGGGTGCGAGCTTGCTATTGGCCTTTTCTGTAACGACGATGAATTCGAGGACATGACCAGATATATATTATACATACATGTATATCTATAGATATAGTGCCATATAGAAAAAAAGTCCTGAGCCTCCAGGCATTCACTATAGGCACCATAAAGCATGAAAGTCAGCTCACTTTTCCCTGAATTTTATTCTACTTGCCCGAAGGCTACATGTCACGAGTTCTGGGGACATATATTTAACACCTCGACACGAATTATTGAATCAATGTATACATAATAATTTTCTCTTATTTTTTTTTTTCATAAGTGATATAAATAGTAGAATCGATATTTTTATTACTAGGGAAGGACTTCTCTGTTCTGAAATTAGGACAGCAAATTCTACAATATAATTTTTTTTTAGATTGAAAAGATAAATTATTGACAAGCTCAAAAGCGGGTTTTAGGTCAAAAGTGCGATTTTTTTCAAATTTTATTTTTTACTATTAAAAATTTCAAAGATCGATGTCAAATTATTATTGTTCAGAGTATGGGGCTGTCCATCAAGTACGTTACCAATTTAAGGGAGGTGGAATTCGAGCCAAAAATTACGATCAATTTTAATAAATCTTGCAAATTTTTCGAAAAATGGTTCTGCAACGGTAGAGTTCAATAACAAATTAATAGGTTTGAAAATCACTTTTATATTCGAGAATTCACATTATTTACCCTATTCCCCTCTTTTCCCTTTTTTAAAGTATTATTCTCTTTTCCCTGATTTCGAGACATAATAAGTTTGAAAATCACTTTTATATTCGAGAATTCACACACTTTCCCCTATTCCCCTCTTTTCCCCTTTTTTTGAAGAATTATTTTTTTCTCCCTCAATAAGAAAATCCAACTTTTTTGTGTGTAAAAGTTCATCCTTTTTGGTTAAAAAATCCACTATTATAATTTTGGTGCGGAATTCATCTCGTTTGGTTAAAAACTTTATTATTCAATTAAATTTTTTTCATTTTATTGAAAATGCAACTATATTGTTAAAAACTCTTTTTTAGTTAAAAATTTAACTTGTTAGTTGAAAGTTCAACTTCTATGATGAAAATTCATTATTTTCTTTGAAGATTCAACTCTTTGGTTAAAAATTTAATTATTTTAATTAAAATTTGTTTAATTTTTTGGTTAAAATTTATATTTTCAGTTAAAAATTCGCCTATTTTGTTGAAAATTACTTTTGTGATAGAAAATTAATCTTCTAGGTTAAAATAAAAGGTATTTTTGGTTCAAAATTTAACTATTTAGTTGAATCTATAAATCTTTTGTTGATAATTCATTTTTTTAAAAGATTTATCAGTTTGTTTAAAATTCCCCTCCTTGGTTAGTTTTTTAACTGAAAACGTAACTATTACATTTTTTCTTAAAAATCGATATATTGAATTAAAAATTGATCTTTTCTAGTTGAAAATTCGTGTATTTTTTTTTAAATTCATTTTTTTGACCAAAAATTAACCTTCTATTTTCAAATTTAACTTTTCGGTAGAAGATTAAACTATTCGGTTGAAATTTAAATTTTGGCTCGAAAAATTCATGTTCTTTGACGAAACCTTATTTTTTGGTTAAAAATTTATAATTTAAATGTTGAAAATTGAACTATTTGGTAGAAAATTGATGTATTTTGTTGTATGTTGTTGTTGGGTAAAAAATTCATTTATTTTGTTGAAAATTCGTCTTTTTTGGTAGAAAATCAATCTTCTTGGTTAAAAAATCATATTTTTGGTTTGATGTTTAACGATTTAGTTTTGCCGAAAATTCATTTTTTTTTAATTCATAATTTTGTTGAAAATTCCTCTCTTTGGTTGAAAATTAATTAGTTTTTTTAAATTGTTCATTTTTTTTATTAAGAAATAAGTTTGTTAACTGAAAAAGTAACTATTATATTTTTAATTTCAATATTGTTGAGAAATAATATTTTCGGTTCAAAATTCCTATTTTTTCCTTGAAGATTCATCATTTTGTTAAAAAATACTTTTCTTTGGTGAAAATTAAACTATTTTCTTTGAATCGGTGAGAATTAATTTTTTAAACTGAAAATGTAACTATTTCTTTTTTGATTGAATATTGATATTCTTAATTGAAAATTGATCTTTCCTAGTTGAAAATTTAACTATTTGGTTGAAAAATCATATATTTATTTTAACATTTCTCTTCTTTGGTAGAAAATTAATCTTCTGGGTTGAAAAATCATATTTTTGGTTTAAAATTTGATTATTTAGGTGAATTTTGAACATTTTTTCTAAAATTCATTTTTTTTAAGATTCATTATTTTGTTAAAAATTCCTCTACTTGGTTGAATGTTGAACTACTTTGTTAATTTTCTTTTTTTTTTGGGTTAAAATTCATCATTTTAGTTGAAAACTCATCTCCATGGTTGAAAATTCAACTAATTTGTTGAAAACTCGTTATTTTTTTCAGTTGAAAATCAATTTTTTAACTAACAATTGAACGATTTCATTTTTGGTTAAAAACTTACGATTTATAGTTAAAAATTCAGCAGTTTGTTTAAAATTCATCTTTCTTGATTGAAAATTTATTTTCTTGGTAAAAATTCATCTTTTCTGGTTGAAGTCAACTACTATATTTATCTCTTTGGTTGAAAATTTAACTATTTTGTTGAAAATTCGTTTCATTATTGGTTTAAAATTAATTTTTGCAACTGAAAATTTTACTATTCTATTTTTGGTTAACAATTTATCTTTTTTTGTTCAAATTTGACTATTTGATTTAAAAATTCATATTTTTTAGTTGAAAATTCATGTATTTTTGTGATAATTTATCTTTTTGGTAGAAAATTAAAAAATAAACTTTTTGGTTGAAAATTCAAGTTTTTGGTCAAAAATTCAACTACTAGGTTGAAAGTTGAACTACTTTGTTATAAATTAATTTTTTTCGTTAAACGTTCATCTCTTTGGTTGAAAATTTAACTATTTTCTTGAAAATTCGTTTCATTATTGGTTTAAAATTAATTTTTGCAACTGAAAATTTTACTATTCTATTTTTGGTTGACAATTTATCTTTTTTTGTTCAAATTTGACTATTTGATTTAAAAATTTTTATTTTTTAGTTGAAAATTCAAGCATCTGGTTGAAAATTCATGTATTTTTTTGATAATTTATCTTTTTGGGAGAAAATTAAAAACAACTTTTTGGTTGAAAATTCAATTTTTTGGTTTAAAATTCCACTACCATGTTGACAGTTGAACTACTTTGTTAAAAATTCATTTTTTTCTCTGAAGATCCATCTGTTTGGTTGAACATTTAATTATTTTGTTACAAATGACACAACTCTAGTAAAAAGTCATCTTTTGTGGTCAAAAATTCAACTACTTAGTTAAAAGTTGAATTACTTTGTTAAGAATTCATTTTTTTGGTTGAAGATTGATCTTTTTTTTTGAAAATTCGTTTCATTTTTGGTTGAAAATTTATCTTTTTTATTTGAAAACTCAAGTACTTGTTGGAAAATAAATGCATTTTGTTTATAAGTTATCTTGTTTGTAGAAAGTGAAAATATGAACTTTTTGGTTGAAAATTCAACTTTATGGTCATAAATTTAACTACTAGGTTGAAAGTTAAACTACTTTGTTATAAATTAATTTTTTTTGTTGAAGATTCATCTATTTTGTTTAAAATGTACATATTTTGTTGAAAATGCAACTATTTTGTTAGAAATTCAACTTTTTTGGCCCTAAATTCAACTTCTAGGTTGAAAGTGATACCACTTTGTTATAAATTCATTTTTTTCATTGAAGATTCATCTATTTGGCTAAAAAAATTGACTATTTTATTGGAAATTTAATTATTTAGTTGAAAATGCAACTATTTTGTTGAAAATTCAACTTTTTTGGTCCTAAATTCAACTACCAGGTTAAACAATTTTCTCTCTGGTTGAAAATTTGACTGTTTTGCTAAAAAATCGTTTCATTTTTGGTTGAAAATTGATCTTTTTTTATTTGAAAAATAAAGTACTTGGTGAAAAATTCATATATTTTTTTGATAATTCATCCTTTTTTTATAAAATTAAAAAAGTTGAAATTGAAAATTGAACTACGTAGTTTAAAATTCATTTTCTACAGAAAAACGAATTTTCCACAAAATTGTTAAATTTTCAACGAAATAAATGTTCTTCCACTAAAATTATGAATCTTCACAAAACAAAAAATTCCATAAAAAAGACTAATTGGTTACAAATTCAACTATTTTGTTTCAAATTCGTTTCATTACCATAAATATGATTTTCCAACAAAAAGATTTATTATTTACCTAGAGAAACGACTTTTCAACTGAAAATGGAATAGATGTTATATAAATTTTCAACAAATACTTGAATATTATAATAATATATAAATAAAAAATTATAAATTTTCAACCAAAAAGATTTATTTCATACGAAAAAGTGAATAGTTAAATTTTCCGATTGAAAAATGTTTTCCTCGAAGAAACAAAAAAACGATATTTCAACAAAATATATAATTTTTAAACCAAATTCTTAAATTTTTAACAAAATGGTTAGATTTTTAACCAAAGAAAGGAATACTAAACTGAAATCATGAATCTTCAACCAAAATAGTTAATTTCTAACTAAACAGATCAATTTTTAGATAAAAGATAAATTTTCAATAATGTATCTTGTTAAAAGTTATCTTTTCTGTTTAAAAATTCAAACACTTGGTTGAAAGTTGAACGACTTTTTTTAAAATTCGTTTTTCGATTGAAAACTAATTTTTTAAATTGAAAATTGAACCATTTTTGTTTGAAAATTCATCTATTTCGTTCAAATTTAATCTTTTGAGGTTGAAAATTCAATTATTTTGGTGGAAGATTCATATTTTTTGGTTGTAAACTCAACAGTTTTGTATCAAATTTTTCTTTTTTTTTTCTTTTTTGGTTGAGGCATCTCTCTAGTAGGACATTAAACTGTTTGTTTGATAATTTAATTATTTTGTTAAAAATTCATTTTGTTGGTTGAATATTCATCATTATAGTTGAAAATTTCACTAATTTGTTAAAAATTTGTTGTTTTTTTCATGGAAAATTAATTTTCTTAACCGAATGTAGCATCCATTTTTTTTTAAATCAATATTTTTTTGTTTGAAGATTGTTGTATGAAAATTCATTTCTTTAGTTGAAAATCTAACTTTTTTTGTCAACTCATTTTTTTCGTTAAAAATTACTTTAACTGACTATTCTATTTTTGGTTGAAAATTTATCTTCTTTAGATGAAAAGTTTCAGCTATTATTTGATTGAAAATTCCTCTGCTCGTTTGAAAATTTAACTATTTTATTGAAAATTCATTTTATTTTGTTGAAAATTAATTTTTTTAACTGAAAATTCAACTTTTCCATTTTGGATTAAAAATTTATTATTGTTGTTGTTAAAAATTGAACTATGTAGGTAAAATTTCATTTCTTTAGTTCAAAATTCAACTTTTTTGTTGTTATTTTGTGGAAAAATCGTCTTTTTGGTAAAAAATTAAACTTTCAGGTTGAAAATTTTAATACTTTTAAAAATTCATTTTTTTTTTAAGATTCATCATATTTTAGTAGAAAATTCGTCTTTCTGGTAGAAAATTAATCTTCTTGTTTAAAAATTCTGATCAAAGATAAAAATGGATTTTTTGTTGTTGAACATTTTTGTATGAAAAATTAATTTCTTTAGTGGAAAATTTAACTTTGTTGATGTTGACTCATTTTTTTCTTTGAAAATTTATTTTTTAACTGTAAATTTAACTTTTCCATTATTAATTGAAAATTTTTTTTATTCAACAATTGAACTATATGGGTAAAAGATCATGTATTTTGTGAAAAAATCGTCTTTTTTGTAAAAAAGTTAAACCTTTTGGTTGAAAATTTTAATACTGGCTTGAAAGTTGAACTACTTTGTTAAAAATTAATTTTTTTTTAAGAATCATCATATTTTAGTTGAAAATGTATCTGATTTGATAGAAAATTAATCTTCTTGTTTGAAAATTCATCTGTTTGATCGAAGATTCAACTTATGGGTTACAAATTTATTTTTATTTTTGGTTGAAGATTTGTGTATGAAAAATTCATTTCTTCAGTTGAAAATTTAACTTTTTTGTTGTTAATTTATTTTGTTTTTTGTTGAAAATTACTTTTTAACATTCTTCTGATCGGTTGAAAATTTAACTATTTTCATGAAAATTCATTTTATTTGGTTGAAAATTAATTTTTTCAACAGAAATTTAATTATTCCATTTTTGGTTGGAAATTTATTTATTTTTTAAATTAAAAATTGAACTATATGGGTAAAAGATCATGTATTTTGTGGAAAAATCGAATTTTTGGTAAAAAAATTAATTTTTTTTTTTTTGAAAATTGAACTAAAATATGATGAATCTTTAAAAACTAAAAAAAATCAAATTATTAACAAAGTAGTTCTACTTTTAACCAAGTATTACAATTTTCAACCTAAAAGTTTAATTTTTACCAAAAAGAGGATTTTTTTCTCAAAATACATGATTTTTTACGCATATAGTTTAATTATTAACTAAATAAAATAAAATTTCAATCAAAAATGGAATAGTTAAATTTTCAGTTAAAAACTCATTTTTAACGAAAAAAATGAGTTTACAACAAAAAAGTAAAATTTTCAACTAACTAAATGAATTTTCATACAAAAATCTTCAACCAAAAAAAAAATAATAATAATAAGTTGAATCTTTGATCAAACAACTGAATTTTCAACCAAGAAGATTTATTTTCTACCCAAAAAGACGAATTTTCCACTAAAATATGATAAATCATCAAAAGCAAAAAAAAAAGGAAATGTATTTTTAACAAAGTAGTTCTACTTCCAATAAAGTATTAAAATTGTCAATCAAAAAGTTTATTTTTTTCTACCAAAAAGACCATTTTTCCACAAAATACCATTTTCAAAAAAAAAAAATTGAATTTCCACACAAAAAAACAATAAATTGAATCTTCGATCAAACAAATCAATTTTCAACCAAGAAGATTCATTGTTTACCGAAAAACAACTTTTCAACCATATTATTAAATTTTTAACCAAAGAAATAAATTTTCACTAAAATATGATGAACCTTCAAAAATAAAAAAAAATAAACAAAAATGAATTTTTAAAAGTATTAAAATTTTCAACCAAAAAGTTCAATGTTTTACCAAAAAGACGATTTTTCCACAAAATAACAATAAAAAGTTAAATCTTCAACTAAAGAAATGAATTTTTATACAAAAATCTTCAACAAAAAAAAAAAGATTCTATTCAATGAGTTGATACTTCGATCATAATTTTTAAAAAAGAAATTTAATTTTTTAATAAAAAAGACGGATTTCCAATTAAAATATGATGAATCTTTGAAAAAACTGAATTTTTAACAAAGTAGTTCTCTGATTCTACCCTCCCTTCTACTGCGAATCTTTCCGTCTCCTCCCACCCTTGCATATTCATGACTACATAGTCTATAACCGACAGCCCCACCTTACTTCCATATGTGTATTCTCCCTCTCCGTCCCCAGTTGCCCTACCATTCGCCACTGCCCAGCCTCTATCTTCCAGCCAGTCCCTTAGAACCTCCCCCTCCTTATTTATTATTTTAAACTTCGATTTCCTTCCGAAGCTCACCCCTTCCCCCACTACCTCTTCCTTTCTTCTTCATTCTGACTGCCTCCTGTAGTCTCCACCTATACCCCCTTGGCAGCTTTGGCTCTATTCTATCCCATTCCTTTCTTTCCACCCACGTCTCTACCATTCCCACAACATCAAACTCTTGGATATAACTCCAGAACTCCTCAGCCTTCTACTTTATCTCTGCTACGTTCCAGTACAGCACCTTCACTACTCCTCTATCCTGCATTACCCTTTACCCCCCTACTTCCTACGAAACAAATTCCCCTGCACTTCCTTCAACACCTTTTTCTCCTCGTCCCACACCCACATTTTCTCGTTTATTCTTATTTTCTGATATCCTACCTTCGCCGAACTTTTTTCACTCCTCTCTCTCCTAGACCTGTCAGACAGCATTCTCTGCACATCCATTTCCTTTCTCGTCAAGTCGTAATCGATGAAAACTCCCTTATCCTTTATCCTACTTTTACTTCGCATTACCCCCAACTTTTCTTTCCAGTTCTCCAACTCCACAACCGCCACTTTCTTCTCCTTCCTCCCCTCCAACTTGACTTTCCCTACCATCCCTTTAACACACCCTATGCTCTGTAGCAGCGCTTCGACGCCCTCCCTTTCTTCACCGCTCTTTAGCTTCAGCCCTCTTATGACAATATTATTTCTGTTGTCTGCCTTATCTCTTCTCTCCATTCTCATCTCCATGACCCTTACCCTTTCCCTATCCGCCCTCTCCTTCTTTTCATTTCTACGCTTTCCTACTTTCTCTTGTATCATATTCTCTACCCTGTCCCAAATACCTTTAATCTCGCCCCCCCCGTCCCTGTCAACAACTTCCGTTTCCGCCTCGCCCTCCATCTTTTCAATCCTTTTTCCGTCCTTTCCTTCCACCCCCAAATCTCCTCTTTCATCTACTTTATTTTAACTTCTTTTTCTTTCCTGTCCCTCTCTAACCCTTCTACTCCCTCCCTCAGCTCTTTCATCTCCTTTTCCAGACAGCACTCTCACTGCCCACTTCCCGTTCTGCCGTCGGTAACTGGGACCACTCCTTGCAGCCCCCTCCGCAACCAACAGGTGTCTCTGGAGAATAGTGCCGACTATTACCGCCAAATTTTCCCTTCATTTCCCCCTTTTTTTTCAATTCCTCACAGCCATTGCATACACTTCTTTCTCTCCCTTGAGATCCCCCAATTTTGTGGGAACCACCCTTGACCTCTCGAAGGCCCCAGACTCCTGACCACAGACTCGCCCGACTCCTTGCCAACCTAACCTCACTTTCTCTAAGAAGCAAAAAATCCCACCTCACACCCACTCTGGAAATCACTTTTTATTTCCCCAATTCACCCCACACGACCCCACTCACCTTCTAAGCTTCCACCCTCATACTCCACACACACCTTTCACAAAAATTCTGTAAAATCCTCTCACCACCAGACACTGAACACATTTTCACTTCAATTTATTTATTCACTTCTTACTTATACTTTTAAATGTTTTTTCTATTTTTTAAAACACTATTTGTTATTTATATGACTAATGTGAACTTTTTGAAATAATTTTCCAATAAATTATTTTTTGCTGCAGGCTTGAAAATGGACCACACTGAGTCCGAAACGTAGCCACTTTTAAACTGAATTCCACATGTTTTTTTTATTACTTGGACCTTTGACACCGAAAAGTTATTTACTTTCATGGAGACGCGTAGTTTAGCGCAGTTCGTAACGTAAATCTACGCTGAACTGTGTAAATTGACGAAACGTCGGGACTTAGTGATTCAATGTATGTCACCGTCCGCGAAGAAAGGCACCTAATGCATCGAAGTTTAATTTTACAGGACGGGCGATTAGCAAAGTCTGCAAGGCAGCATTTGAGTAGTGGGGATGCCTCTACGAAAAGCACCCCCTATACTTACTACTACATTTTTAGGCACGAGCCAGTGGAGCTCACGGACACGTCGCGTACAGCTGTATTGGTAAGTGGTGGGACTGGCTTTCGTAGGCCTCTCGTACGGTTTCCGTGTACGCTTATCATGGCGTAACGCAGATCTACGCCATGCTATGAAAATTAACGAAAAATCGTGACTTGGTGGTCCGGCGAGTATACCGGAGCGCTAATAGGCGTATTTCGGAAAAGTTTGTAATGGCAATCTACACCAAGCTTTGAAAAATATACGAAAAATCGTGACTCAGTTATTCAGATTATCCCGAAGCCTAAATAAGCGTGGCTTGGCATAATTTCTAACTTCAATCTACGCCAAGCTATGAGAATTGACAAAATATTGTGACTTGGTGATCCGGCGCGTATGCTGGAGCACAAATAGGCGTAGTTCGGCGAAGCTTGTAAGCGAACAAGCTTGTAAGCCAACAAGCTTGTAAGCTTGTAAGCTATCAAAAATCTACAAAGAATTGGAATTTATTGATTCTGTGATTTAGATTATACGGGAACCTGAATGGACGTTGTTTAGCGCGATTTCTAATTTCAATCTACACCAAGCTACCAAAATCTACAAACAATGAAGACTTAGTGATTTAGTGATTCAGATTGTATCGGAGACTAAATAGGCGTATTTTGGTTATTTTTGGCTAAGTAAATTTACAAAACATTGGGACTTAGTGATTTACCCACTTAACACAAACTGAAGGGATCCTGGTAAGATCTTCGTAAGAGGGCTTGCAAGACTCACGTCCAAGACTTGGGCGGGCCGGCGTCGTCATATGCATTAAGATCCCGGCGGGATATCTTGTAGCGGGCACTCCCGCCCTTTCCCCGTAAGTTTTTTGCACACGAAAAAAATTTGTACTTAACGAATTACAGAATTAGTTTCGACATGGCGGATATCAGAAAAAATTCGTAATAATTAGAGACCTAAGTTTTTGTAAATTCTACAGAACTTTTTCTATGAGACTGAAATATATTTTAGGAAGCATTCTTGAGCGGGACATTAATTTTGTCAACGGGAATCTTCAAAATTTGCATAAATAAATTCCGTTAAAAACAAAGTGGAAGACTGGGTATTTCACAGAACGCTTCTCAAATCAAAAACACTGCAGAGTTCTGTAATTTCTACATCAACGCGCCGCCATTTCCAACACGAAAATAAATTCGATTTATGATAATAGAGGGGGACTCCTATGTTCATCCTACTTTGTCTATCAGAAGGAAGGACGAAGGACACGCGAGAGACAGATTCTTAACTTATTGTACAAACACAAACATAATGATAATATTATAGCCTAACCTACCTGACATATAAAGGTATATATCACCCACATAGCACACTTCCGAAAAACCCGGGTCTTTTCTTGGGACTTGGTCCACTTGGCCACGTTTAGACCTATGCTTAGACCTAGGAACTGTCGAACCTTGGCAGTGAAAGTCGTGCCAGATGTTATGTTGATTCCAATACTAATAGGACATTAAAACTAGCCCTAAACATTTGATAACTAAATTTGAAAATCAAATAAAGAACAATTGAGTAAGATTAATTCTTACAATAAAAATTCCCATTAAAATTTAAATCGCTCTTTGACGATAAAAGTGACGGATTGTGGATACTCTCAAGGGAGAGATGATTGCGTATTTTAAAATTATTCAAATTAATTCAGAAAATCACTCTCATATAAAAACAAGCAAGTAGGATTCTCCTCCAATATCAAACCATAAACCAAAATTTCCTCCGTACACCGAGGTCTTCATCATACGATAAATTTCAAAGTCGTTACGAATTCTTTTCTGGTTCCATCTTCATTAAAAAATCAAGGTGAAAATTCCCATTCGAATTTCAATAGTTAGTGCAACCATGCACAATGAGGTCTTTATCGTGAGATGAAGTGCAAAGTCGTTGCAATGAAAGTTGCACACACTAAATTATCATTCTTCAAATTTCCCACAGTGAGATGCAAACATGCACAACGAGGTCTCCACTAAAAGACGGAGTGCAAAGTCGTTACAATAATTACATCAAACTAATAAAAAAAAAAAAACATGAATGTAAAACCCAAAAACTTAGTCTAATTATCCAAATTCTAACGAACTTTGATAGATTAGTGGACGGCAGTTTTGGATTGCAATAGGAGAATCCGTTGAGAGTGGCGTTCCTTGAGTGATGCTTATTCCAATTCAAATTTCTGTGCTTGATGACAGGTAGATCATAGGGACCAAGAGAGGCTTCTTCCTCGCAGACGGTCGAGTAGAAAGTCCTGTGGTACCGATATCGGGATCAATATATAAAGTGCATTGGTCCCACGCTATCCCCAATTATTATCTGATCGTGCGTGCAATCGATCGTATAATCGAATGATTTGGTGAATCATTCCTTAGCTCTACCTGGTTGTCCACTTTGAGTCAGAGGCGTGTCAATATAAATATGCGCCCGCAGCTTTATGATTTAATTTCAAATATGAAAATAGAACGGACCGCCTCAGTGTTATGCTTAACCGTTGGTTTTGTCTTACAGTTTGCATCTGCCAAACTCTCGCTGCATTATACATACTACAATTGATAGTCCAGAGGTCGGATTATATATATATATATAATATAGCAAATAAAGATTCAATAGTAATTTTATTTTGAAATGAAGAAATATTAAAAGAAGCATATACAGAATTTACTCAAAAATCACAATGTTACAATTTGCGTTGTGTACATATGTCCATTTCTACTGTATTTCAAAATTATTATACATTTATTTCCTTCTTAAATTTACTTGAAGACTTCAAACACCGTATAATATTACCATGAGATTAAAAACAAGTACTCATATTTCATCTTCAATTCTTACAGTTAATTTGAACTGTTCAAATATATTAAGGTAAGATGTTTATTCACATTAATCATAGAGATTTCATGATAATAACGTGTTTTAAACAAAAATCTGCATTAATCAAGAAATGATAATTATTTTTTAGTATTCTTGAGATTGAAAACAATTATTATAAATTAGTCAAAATGATAAATATGTTGCATTCAATTATCTTGGCATATACTTATTATAACATACGTAATACGAATGAATTCATAGTGAGAAAAAATTAATTAGATAAATCTTATAAGCGTCTGAAAAATATAATATTGTTGATAATTTAACAAATTTATGAAAGATATTACCTACTTCAGATTCTTCTGGAGTAAAATAACAAAATAGTGAGAGGCAAGAGGACTCACACTAAACAAGCAACCCATCGTGAGAGGCAAGGGGGCAACCGCTAAACAACCACCCCATTGCGAGATGCAAGAAGACTCACGCTAAACTAGCACCCCATCCCGAGAGTCAAGGGGACTCACACTGAACAAACACCCTATCGTGAAAGGCAAGAGGACTCACTCCAAACAAGCACGCTATTGCGAGAGGAGAGACGACTTATGTTGAGAAAGTACTTCCTGTGAGAGGCAAGGGGACTTACGCTAAAAAGATACACATTGTAAGAGGCAAGATGACTCACGTTAACAAGCACCACATGACGAGAAGCAAGAAGACTCATGCTAAACGAGTACCCCATTGTGAGAGGCAAAATGAATCACGCTGAACAGGCGCCCCATCGAGAGAGGCAAGAGGACTCACGCTAAACAAGCACCACGTCGCGAGAGGCAAGGGTACTCACGCTGAACAAGCAGCCCATTGTGAGAGGCAAGAGGACTCACGCTGAAAAGGCACACTATCATGAGAAGCAAGGGGAATCACATCCAAAAAGCACCCCATTTTGAGAGGCAAGGGGACTCCCGATAAACAAGCATCCTATCCTGAGAGGCGATAGGACTTGCGTTGAAAAAGCACCTCTTGTAAGAGGCAAGGGGACTCACGCTAAAAGAGTAACACCTTGTGAAAGGCAAAAGGACTCACGCTAAATAAGCACCACATGACGAGAGGCAAGGGGAATCACGCTGAACAAGAACCTCATTGCGAGAGGCAAGACGACTCACGTTAAAAATGCACCCCAGCGTGAGAGAAAATGGGACTCACGCTGAACCAGCACTTCATCGTAAGAGGCAAGGGAACTCACGCTAAACAAGCATTCCATTGTGAGAGGCAAGAGGACTCACGCTCAACAAGCACCCTATCGTGAGAGGCAAGATGACTACTCTAAACAAGCACCCTATTGAGAGAGGAGAGAGGACTTACGTTGAAAAAGAACCCCTTGTTAGAGGCGAGGAGACTCACGCTAAAAAAGTAACACATTGTGAGAGGCAAGAGGACTCGCGCTAAACAAGCACCACATCGCGAGAGGCAAGGAGACTAATGCTAAAAAAGCACACCATTGTAAGAGGCAAAGGGACCCACGCTGAACAAGCATTCAATTGTGAGAGGCAAGAGGGCTCACGCTGAACAAGCACCCTTTCGTCAGAGGCAAGAGGACTACTCTAAACAAGCACCCTTTTGCGAGAGGAGAGAGGACTTACGTTGAAAAAGCACCCCTTGTTAGAGGCAAGGTGATTCATGATAAAAAGGTAACACATTGTGAGAGGCAAGGAGACTCATGCTAAATGAGTACCCTGTTGTGAGAGGCAAGAGAACTTACGTTAAACAGGCACCCCGGCGTGAGAAGCAATGTGACTCACATCCAACGAGCACCCCATTTTGAGAGGCAAGGGGACTCCCGCTAAACAAACACCCTATCGTGAGAAGCAAGAGGACTCATAATAAACAAGCACCTCATCGTGAGAGGCAAGGGGACTCACGCTAAACATGCACCCTATCGTGATAGGCAAGGGGAATCACGCTAAACAATCAACCTATTGTGAGAGGCAAGGAGACTCATGTTAGAAAAGTAACCCATTGTGAGAGGCGAGAGGACTCACACTAAACAGGCACCCCCTCGTGAGAGGCAAGGGGACTGCCGCTAAACAAGCACCCCATCGTGAAAGGCAAGGGGACTACGGGTAAACAAGCACCCTATTGTGAGGGGCAAGAGGACTCACGCTAAACAAACACCCTATCGTAAGAGGCAAGAGGACTCACGTTAAAATGCACCCCATTTTGAGAGGGAAGGGGACTCACGCTCAACAAGCACCCCATCGTGAGAGGCAAGCGTACTCAGGCTAGACAAGCATCCCTTTGTGAGAGGCAAGAGGACTCACGCTAAAGAGGCACCCCATCTTGAGAGGCAGGGGGACTCATATCTAACAAGCACCCCATTTTAAGAGGCAAGAAGATTCCTACTGAACAAGCACCCTATCGTGAGAAAAGAGAGGACTTACGTTGAAAAAGCACCCCTTGTAAGAGGCAAGGAGAATCACGCTAAAAGAGTAACACATTGTTAGAGGCAAGAGAACTCACGCTAAACAAGCACCTCATGACGAGAGGTAAGGGGCTCACTCTGAAAAAGCACCCCATTGCCATCGGCGAGAAGACTTACGTTAAAAATGCACCCCATCGTGAGAGAAAAGGGGACGCACGCTAAACAATCAACCTATTGTGAGAGGCAAGGAGACTCATGATAGAAAAGTAACTCATTGTGAGAGGCAACAGGACTCACACTAAACAGGCAGCCTATCGTGAGAGGCAACGGGACGGACGCTAAACATGCACCCCATCGTAAGAGGCAAGGGGACTACGGCTGAACAAGCACGCCATTGCGAGAGGTAAGAGGACTCACGCTGAACCAGCAGCTCATTGCGAGAGACAAGAGGAGTCACGTTGAAATGCACCGCATTGTGAGAGGAAAGGGGCCTTACGCTCAACAAGCACCCGATCGTGAGAGGCAAGGGTACTCACGCTAAACAAGCATCCCATTGTGAGAGGCAAGAGGACTCACGCTGAAAAGGCACTCCATCGTGAAAAGCAATTTGACTAACATCCAACAAGCCTCCCATTTTGAGAGGCATCAGGACTCCCGCTAAACAAGCACCCCATCGTGAGAGGCGAGGAGACTACGGCTAAACAAGCAGGCGATTGTGACAGGCAAGAGGACTCACGCTAGCAATAGGACTCACGTTAAAATGCACCGCATTGTGAGAGGAAAGGGGCCTTATGCTCAACAAGCACCCGATCGTCAGAGGCAAGGGTACTCACGCTCAAGAAGCATTCCATAGTAAGAGGCAAGAGGATTGACGCTGAACAAGCACACCATCGTGAGAGGTAAGGGAACCCACGCTAAACAATCAACTCATTGTGAGAGGCAAGGAGACTCATGTTAGAAAAGTAACAGAATGTGAGAAGCAAGAGGGATCACACTGAACAGGCACCCCATCGTGAGAGGCAAGGGGGCTCACGCTAAACAAGCACCCCATTGTGAAAGGCAAGGGAAGTCACGGTAAACAAGCATCCCATAATGAGAGGCAAGAGGACTCATGCTAAACAGCACACCATCGTGAGAGGAAATGGGACTCACGCTAAAGAAGCACTTCGTCGTGAGAGGCAAGGGGACTCACGCTCAACAATCAACCCATTGTGAGAGGCAAGAAGACTAACGTTAGGAAAATAACCCACTTTGAGAGGCAAGGTGACTCACACTAAACAATCAACCTATTATGAGGGTCAAGGATACTCATGTTAGAAAAGTAACTCATTGTGAGAGGCAACAGGACTCTCACTAAACAGGCATCTCATCGTGAGAGGCAAGGGGACTGACGCTAAACATGCACACCATCGTGAGAGGCAAGGGGACTACGGCTGAACAAGCACGCCATTGTGAGAGGCAAGAGGACTCACGCTGAACCAGCACCTTATTGCGAGAGGCAAGAAGACTCACATTCAAAAGGCACCCCGTCGTGAAAAGCAATGGGACTCACATCTAACAAGCACCCCATTTTGAGAGGCATGAGGACTCCCATTAAACAAGCACCCCATCGTGAGAGGCAAGGGGTCTACGGCTAAACAAGCACGCGATTGTGGGAGGCAACAGGACTTATGCTCAAAAAGTAACACATTGTGAGAGGCAAGAAGACTCACGATAAAAAAGCACCACATGACGAGAGGCAAGAAGACTCATGCTAAATGAGTACCCCGTTGTGAGAGGCAAGAGAACTCACGCTAAACAAGCACCACATCGCGAGAGGCAAGGAGACTCGCGCAAAACAAGCACACCATCGTGAGAGGCAAGGGGACTCACGCTGAACAAGTACTCCATTGCGAAAGGCTAGAGGACTTACGTTGAAAATGCACCTCATCGTGAGAGGCAAGGGTACTCACGCTAAACAAGCACCCCATTGTGAGAGGCAAGAGGACTCACGCTTAAGAGGCAGTTTATCGTGAGATTCAGAGAGACTCACATTCAACAAGCACACCATTTTAAGAGGCAAGGGGACTCCCGCTAAACGAGCACTCTATCGTGAGAGGAGAGAGGACTTACGTTGAAATAGCCCCCCTTGTAAGATGCAAGGGGACTCAAGCTAAAAAAGTAACACATTGTGAGAGGCAAGAGGACTGCCGCTAAACAAGCACCCCATCCTGAGAGGCAAGGGGACTACGGCTAAACAAGCACGCGATTGTGAGAGGCAACAGGACACACGCTCAAAAAGTAACACATTGTGAGAGGCAAGAGGACTCACGATAAAGAAGCACCGCATGACGAGAAGCAAGGAGACTAATGCTAAATGAGTACCCCGTTGTGAGAGGCAAAAGAAATCACGTTAAAGAGGCACCCCCTTGTGAGAAGCAATGGGACTCACATCCAACAAGCACCCCATTTTGAAAGGCAAGAGGACTCCCGCTAAACAAGCAGTTTATCGTGAGAAGCAAGGGGACTCATGCTAAACAAGCACCTTATCGTGAGAGACAAGGGGACTCACGCTGAACAAGCACCTCATCGTGAGAGGAGAGAGGACTTACGTTGAAAAAGCTCATCTTGTAAGAGGCAAGGGGAATCACGCTAAAAGTGTAAAGCATTGTGAGTGGCAAGAGAACACACGCTAAACAAGCACCGCATGACGGGAGGCAAGGGGCTCACTCTGAACAAGCACCCGATTGCCAGAGGCTAGAAGACTCACGTTAAAAATGCACCCGATCGTGAGAGGAAAGGGGTCTCACGCTGGACAAGCACCCCATCGTAAGAGGCAAGAGAAATCACGCTAAACAAGCATTCCATTGTGAGAGGCAAGAGGACTCACGCTGAACAAAAACCCTATCGTGAGAGGCAAAAGGACAACTCTAAACAAGCACCCTATTTCGAGAGGAGAGAGGACTTACGTTGAAGAAGCACCCCTTGTTAGAGCCGAGGGGACTCACGCTAAAAAAGTAACACATTGTGAGCGGCAAGGGGACCCACGCCAAACAACCATTCAATTGTAAGAGGCAAGAGGACTGACGCTAAAGAAGCACCCCATCGTGAGAGGCAAGGAGACTCACGCTGAAGGAGCAACCTATCGTGAGAGGCAAGAGGACTACTCTAAACAAGCACCCTTTTGCAAGAGGAGAGAGGACTTACGTTAAAAAAGCATCCCTTGTTAGAGGCAAGGGGACTCACGCTAAAAAGGTAACACATTGTGAGAGGCAAAAGGACTCACGATAAAAAAGCACCACATGACGAGAGGCAAGGAGACTCATGTTAAATGAGTACCCCGTTGTGAGAGGCAAGAGAACTCACGTTAAACAGGCAAGCCAGCGTGAAAAGCAATGGGACTAACATCTAACAAGCACCCCATTTTGAGAGGCAAGGGGACTCCCGCTAAACAAGCAACCTATCGTGAGAAACAAGAGGACTCACGCTAAACAAGCACCCCATTGTGAAAGGCAAGAAAACTCATGTTAGAAAAGTAACCCATTGTGAGAGGCAAGAGGACTCACACTAAACAAGCACCCCATTGTGAGAGGCAAGGACTGATGCTAAACAAGCACCCCATCTTAAGAGGCAAGAGGAATCACTCTGAACAAGCACCGTATTGCGAGAGGAAAGAGGACTCACGCTCAACAGGCACACCATCGTGAGAGACAAGGGGACTCACGCTGAACAAGCACCCCATTGTGAGAGGCAAGGGGACTCACGCTAAACAGTCAACCCATTGCGAGAGGCAAGGAGACTCACGCTAAACATTCCGCTGTGAAAGGCAAGAGGACTCACGCTAAACAAGCACACCATCGAGAGAGGCAAGGGGGCTTACGCTGAACCAGAACCCCATAGTAAGGGGCAAGGGAACTCACGCTAAACAAGCACTCCACTGTGAGAAGCAGGAGGACTCACACTGAACAGGCACCCCATCGTGAGAGGCAACGGGGCTCACGCTAAACAAGCACCTCATCGTAAGAGGCAAGGGCACTTATGCCGAGCAAGCACTTCATTGCGAGAGGAAAGAGGACTCACGTTAAGAATGCTCCTCATCGTGAGAGGAAAGGGGACTCACGCTGAACAATCACTTCATCGTGACAGGCAAGGGAACTCACGCTAAACATTCCATTGTGAGAGTCAGGAGGACTCACGTTAAAAATGCTCCTCAGCGTGAGAGGCGAGAGGACTCCAGCTGAACAAGCAACCCATCGTGAGAGGCAAGAGAACTTCTCTAAACAAGCACCCTATTACAAGAGGAGAGAGGACTTACGTTGAAAAAGCACTCCTTATTAGAGGCGAGGGGACTCCTGCCAAAGAAGCAGCCTATCGTGAGAAGCGAGGGGACTCACGCTCAACAAGCACCCCACTGTGAAAGGAAAGGAGACTCATGTTAGAAAAGTAACCCATTGTGAGAGGCACCAGGACTCACTCTAAAGAGGCACCCTATCGTGACAGGCAAGGAGGCTCACGCTAAACAAACACCCCATTGTGAAAGGCAAGGGAACTCACGGTAAACAAGCATCCCATAGTGAGAGGCAAAAGGACACACGCTAAACAGCACACCATCGTGAGAGGAAATGGGACTCACGGTGAACAGGCACTTCGTCGTGAGAGGCAAGGGCACTCACGCTAAACAAGCATCCTATTGTGAGAGGCAAGAGGACTCTCGCTGAAAAGGCACCTCATCGTGAAAGGCAGAGGGAATCACATTTAACAGGCACACCATCGTGAGACGCAAGGGAACTCACATCCAAGAAGCACGCCATTTTCAGAGGCAAAAGGACGCTTGCTATAACAAGCACCCCATTGCGAGTGACAAGAGGACCCACGTTAAAGATGCACCCAATCGTGAGAGGAAAGGGGACTCCCGATCAACAAGCACCCCATCGTGAGAGGCAAGAGGACTACCGCTAAACAAGCACCACATGACGAGAAGCAAGGGCACTCACGCTGAACAAGCACCCCATTGCGAGTCAAAAGAGGACTCAAGTTAAGAATGCTCCCCATCGTGAGAGGAAAGGGGACCCACGCTGAACCTGCACCCATCGTGACAGGCCAGGGAACTCATGCTGAACATTCCATTGTGAGAGGCAAGAGGACTTACGTTAAGAATGCTCCCCATCGTGAGAGGCAAGTGGACTCATGTTAGAAAAGTAACCCATTGTGAGAGGCAAGATGACTTACCCTAAACAGGCATTCCATCGTGAGACGCAAGGAGACTCACGTTTAACAAGCACCTAATCGTGAAAAGCAAGGGGCTCACATCCAACAAACACCCCATTTTGAGAGGAAAGGGGACTCACGCTGAAAAAGCACCCAATCGTGAAAGGCAACGGGACTCACGCTAAGCAAGCACCTAATCGTGAAAAGCAAGGGGCTCGCATCCAACAAACATCCCATTTTGAGAGGCAAGGGGACTCACGCTGAAAAAGCACCCAATCGTGAGAGGCAACGGGACTCACGTCAAACAAGCATTCCATTGTGAGAGACAAGAGGACTCACTCTCAACAAGAAACCCATCATGGGCAAGAGTACTCACGCTAAACAGGCACACCATCATTAGAGGCAAGGGGACTCACGCTGAACAAGCAGCCCATCGTAAGAGGCAAGGGAAATCACGCTAAACAATCAACCCATTGTGAGAGGGAAGGAGACTCACGTTACAAAAGTAACCCTTTGTGAAAGGCAAGAGGACTCACGCCAAATTATCACCACATCGTGAGAGACAAGGGGACTCACGCCCAACAAGCAGCCCATTTAGAGAGGCAAGAGGACTCAAGTTGAAAAAGTAACCCATTATGAGAGGCAAGATGACTCACGCTAAACAAGCACCCCACCGTGAGAGGCAAGTGGACTTACGCTCAACAATGAACCCATTGTGAGAGGAAAGCAGGCTCATGTTAGAAAAGTAACCCATTGTGAGAGACAAGATGACTCACGCTAAACAAGCACCCCGTCATGAGGGGCAAGGAGCTCACGGTAAACAAGCACGCGATCGTGAGAGGCACGGGGACTCACGGTAAACAAGCACCTGATCGTGAGCTGAGATCCATTGATATCGGGTCACGAAAGGTTATGCACATGAACAAAAGCATGCACCTTAAGTCTTCTGTTCTGCGACTCTACATCTCACGCCGTTAAGGTGGTCGCGGAGTATTGAATCTTGAATGTTTTCGCAGCAGGATTATTCTGGGTACAGCACAATAAGTCGCAAATCGATGAGATCCTCTTTTTAAAATAGTCAGGAAGCACGAAAAAGTTGGCACAGAAGCGTTTCTGTACAAAGCAGCGGAGGAGACTACTGAAACACTCGGCCTTGACTTCATTATCAGGCGTGAGCAAAATGTATCAAATCTTATCCATCTCGAGTACTCACTTTTGAAGGCCCGGAATTAAAAAGCACAGCAGGAAACGACGTCGTGAGTTACATAGGAAACGACGTCGTAAATTGGGATAGTAAACGACGTAGTTTCCGCCGTTGTTTCATACGTGGTTTCTCACGTCGTTCCATACGAAGTTTACGACGTCGTTTGATACGTAGTTTACGGCGTCGATTTATACGTCATTTCCGACCTCGTTCCATACATAGTTTACGACGTCGATAACTACGCAGTGAGGACGTAGTAAACGACGTCGGAAATTGAGATAGTACACTACGTAGTATACGATGTCGTTTCCTGTGTAGTATACGATGAAGTTTCCCACGTAGGTTCAATTTTTTATTTGAGAAATTATTTCTCGAATAGTACAATCTCTGCATAATAATTGAACGAACTAAATTTAACAGTTTGAATTTATAATTTGGTATACGTAGAGAATTAAATTTCGGGATACTGGGATTCTCTTGTGAGGAAATAAGACGATATTATTAGAAAATAATATTTTGTCTGTAGTTCAAATTCAAAAGGCAAGTCTTAATTTCATGAAATAAAAAAACTAAGCGTATTTTAGAAAAAATTGTTTATTTAAAAAACTTTGAAAATGTTACAAACACGTGTGCTCGACGACATTGCAGTAACTGTGTTATAAAATCGCGCTACTTTTTTCATCAACTGGTATGCTAAAAATGAAGTAACACACACAACTGCACGTATTTTTCACTAACTATGTAGGAAATATAACAAGTTTTCCGACTCTGGCGTTAGTAGATGGCTTACAATTAAATATGGTTAATTTTTTTTCCAAACCATTTACACTACCTATAGAAAACAGTGTTATAGTTAACGTCGTGATTGTATCTTTTACTGTTTTCTGCGAACGTCATAAATTTTAGACCTCATGTAACTCAAAATTTTTTGCATTCTGATCTCTCGTTGTCTACCGGTGACGCCAGCGTCTGTGCGCTTTTTGTATAGACAATATGTAAATAGAAAGGAAACAGTAACAAATGTCAAGAATGAAATAGAAAGAATCTACTCACAGATTGTGCGAATTGATAAATTTATGTATCGCGACGGGACAAGTCCCAGACGATTGGAGAAACGCGATTATCGTACCCATACACAAAAGAAAGGGAGATAAAAACAACTGCAATAATTACAGTGTATTATTACTAAGTACCGTAAGTAAAATATATTCAAAAATACTTATTCGTAGGGTAATGGAAATTACAGAAAAAAAAGATATGGGAAGTCCAAAGTGGATTTATGCCAGGAAGATCATGTACAGATCAGATATTCAGCTTAAGACAGATCTTTGTTATTTTATCTTGCCTCATCTGTAGAATCGGCAATGCACTGATATCACTCGGGAGCCTAGTGTGCCTAGTCCCTCGAGTCCATCTATTTGCTCTTGCCAGACGGCCCATCGCGTGTGCCGCTCTAGCGGTTATCGCAACATGTAGGGGTTCTTCACAGATCATGAATCCTATCGCCGTTGTGAGCGTAGTACTGCATTGTTTTAAGTTCCGCCCGACGCCACCAGACCACGGCCCCATGTAGGAGCCTGGGTTTTAGGACAGCAGAGTAGAGCCCTAGACCAGGTGTCCAGGTGCTTTGCTTAGTTCAGCTTGCTATCTAGGATTACTTCCAGATATCTAACTGAATCTGAAAACGTCAGCTCCCTACCGAAAAATACAGGAGCGTCAACTTTTGGAAGTTCATAATTTTTCCAAAAAATGACCAGGTTGGTCTTTTGCGGATTTACCGAGAGCCCTGAGCTATCGCACCAAAGCTCTACGATGCGCAGCGCCGACCTCATAAGACCCATCAGTGTTTCCAGATGAGTCCCCCTGACTAGGATAACAAAGTCATCCGCATATCCCTGAGTATAATACCCCTCATTATTTAGCCTTCGAAGGAGGCCGTCCACCACAATGCTCCAAAGGAGGGGCACCACCAGGGAAATAAGCCGAGGCAATAAGCACCTCCAGCCTTTCTCCGCTACTGCCCCTGAGTCTCACCTTAATGACGGTGAGATCTCTAGAGCAGAGTTTAGGCAACAAGATCGCATCCATACCCTTGACGGCTATGCATGCCCTTGGTGCTTTTTCTCGTGGCCTCTTATATATGGAGCCACATCCTTAAAAGCCACTGATCCTTTCCCAATATGACCAGGGTTCTTGAATTAGGGTGATTCCTGCCTGCACAAATGACAAACGCCTGGCCAGAACCACCGAGACTCCTTTGCTGTGGTGCAGATTAATCTGCATCATGGGGATTCCCGTTTCAGCCATTAAAAGGCTAATTCAGGGCCCCTAGATTGGGTCTGTAATACAGAGCCACGAGGGCTCCAGAATTTCGCATCGCTCGTGGTGGACTGCTCCCCGAGGAGCCTTCAACCACTGGTGGTGGGTTAGAGAGGCTCCCAGAATGGGCCCCTCATTGTTTTTGTTTTGTTTTTCGTGTTTCATTTAATTGTCCCACGAGAAGCTAAGGACATTAGGAACACCCTCTGCAGAGCCCCGCTTGCAGGGGGTGGGTCTACCTACTATAGGATTCGACCTGGTGTCCCAAAGTCCCCGTTAAGGCACCTCCTTTGAGGCCCTGGTCTGTCCACGTCTCCTGAGGGGGCAGGCCGGGATGTTGAAGGATTTGTTAACCCTGGTACCATTCAGCCCTTGACACGGCTATCACATTGTAGCTTGGGAGCATAAGAACTCGCGCCCTCGATATTCCAGGAGGCTTTGCCATTGCCCCCGGAAGGATCACCCCTTAGTTGAAGTCCCACTAACTAGAGTCCGTCAGTTTCCCAGAGCAGCTATACCTCGCGATGCAGCCTCTCTGGTTCACCTATCCAGGTCTATAGGCCGATGAGACTCATAAGCCCTCCCACCAAGTACAAGGTCCCGCGATACCTAGGGAGAGAAAATTGATGTATCAAGATGTTCTTTTTTTCAATTTGGACTAGCTTTCCGTGCTGGTTATAAAACTGTTGTTTGCTTCTCAAAAAAATTATATGTAATACCTTATGCTTAAAACTATTTTATTTATCTTCCCTAATTTTGCCATTAATATATTGTTTATTGGATTGAATGTAATATATATATCTAATTTTTTTAAAGATTTACACCTGAAAAATTACTTTGGGAAAAAAATGTAAACAATTCTTCAAATATTGTCTAATAACCACACGTACGCGACAGCGGCTTCCCCCACTTCGCCGCGACACACAGTGCCAACTCTTCTCCCATAATAATTCACCATCATCAACAGCAAAATAATAATGCATTGCCTTGGGAATTCAATAACAAATAGTGCAGCTCTCATTCTGTACTTGATGTAAATTGCAGCTTTATAGGTTGAAAATTGTAGCAGCAGTAATTTTTGACATAAATGCCCCCCCCCCCCTGTAGAGTAATAATTTTTTTCAAATGTGTAGAAAAATAGCACATATCGAATGAATTTTATCCCGATTCCATTGAGGAAAAATTGACAATTGTGAACAAATTGACGAAAAACCATACCCTCTTTTTTTAGCCATTTTTATGCAGTTTAATAATGAAATAACGTTTTGTGGCTAAGTGTACTTGATAGCACAGGTCATGTAGAGGACAATAATCCACTTTCTGCTGAGATCCTATCGACCAAATCTGTAGAAATTCCGTTGAAAAATAGTCAATTTTTTAATAACAAAATAGTTTTTATAAAAACTAATTATTATTTGGGGCTGAAGTTTTGCACACTTCTTAAGGATAGTAAGGGAAATATTTTCTGAAAATCTGAAATTTCTTCAATAATTTTTGCAATAATAATCTCATATTTAAAAAAATGCACTTTCGGACGGTTTTTATATTTTTCCAAATAAACAAATCTTAATATACGACACGTCATTTTGTAGATATTTGTAAGAACTACATTCTCTAATTAAACTTTTTTTCTGACAGTCATATAGGTTAGTTGCAATAAGCAAAAAACCTGTTTTTGCTATCTTTGGCGATTGTTAACATACACAGTGCTTCCGAAACCTTGGTCGTCAATAGAAATAAAATTATCTTTTGAGGGTTTTGCATAGAAAATAAATAATTAATTCCGCATTAATATGTAAATAAAGTACTTTTTTGGTTTAAAAAAGAATGTTTATTTTTCTAGCAAAATAAATAATATTAACAATATTTCGATTTTTGCAATCTATTTCCTTGTTTTTTTTTCATTTCTAGCCATTTTCAGTTTCTTTAACGCATTTATTTTCGAATTTCCACACTATTTTATCATTTATAGTTTATTTTTCGATGCTAAAACTATTTGAGTTTAGGGTAGGGTGGGGCGAGATGGGCATAGTTTTCTTTTTCACGTCAGTATTTAAAATCTGCTAATCCATTGCTTGAAAGTAAGTCGCTGTAAATATTCTACAAACATTTTAAATTATAATTTTTATAAGATAAAAGTAAATAAAAAAGTATATGCGGAATTATAAACGAAAATAAAAAAGCAGTGCGCTTGGCTCATATCGCCCCATGCCTGGGGCGGGATGAGCCAGGCACTGGGCGGGATTGGCCACTTAATTAAATGACTTATTATATGTTTTTTATAAGTAAGTGTATCGTTAAGTTTGGGTAGTATAAAACGAAAACATATCTTACACATATTTTTCAAAAATTGTACGGAACATTGTCTCAGTAAAAGTTAAATTCTTCAGTAAGAAAATTCCCAAATACTAGACTGGTCTACTACATGATGCTGAATTTCATATCTATTGGTGGTTCAATCCGTTTTTGGTATGTCATAGCAAATAATAGCATTTCACGAGTTTCCAAACAAAGTTAATTGAGAAATATAGCAGAAAAACAGTGTTCTTCTCTTCTGGTTGCCAGTAACTCATATTATTTTTTAATACAGACCTATAACAGTGCAGCTGTCATACTTTTTCGGAGCGTTTTTGTCAAGATTAGTTTTTTATACATTTGCACCATAATTAACACCCTACACAATCTGATACAATGAAACATTGCATGCTACCCTACTGACTGCTACACAAGAGGTTAGTTTAATGCACAGGAAGAGGTGGCCCATTCCGCCCCAGAACAGTGGCTCATTCCGCCCCATATGACGCTTTCAAGTCAAATCAAAATTTCGCTTATTTCTGTTTTACAATTATATATAAATCTGTTGAAAACTTAAGGTTTAATAAATGAGCTATCTAAATAATCACTGGAAAAACATCTAATGTGTGATTTTATGTGATTCTTGGACTTCCTAAACAAATGCAAAATAGCAGAATACAGGTCTTAAAATTTTTACTTTTATTTTTTCCAAATTTATTCATTATTAAGCGAACAAATTTTTAAAAAAAGTTTGATAACGGTCTTCCTGATATTAGTACAAAAAACAGTTACTAAAGAAATGATAGCCTACGAGAAAATGGAGTGGCTCATCTTACCCCCTATGCCCATCTCGCCCATCCTACCATATTCTTCCGTCAAAAAGACAAAGAAAAGTGCAGAAGAACTTTTAAAAAATCTCACTTTTTTATTTTTTCCATGCATTTCCTAGACTGATGGCCAATTTTAGCTTTCAATAGCAGAAGCAATTTCGAATAAACCATTAAACATCCCTATACGTCTCGTAGGAGAGCCATAATATCCATGACAAAAAACATTCTTATTCAATTCCATATATGGATAGAAGATAGAAATAAAAAGATTTCAAGACAATTTTTGTGCGACTCTCTTAATTATTTTATAGATTGCAGTAAAAAGACCTTAATACTGTAAATAATTTTACAAGTTTTTAATTTCTTCTCTGGTTAATATAGAAATACAAGAAAAGGTATTTTCCACTAAGTGTCTACCCCTTCCGCAAGCTCTGAATTTGGTAAGCGCTTTGAGAGTGGTATTAGATGCGCATGCGCAAGGCGTTTTTCAAATAATCCGCTAATTCGTCTCAAAGATCATTCCCGCCAAACCCTGGGAAGGGGGGGGGGGTCTCAATCAACCAAGCAAACGCTTTCTGAGGAACGCGGTCCCGAGGACCGGGTGCTTTGTGAGAGTACTGTAACGCTTTATCAGGTGAGAGAAATTTTTGACCATATGGTATTTTCATATTAGCTAAGAATGTCGATGTTAATTCAGTTACAGGATTAGAATGTATCGTGCCTATAGAACGAATTTTTAAAGTGTAAGAAGACGTAGAAAAACACTAGCTAAATAAAAAATTATATTTAAATATTGTATTCTGAGCACAGTTTTTTTATTTTACTAGTCTCCTTTAATGTAAGAATTAGTTACGTAAAGTTTGTTAGAGACTTGCAAATTTTATACTGAGATGAGACATCATCAGCGAGCAGCTTAGTTAGGGTAACTTTCTTGACGATGCTGCAGAAGATCTACAGCTAGTATTGGCAAAGCACTCACGGTTAAGTAAGGACGATTCGGTAGCAACTGGATTATTTGTAAGGAGGCACGAGAATCAACTGACTCGAGGACGCGGTTATTTTCGGGAAGACATGGCATCTACGGCCGTCCAAATAGGAGATGGTTTATTAACTTTGTTACGGTACTTTATCGGCGTTGCACATCCTTCATGTTTGGATTATTTTAGTGGAAACCATACGTGGACACTCGCACCGTCATCTTCCACGTCCCGTTCTTGCTTTACATTACTGGGCTAGTAGATCCTGATTTCCATATTAGTATTAGAAATGTTGCTTTATTTCTATTGTACTTCAATGAATTGACTCATCAGTAAACACACTAATTGATTATGAATAACCCTTCTTAAATATCATGAATTTATAATAATAATTGTTAGCTATAAAAATGGTTTTTAATAATCTCGCAAAAGGACTTTGAATACTATCATAATATTCATTTGTTCTGAGCTTATTCTTAAAAATCTTGTAAAACTGATTTGGCAAACAAATTTTCTTCATGTAACGCATATTTACTTCTGTACCTGATCGTTTTATTTTTTAACAGATTTGAAGCGTTTAAATACAATGGCAATGAAGGCAGTTAACAGTGGCATGATTATCATTGGAGGGGGTGTTGTCAAACATCATATATGCAATGCAAACCTTATGGTAATTAAACATGATATATTTTATTATATAATAATTAAGTATAATATCGTCCAGCTAGTTCCATGAGGTCAGTTTGCCGTTAGAAAGCCTGAAGGTTCATCCATATGTGGGGCAAAATTCGCCAAGTGTACCCACCTAAAATGTTTTTATCCCCAATCTTATTAAAACTCTACTAAATCGTGGTGTTAGTAGACCTCTTTAAAATCTGTAAAGAGGGTGTGCCTAGTATAGCGGATTGTCAAGATAGATGGGCCACATGTTTTGATGTTTTACATTTACAATAATTCATAATTTCTACTAGAGTTAACCGATTTAACTTTAACATGAGGGGTTTGGAAATGGATTTTATTGAAGTTGGCAATGAAAATAACCGTGTTTTTATACAAAAAAATTAATTTGACCTTGAATTTTCAATTACAAAAGTATTTCTGAGTTTTTTCCCCAATGCGACCCTCTTTATTTTCCTGAAAATAATTTTAAAAGTAAGCTTGACTTTTTTCCTTCATAATCACCCTGCTCTAAAAATGGGATGGGAGGAATTAGTTGCCGTACAGTGGGCCTGAAACGCACAGGTTTCACGCGCCGCACAATGGGCCAGGTGATTCGATTCCGTGGTAAACAGTCGATTTTTGAATTCGAAAAAATGAAATAGACTACTGAATTCAGAAATAATTGGAGTGTTATTGACTACAAGTATCCGTTGATGGGTAAATTTTTGTTTCGATGATACAGGCGCAAAATAGAAAATCTTATTAAAATTCGTAGTGCTACGGACGTTCGTGAAATACGTTTTTTGATATTAAGAAGTCAATTCCGAACCTCCTACGTCCATTAATTTCATTCATCAAGCTGTGAAATTTGTAAGAAGTCAATTGAATCTGGAATTCCCAATTGCAATCAAATTCAATCACATTATTAGTGAATGAAAAATAAGATTTTTCAGCAAAGCACCTGCTTTCGATTGCTCATAACACGACATAACACAACATAATGAGCTCTGGAATATATGAATGTCTTCCTTAGGATGTGCACTTAAGCATGGGTGTGCTACTTAGGAGGTTTCTAGGGTTGGTGACGACGAATTTTTGATCAAAAATGCAAAAATAAAAATGGCGGATGCAAAATGGGGCAGGTGTGGGGGTTGGGAAAGAGCGCAATGCGATAAAAGCGAGTGCAAGCAGGCCGAATGATAAACGTTTATCTGTATCTACAGAACTGTGTCTTACAGAGCAACGTCAGGCCTCGAGTGTGCTTCCTTGCCAATCATCTCGTGATTCCTGACCATTTTTAAGAGAAGGTTCTCTTCCATTTTCAACGATGTAAGCTGTACTCAGAATGATTTGGTTATGAACACATTGGAGATTCAGTATTCCACGCCTGCCTTGACGGATACCGGGCGACCTCATAGAGTATGCAGCCTTATCCTTGCATGTGGGACTCTGCTAGGATGGACACACCCTTTTCCTAGCTGCTCATGGGAACAACAATGACACCACCAAACCACTAAAAAATTGTAGATGCATTTCAATAAGAATGAACGCACAGAGCTGTAGATATTGCACCCAAAATATTTGGTTTATATAAATGTCATTGTGATCGGTTATCTTAGAGATGCAAAACTATCACTGGTTCGTAACCTCAAAGCCATACCCACGTGCTAAAAACATGCCAAGCCACATACGAGAAGGATGCAGAAGACTGTCATTCTTGGGTCGCTTCGTGTCCTAGAGACAGACGAGTGTTTCGCTGGCCTATCGTTGTGATTTCCTCCTTCCCTATGGCCATCCATCTCACGGACGTGAGACGTGGCCATAGGTGTGATTTACCGCTGTTATACCAGATGTCAGTTTCATTTTCATAGATGGCTCAAGCTTGTTTAACCTGTTTTTTCTTTTAATTATTCATATATATGATTAAAGATTTGTCATTAGGACAATTAAAAAAAAACAGGTTAAATAACCAGCGCAGGGTCCCACAAGGAGCAACTTCCAGCTAAGAAAATGACACTGGCTCACAGACTCCGAGATCGGTGGCCACAGGGCATGACGAAATCAAAACGACAGGCCGGCGAAGCCCTCGCGTGTCTTAAGGATACGGAGTGACCCAAGCATGTGAGCCTTCTGCAACCATCTCGCAAGGACAATTATTTTAACTTAATATTTAGGGGTCGAGCCACTGCAGCTTTCTTGAAAGGTTTTGATATATCCTCCTTTTCGTATTCCTTGTCAGTGAAACTGTAGCTGGCCGGAGCCGAGAATTCGATCACGATTATATTTCGTTTCTCTTAGTCCTTAAGAACGATGGCAGGCCTCGAGTGTTCAATAGAGACTACTGTCCGAAAATCGCAATTCCAGAAAATTTAGCACTTCTCGTTTTGGACTATTGACTCTATCTTCCTCGGAGCGCTTAGCAGAGAAGGGACGCGGCCAGCACCGTAAGAACGAAAGAGATGGTAGTAGAGTAAAGTTGGGACAACTGGATAGTATATGTGCTAGGTACTCAGCGTGTCCATGACACGCTCTGCATGGACACGCTCTGCACCTATCGCTATGAAGTTTTTGACGTAAAATGCGGTTGCGGTATACTAAGGTAAAAATGTCACCGTCGCGGCACACGAAAATGCAACCCACTGTACCTGAAATAAATTATGATGATCTGAGGAAAGCAAAAGTTAGCTCTTTCGACAAGGGCTGATTTTCCACATTAATGTAAAAGTTTCCGTGCATTCTCTTGCCGAGGAGCTGTTGGCATCTAGATGGAGTAATACACTTTCCTCACTTCTGATCTTAAAATTCAGGCCAAGGTTCTCGGCCGCCTGCTCCGCGGCTGTGTAAAGAAACGCTCCTTTGCGGAAGGGACGAATTTATATGCAAGCTCTTCTGCGTACGCATGGTCTTACGCGTGGCGATATCGCGGGCCGTAAGCTCGTACTTCGTACATGGAACCACCTCAAAAAAGTAGGGTAGAACTTATATCCACAAGCTCTGGGTCCTCGTGAATACCAGTAATCCGTCCTCGCTTCAGAATAATCTTGGCAAACTTGTCCAATCAGAAGTCTCTACTAATGTCTCCTATGTACGCATCGCCGATATTTTAAGATAAAGAGTAGATAGCTCACGGTATCGCCCTAAAAGACGCTCTCTAGAAAGCGACGCTGCTTATCGTCACGATAATTTCCAATGGTCACAAATGGTCACAACTTCCTTTCTACAAATGCGAATTGAATTTTCTTTGAGTGATTTCCGAAGGGTTTTTTATGCTCTTTTATCCTATAGAATCTATTGTATTTCAAAATGAAACCTTGACTTTTTCCCCATAAAATGGCTGGTTGACATTATGGGACAAACAATAGTTCTGCGGTTATGTGAATATATCCGAGCAAAACCATCTCTCACGCTCTCGGATAGGCCAGCCATTCCAGCCGGTGTACCGACCGCCGCTGTTTCATTCAAATTCGAATAATTCAAAAATACTTTTGATTGGTGCATATAAATTGGTATATATCGTAGTTATTTATTAGAAAGAAGGAAACCCATTAAAGCATTTTAGTATGGCAATCATCTCAGATTATTTAAGTTATGATACTCTAGCTGCATATACGTTTCAAAAGCGCATCATAGAGTACCTCAAAAAGAAATTCAGCGTTGTCGACAAAATTTTTTTATGTGACAGACGGAGCTGCGCAGCATTTAAAAAAAGTGTGCCTCCAGCAATATTTTATATCAGAAAAAAGATTTTGGAATTTCTGCAGAAACACATTTCCAAGCAACTGCACATAGAAAAGGTCCAGGTGACGGAATTGGTAGAAATTTGAGAAGACTTGCGGCAAAAGCTAGCTTGCAGCGCTCAGCACAGAATCCAATCCTAACTGCGATGGATTTATTCGAATTAGCTAAGAAACATTTAAAGGAAACAGTAATTCTTTTCAGTCCGAAAGAAGATCACATAGACATTTGTAGAAAGGAAGTTATGACCGTTTGAAAATACCCATTTTGCCCGGGGGTGAAAGTTTCACCCCCTGTAGTTCGGGGAGGGATGGTAGTAAAAGTCTGTAAATTAGTACGTAAACTACTATCGTATGGGCAAACAATGTACGAACAACGTGGCTCGAAAAAAGGTGTAGCAGGCTGCCAAGAGAACCTGCTAATTGACAGGTGCATCTGCAAAGATGCAGCTGTCCACCAGCGCTTCCTGTCGATGGTCAGAATTGACTACCAGAAAGCTTCCGTTTCAACCTATGAACTTATCATCCGTCTGTTGGAAAGCTTGAAGGTTCATCCATATATAGGGCAAAATTCGCCTAGTGTACCCGCCTAAAATTTTGTTCTCTCCAATCTTATTGGAACTCTACTAAGTCGTAGTGTTAGTGGACCTCTTTGAAATCTGTAAAGGGGTTGTGTCTAGTATAGCGGGTTTTCAAGATACAGGGGCCACATGTTTTGATGTTTCAAATTTTCAATAATTCATAACTTCTACTAAAGTTATCCGATTTAACTATTACATGAGGGGTTTGCAAAGGGATTTTCTTGAAGTTTGCAATAAAAACCCGTATTTTATTGAAAAATTAATTTGACCTTGCATTTTCAATTTTAAAAGTATTTTTAAGTTTTCCTCCCAATGCGACCATTTTTATTTTCCTGAAAATAATTTTAAAAGAAAGTTTGAATTTTTTCCTCTAAAATCGCCCTAGTCTAAAAATGGGATGGTAGGAATTAGTTGCCGTACAGTGGGCCTGAAGCGCACAGGTTTCACGCTCCGATTAGCTGAAACACTGCACTAGGCGTACTATAGTGTCCGTATTATTCCAATAAATAATAAAACTATATGTCTCCATGCTTGGCTCTTGTTAAATATATCTCTGATGAAGTAGGTAATATTATACATATATATGGCTGACAAATATAACACATGGCTTTACTGCCCATTGAAGAAAACAGTGCAATATTATAACATTGTATGAAATATTGACAAAACACCTAGCACGCATTATTCAATCCGAAGGCGGCTTACTCATTTCAGTAACATTTTCTTTTATTATCATACCATTCATTATAATTTAAAATACATGTTTAAGCTTACTATTGCATAAAACGCGTTTGATTGAATGATAGTTTAATGAGTATTTAGCACGTCGGCGGTTCATCGCAGATTATTTTTACATACTGACATACCGAAATAGTTTGGTTTCCTAGTAAACCACTATACATACCATACATATAAATATTATATATATATATATATAAACAATATTTTGACATGATGAAAAGAAAGAGAAGCTTGGATCACCATTGTTGTAATACTTTTCAAAAGGATAATCACAAGAAGTACTTATTTGATTTAAGAAAAATATTTCCCAATCTTCTAAAAAAGTACCTAACATATCAGTTGATGGAAAAGTGTGCGGATCATGCAGATAGGAAATGGTTGCTCTTTCTCTACTGTCTGTTTTGTATGACAAAGTTTTGTGTACGTCAAAGTCTAAAAAAGCGAAAAATAGCCGCATGATGTTTGGTACGAAGGATTTCGTTTCAATTAAAAAGGATGGGTCTCGCGGTCATGTTCAAAAAAGATTAATTTTATGTAATTTTCCTGAATTATATTCACCTTTTAAATGCCAGTACCCTGAAATTCAAATTAACTTATCGAAATTCTCGCAGCTTAGACCACGCAATTGCATACTTGTTGAAACCAGTGGAACTCACACGGTTTGCGTGTGTGTTCACCACGAAAATGTGAACCTAATGCAAGGTGGCGTGAACATACAAGAGCTAACTCGCGGGACTGCTTGCCCTATTGTAAGGTATCATAATGCTTTTCAAATTATCGTATGTAGAAATCCTACTCCAGAATGCTTTCTTGACAAATACACAAAATGTCCTAGTACAGATGCTCTGAAATACTTTTTAAAATCAGTTTTCGCAGATCAGTTTATTGAGAGAATAGAATACCAATGTTGGGAACAAACTGATAGAAGTATCCTACGCACTGAAATAACAGATGCAGTAGATTTTGCTGAAGAACTTTGCGAGTGCCTGTTTAAACTAAAATCTCATTCCTTTATAGACAAGGAGCAATCGTCTTTCATTAAACATCTTAAGAATAACTTAAAAGAAGGAGCATTTCGTCTTCTATGTGATTTTGCTGAAAACTACGCCTTTGTAGCTAAAATGCAGCACAAGCTTTTCACTTGAACAATGATCAGGTTACTATCGTTACAACTGTTATTTATTACAAAGAGGAAAATGAGCTCAAACATCGAAATGTTGCTATTCTATCAGACAATCTGAATCATGATAAGATTGTTGTTTATGAATTTCAAAAAATAATGACAGACTACTTGAAAGAAAATTTCAAACACAAAAAAGTCTTTTATTTCACCGATGGAGCAGCACAACAGTTTAAAAACAAATTTAATTTCATTAATCTGCTAAATCATGAATCAGACTTCAGTATTCCAGCTGAGTGACACTTTCACGCAACTGTGCATGGCAAAGGACCATGCGTTGGTATCGGTGGTAATTTGAAAAGAGTCGCTGTACGCGCAATTCTCCAGGCATCATATAGAGATCAAATTTTGAACGATGATGCTCTCTATCAAAGGGCGAAGAAGAACTCTCCTGAAACTGCAGTCTTTTTCAGTTCTGAAGAAAATCACACAAACACAACTGAGAATCTTAAAATTCAACTTAAAAATCAATTTCTGGTACCATCATTGTGAGAGGCGAGGGGCCTCACGCCAAAAAGCACCCTGAATTATGAGAGGCGAAGGGACTCAAATCAAAAAGCACCCTGAATTGTCAGAGGCGAGGGGATTCAAATCAAAAAGCACCCCGAATTGTGAGAGGCGATGGGACTCAAATCAAAAAGCATCCCGAATTGTGAGAGGCCAAGAGACTCTCATCAAAAGACACCCAGAATTTTGAGAGGCGAAGGGACTCACGTTAAAAAGCACCCTGAATTGTGAGAGGCCAGGGGACTTACACCAAAAATCACCCCAAATAACTTATTATTATTTATTACTTTTCTGCAAAAACGACTATGTCGAAACTCTTTTAGAAAAATGAGTTAGTACTGTAAATATAAAAATATTGAAATACTATCAATATATATGTAACTTTAAATTTATAAATTTGCTCCGGTCTGCTACTAATAGCATTTTACATAGTACTCATGAGCTTCAATAAAAGCAAAACTGGAAAATTGACAATACTACGACTAGAGCAGTGCTTCAGCTAATCGGCGGACTGTGGGTCAGGAGACCCTAAATCTTGGCCAAAATTAATGACATCGCGCTGTATCGAACAATCAGGCTGAATGTGCTTACTCAGTAGGTTTTATTTGTATTTGTATTTATTCAAGAAAGTCCCTAGAGAACTAAAAATGATAGTTTACCAGTGAGTAATTTCAAGAGTTGGATTAGGAATATTGTACAAATATTTGAAAAAGAGATTCTTAAGATGATAAGGAAAGGTGCATTTCTAATATTGTATGGAACTTTATTCCATAACCGGGCACATCTTACTATAAATGATCTTTGAAGCTGGCATGTTCTGTAAAAAGGAATCTTGAGGATTTTATGTCATTTACGAAGCTTAGACTGTGCTGGAAGTCTGTGTCTACAAATTGGAAGAGGTTAAATAGATATTCAGGAGCTTTGCTCTGAAAAAGAGTATAGAGCAAATTACCCATAAAAAATTGTCTTCTCTTGCAACATTAAGTAGACCAGCCTTATGTCTGTATGAAGTTATGTGTTCGTATTTAGGCAAATTGTAGATAAAACGGACACAGGCGTTTAACGCACGCTCGAGCTTTAAATTTAAATCATCGGACAAACCATCGTATACTAAACGACCGTAGTCCAAGTTGGGCAGGATTAGACATTTAACTAAAAGTATCCGAGTAGAGGTAGGTAAAGAGTCCTTATTCCTATATAGTTGCTGCAGAATACTGTATGTTTTCCTCGAGATGCTCTGTACCTGTTCCTTCCAAAACAAGGTACGGTTAAGGAAACTTTCCAGATCTTCAACTACTTCCGAGAATGGAATAACGAGATTCTCGATACAAAGTGGTGGAAATGATGCCAAAGTTCCAAGTGACGCAGACGAAAAAGGTCCAACAACAATTGCCTGAGTTTTGCCCGGATAAAGAGTACATCCATTCTTCCAGGCCCAGAGGATCACGCGATCAATATCCTCCTGGATTAGAACAAGTAATCTTCTTAGCGAAGAAATTGGTCCCGATAAATAAATTTTGAAATCATCAGCATATTTATGGTAGCTGCAATGTTGAAGTTCACTTCCAAGGTTAGATGTAAACAAATTGAAGAGGAGAGGTGCCAATATGGAGCCCTGTGGAACCCCACACTTGACCTCACCCCAGTCAGAAAGCCCACCATTACTATTAATTATTCTGTGAGACCGATTATTAAAATAGGATTTGAACCATTTGATGACAGAATTTGATACATTGAAAGATTTCAACTTTTTGTAGGAGTAAATTATTTTCAACCATAACAAATGCCTTCCAGAAATCAAATAAAACAACAATCGTGATCTCCCTGTTATCTATTGCTAATTTGAAATCCGTCGTTACCTTAAGGGAAGCAGTAAGAGTGCTATGTTTTACACGAAAACCTAATTGCATGGGGTCAGTGGCCTTAGATAATTCAAGAAATCTGGAAAGTTGCGAGTGAACAATTTTTTTAAGTGGTTTGGTCCCAATGGCATTTGATTTGATTTCAAGTGTTTTTGCCAAAAGTATTTCAGGTGTGATGTCATCGAAAAAGAAGTCAGAGTCATTAAATGTTGAATTAAGAGAGGTAGTGGAAGATGATGATGTTGAGTCTGGAACTGGGAATGTAAAATTGTTTAAAAAGTCATCAGGCGGAAAATTACTAGCTATAGATTCGTGTTTGGGCAGGACCAGGTGTAAAAGTCTAGGGACATGTCAAATGTCTTCTTTTTTGTCTTTATGTGCAATCTTATTATAATTGTATTGATTGAAGGTATCTCTAATCTTAGTTTGAACTAAGTTCTTGAGTTTACGAAATTGAGCTAATATTATACTGCTTTTTGTTCTTTTTGCAAGTCGGCGCTTGCCAACACGTTACCTTATCATACTTTTAATTTCAGATGTGATCCAGGGGGCAGCTTTATCAAAGTTTATAGAAATATCTAGCGGAGAAAATTTGTTGAATACGGTGACTACGTAATTAGTCAGAATATCGATTTTATTATTTATATCTATCTTATTTGTATCTAGTCTTTGGGTTGGCTTTGAATTTAAATTAAAGGAAAATTTAAAGGTAATTTTAATCAAGTCGTGATTAGAGAGAAAAGGAATAGCATGTTGTTCGTAGGAGACGACTGCTTATTAATTATTGTAACCATATTCAGCAGAAACCCTTGGTACAGGGACTCTCTATCCGCAACCCGAGGACCCGCGTTCGGTGGCTTTGTCATAGGCCCTGCAGTTCTATTCCAAAGGAATCGAAACAGAAACCGAATATATATATATATATATATATAATTTATGCTTTACTTTACGAGTGTTGCAGGTTATGTGAGGAGCCAGTTTCAATGTGATGAGGGTAACAAGGACCTTCATGCCCTCATAACAGATGCAAGGCGGTGCAATCTATCCAATTCCAGAAGAATAAGGGAAGGAAAACCGCGACAAAGTGTACAACATGTGGAGTAAGCAGGTGTTGACAACAGTTGTAATTTCGTGGACACTAGAGTGTCCTAAAAAAGCCGAATGTTTTTTGTTTTGATCACAAACCCCCAAACTAGTTCCATTTGGTGCAAAAATAAATGTGTTTCATTTTATTTTATAAAAAAAAAGAAGTTTAAATTATGTTCCTGTGACATTGAACATCCCGAAAATGATTATAACAATTAATTACCGTTAGTTTTCGTAAAAATAATATGTGTTTGGCAGGAAGATCAATTGATGGTAGCAGAAGCTGAGGGGAAATAACTTGACACAAGAGGACCAACAATATTACCCCTAATTGTAAAAACTACCCTTTATAGTAGTTACATTTAAAAATATCATATTTTCTACTTTCTTATATCGTTCAAAGACATTTAACTGTACTGAAATATGCAGATATAATTGCGTGTAAAATTTTTAAAATACATAATTCGATATTCGAACCCCCATAAAGGGTAGTTTTTCACGATTAGGGGTAGTATTTTAGGTCCTATGGGGTAAATTTTTTTCCTCAGCTTCTGGTACCATTACTTATTTTTCCTGTCAAACACTTCTTATTTTTATGGAAATTAACGCTAATTAATAGTTATAATTATTTTGGTAGTTTAAGGTTCCAGGATCACGATCTAAACTTTTGTTTTTATTAAAAAGAAAATACGCATTTATTTTTACCCAATGGAACAAGTTTAGGGAGTGCGTGATCAAAACGAAGAATATTGATTTTTTTAGGTCACACTAGTGTACACTCCGCTATGTAATCATATGTCTTCCCTCGTAATATTTTCATGTAATTCTATTAAATTTTGTGTAACTCCATGTAATCTAGTGTAATCTGTTGCAATATTTCGGTATAATAATAGATCAAATATACTTTTAACTTTTAAATCCTTATTACGGTATCCGTTTCTGGTTCGCTGTTTCGAATTTCTTCGTTTTAGGTTTCTTCTATTATTGCAAAACCTTATTCAAACAAGTTTGGGACCTTGACACATCACACTTCTTATTTCACTCGCAATCAGTAATGAATAATTTTTCAGGAACAAGTTTCAAAAAGTATCGTCTTTAAACATTGAAATACATTTTAACGTATTTAAAAAAATCTTTTTTTAAGTAATGACATACAGTTATTAATGGTACTTTAATTGCACAATATGCAACTAACCATTTTCTTCTAAACAAAAATAAAATTTGAAGTTAATTGTTTGTTCAATGGAGTAAGTAGGGTACTTAAGGTAATTGTTGTGCCATCAAACAGATCTCTGAAAAAACAGTTTCTGTATGATAGTAAGAATCAAAATAATATTACTTATGATGTCATTTAAAATAAAAAACATGATACTAAATGGAAAAGTGTAAAACTTGCAAAAAATATTTAGTTTAATTATGTTTTTTGCAATTGAACTGTTTTCTTAATTTTGTTTTTGGCCAATGTTTGAAAAATGCTTGAATTATAATTAATCATAGCTGCTTTGAGTGATTCATTCCTCTACAACCTTAGTGATTCCAATTCTGAAAGGAAATTTTTCTATGGCTCAAATCGTTAAAACAATTTTTTGAAGAAAAAAATGAGTAAACAAATAATTATATTTGATGATTATTGACTTTTTCAAAACTGAAAACAGTAAAGTTGTAGAGAATGTTTTTTCCGAAAAAAGGCATTGTTTATTTAAACTCAAACACACATTTTTTATATAATGAGTAACAAGAGACGGTAAGAAAAAAGTAAATTACAAAAATATTGTTAAAATAATTATTTTTCGCAAGTCTTGATTTTTTTCATACAGAATTATGTTTTTTCTTTCATAGAAAGCGACTGATAATATCATTTAAATTTTCGAAGTCCTGATCCAGCTCTGCCCAGGCTTCTGCCAGGATTCTTCGAGCGCCGACAAAGTTGATGCCATTGTCGGACAGGATCTTTTTCGGGTTGCGTCGTCGTGCGATCGACACCAGTATTGGTGAACGGTGCGACAAACCCTTCTGTTCTTCAGGTGGTAGCTGCGGCATAGGAGAAATTTATGGCTGTTCTCGCTCGTTACGGCAATGCTTACATGCATTCCAAACCGCACTCACTGCTGCTCTCGCTTTGATGATCCAGTACTACTGGCGTAGATCATTTAGGACTCTTTCTCTACCCTGATGTCCCGCGCTGACGTGGAGAATGTGAACGAGGAGTCGTACTGCGGGATGATTTCCATCCAAGATGATGGGTTGCCGCGCTGCCAGACTCACTCCGCTGCATCCCCGTGTGACATTATCAGTCTCTCTAACCGGGAATCGATTTTGTGTTAATCAATATTCTTAACTTAATTATACAGCTGTGGCTGATTTCAGTAAAACATCTGAATGTACTAAAAATGACATTAATTTTTAGTAATGGTAGTGTTGCATTTTAAACTCATCTTAATGATATTTATTTTCATTGAGAGATCCGTTGAATTTGCGTTTACTTTTTGCTGACGAGTAAATTGCAACAAACGATATAAGTTGATTCCAATATTGGTAGGACGTTAAAACTAGCCCTAAACATTTTACAACCAAATTCGAAAGTAAACCAAACTACAATTAAGTAAGATTAATTCTTGCAATAAAAAGTTTCCCACTAAATCACAATCATGACTTTATTCAAAATTTTGCAACTGAATTTTAGATTCTCCTCCATCATCCTTATATTCTTTTATTTATAAATCCCAAGCTCCACTCGCACAACGAGGTCCTCATTATTACATAAGGTGCAGGGTCGTTATGAGAAGTGCTATTTTATTTTTTATTTAATTCTGCTCGCACAACGAGGTCCTTATTGTTTAATAAGGTGCAGGGTCGTTACGAGAGATTATCATTTTTATTTAGATTCGAGCTTACTCGCACAACGAGGTCCTAATGTTTAAATCAGGTGCAGGGTCGTTACGAGAAGCCAAATAATTTTGTTTTTCATTCAAATTAAAATAAATTACCAATAAACGTTTGATTCAAAATTCAATATGTAGGCATGCAAAACAACGTTCTTATAATTGAATAAAGTTTAGAGTCGTTACACACATTACACATTTAAGTTTTTAAGATCACCATAAACTCACATTTATTATTCTAATTCAAAAACAATGAATTAGGATAATTTATGAAAACACAAGAGGAGAATCTCAGATAGGTAGCTTTCCTTCCAGAAGCTTAGTATGAAGTTAATTCAAGTAGTCTGTCTTCATTGACAGTTTTTTTTCTTAATGGAGCAGGAGCCATGCACGTCTCTCCTTATCGATTGTATAATTTGCAGAGTCATCGTTACGCTCCATTTGATTTTCTAGATTCCAAATTCTTCTTTTAGTTACGGGCTTATCTATTTCATTTGTCGCCCATCCTTTAATATTGTAAATATTCAATTCGATAGTTTTTTTCTTTTATATTTCATAATTATTTTCATATTTTAAGATTATGAGAAAAGACTGGACCATCTCACCTTGATGTAACCATCCATGCGAACTAGCCGATCATCGTCCAGTATAGGTTACAGCTCGAATAGTCGTGACGTACGAGATACAGCTGTTTGTTCTCGAAGATGTTGAACATCACCAGGGAAGCTTTCTGCCTGCACCAACCTCATGATCTTGTTCTATTCTTCCAATACCAGTGACACTGCTAAGAATAACCTCTTTATGTGGCCTTGAGGTGCTCGTCGCCATGTCCTTCACTTCTTAGCTAAAATTTTCGCCCACGTCAGGGCGCGAACCATCCGCATCCAGCTGGAGAATCTGTGAACGTCAACCTAATCTTCGAGCTTTACCTGATCCTGAATGAGCATGCAGAAATCTGCTTTCGCCTCTGGTATCTGCCACCCGTCCTGAGGCCAGTCTGTTTCGCCTTGGATAAGAATTTCTGGACCCATAAATCATCTGCTGCAGGAATTATTTCCAGATGCTCTGTGTCCCGGGTGGCTTCTTCAGCCACGTTGACCTTGGTAGATATCCATCTTCATTCATCCATTCGAGCAGTGTCGAGAATCTCCGTGACGCTGTTTGCTTCAAAGACACTTGGATACCTTCTAGTCACCGAGTGAATCCAATTCATGACTGTTTCAGAGTCAGTCCAGAAAACTCTCTTTGCTTATTTGGAGCCTTGGAATTGTCATCGTCTTGAGGGGAGCTACTCTGCTTTTCGAAGTTACCAAGGTAGACTTGTTACCGCTCTTCCCCTCCAGTCCAAGGTATGTGACTGCCACGGAGGCTTGCTGACTCACGTCACAGAAGATATCTAGCTAGATACACTTGACTTGTCCGATTCCTAGAGCGTATAATCGCGGGATCCACAATTCCGTGGCGCTTCTCAGGTCTTCCAACTGCGTTTTCCACTTGGTTGTTGAATCTTCTGATAACGGTTGATCCAATCCGAGTTCTGACCTCCAAATATGTTGCAAGAGGATATCGGCCCGTATCGTTATCACTGAGAGTAGACCTAGAGGATCAAAAACGAACATGACAAGTTTCAATACCTCCCGTTTTGTTGACAGCTATTCTCCATCAAAGATTTTCTGAACAACTTTCGGAAGCACATATGTATAGGTGAAGTGGTCGCTGTCAGGGGACCATATGACCCCAAAAACTCACTAAAAGCTCTCCGTTTCTAGTGCAAGTTTGCTTCCGCTTTGCGCTAACGCATCTGGAGGCAACGTGGTTAGCAATTCCTTGGAATTGCTTATCGAATTTCGTATCTCGAAGCCTCCCTTTCAATGAACATGATGTTTCACGTCTTCGGTTAAGGACTGTACTAACTGCCTCCGCCTGTACCGAGGCCACCCAAGGTCCCTTCTGAACTCTGTTTTATATTCGGGGACTTTTCCTATTTTTAGAACACAGAATCAAGCTTGGGCCCTGGCTCGGTTAGTAGCACAAATAAAAATAGCTGTAAATTCGATCTCGGATGTTTCCATTTTGTTTGTATTGAAAATTATTTGATGAGCACTTTGATTCCTCATTACGTTATGATTGATCAGTAAAAATATATTTGCTTCCTCATAAAGGAAGTCAAAATATAAAGCCTTTTCTATTTCACATGAACTTCGAATTATGTTCATGAAAAACGATTTTCTGTTTGAAACAGATTTTTCAAATTATATAAACGACCAAAACTTTCATACCATAACAATGAATTAATACTATGGGTCAATCGATTTGTCTCGAATAAAGAAAACTTTAAAGATTGACGGAAATTTCCGTTCTTGCATGGAATTATGTTAATGAAAAAAATTTAACTATAAAAAACCGCTTTTCAAATATTATAAATAATAAAAACCTCCTCACTCTTCAATGAAATGTATTAATATTATAGGTCAATAGATTCGTCTGAAATCAACGATTCTTTTTTATCCTTGCATCAACCTAAAATTATGTGAATGAGAAAATTTTTACTATAAAAATATATTTTTCACTTCCATTTTTTTTACAGAATTTTCTCAAAAACTAACCCTTAAAAATTAACATTCGTCCATACCTTATCTCTAATACCGCTCGCTGGTATCGCCTCGCCATCCTCGCCTCGCACCCATGTCCCTACTTTCTCGCTTTGCCTTGCATTGCCAAACTTTACCTCCGTGGCTTATACTTAATACTTATCTACTATTTACAATATTTACAATTTAGTTAGATCTACTTCCTTTCCTATTTACAATCTTTCCTTCTCCATTCCTCTTCCTCCTTCCTTCTCTTCTTCTCCAGCTTACCCAACATCCCCTTCTACCATGCTACTGCCAGTTTGTCCCCCCATTTATGCATCAATACCTCCATGGTCATCCCACTCCTTTCCACCTCCACGCATTCCTCCAACGAGTGATCCACTAATACGTCCCCCTTCCCGCACAGTTCGCACATCATCTCCCTCCTCGTGCATCCTTCTCACTTCATCCATCTGCAGTCCATTCGTTACAAAATACCTTTTCCTTTCAGTCACCATATTCCCACCCCCTCTTATGTTCTCCTTCTCCCACCGACACTCCTAACCAGCTTACATCCCCGCTTTTCCAAAAATTTCTCCTCATATATACACGCTCGTCTCCCCGTTAGAATCTCTAAACTACCCTAGCTCTCACTACCACTCCAGCCTCCAGCTTACTTTCCATATCCGCGACTAAAATCACAACAAGCGTTGGGCTAAGCGGACACGCTTGCTTTAACCCCCCATCCATCTAGAATCCCTTGAGAAATCCCCTCCCCTTCTCTTACCTTATCTTTCGTTTCTTCATATATCTCCTTTACCCTCTCGATTAGGCCTCTCACCACTCCCCTTTCCTCCAACGCCTCCCACAACCTCCCGCTATCCACCAAAGTAAACGCGCCCTTGAGATCTATAAAAAACGCGTACACTCTCGACCCCTTCTGCGCTAATTCTCTATTCACCACGTACTGCAGAACATACATATTGTCGATAGTCAACCCGCAACCGATAGTCCTATCCACCCTAAAGCCCGCCTGCGTCTTCGGCAATATTCCTTTCCCCTCGACATCCTTCCGTAGCCTCTCCGCCACCACCATCGCGTATACTTTATACGCTGTATTCATTAGCGTAATCCCTCCATGATTTTCCTTCCTATCCCTATCTCCTTTCTTATACAGTGGCACCATTAACCCCTCTCTCCACCCTCCTGGGAATCCCTCCTTCCTCCATACTCCATAAATACTATTAATTTCCATACTAGAACAATTAATTAATACTATAGGTCAATCAATTTGTCTCGAATAAAGGAAACTTTACAGATTGAAGGAAATTTCCGTTCTTGCATAAATTTGGAATTATGTTAATAAAAAATTTTAACTGCAAACGACTGATTCTTAAAATATTATAAATGATCATAACTTCTTCACTCTTCAATACCATACGAGATTACCAATCACAGCAAAGCAGATGACTGCCACGTAAGTTGTATATCTTCACAACCAAAGATATTATAAACATCAGGACTCACTGTTCAGATGGTCCTAAAGTCTCATAACATGCTGATTTAGGATAAAATATCGAAAATCACTTGTGGGGTTGGATAGATACTCACGTGGACCTCCAGGTTCGAACGGATGGCCTGAAAAACCATTGCCTTTGGCCATGGTTTTACTATTCCTTCTGCAAACATCGATCTATCCGCAAAGACCTGTCTAGCCCTACTTGTGATGTGATATACTATAATATTACAAGTGACTTGATTACTCTCGAACCAAGGAATCGATTATGTTCTTGCATCAACTTTAAATAATGTTATTTAAAAAAGTTGTACGATAAAAAACCTAATTTTAAAATAATTTAAAGTGCTCACGAAAAGATGTTATGAATTAAAAAAAATCATCCGGTCAGTTTTAAGGTGAAAATAAGCTCTCAAAATTTCAGCAATTTATCTGCAACTGCCTTCAAGTTATCGTGGTCACAAAAAGTGTGAGATGCACACATACAAATATATCCGAACAGTTTCTTAGAACGTTGTATTGTACAATTTTCAATTAAGAAAGTTTAAATAAATGAATTTAACAATTTTCGAAATTGCCACCCGTTCTGAACACGAATCTGGGTTCAAAAACTTCCCATCACTTCACGTTCTTGAGAAAATAGGGGTTGGAACCCCTAAAAACAGCGTTTTCAGCTATTTTTGAAATATTGTAAAGCTGAACCATGACGTGCTACAAACTTCGCTAATATCAGACATTACAGGCTCAAACAAGCCCTTCCAAATGAGCCGTATGCCAAATTAATCGCATGCGCCCTTAGAGCGGGTGGTGGGTTTTTGTCTTGGGGTGGAGGAACAAAGTGGATAAAAAAAGGATTTTAACATCCATCCGCCATTGGATCCGCCATTTTTTATTTTTAAAGTGTAACTGCATATTCGTAATCAGCGACCCTTAAAGCCCCCGAGTAACAAGTTTCAAGTGAATACGATCAAATTTTGAAAAAATGGTCCATCATAATGGATCCGCCATTTTGAATTTTTGAAACCTAACTGCATATTCATAATAAGCGACCCTTAAAACCTCTAAAAGCACTGCATATTTTATTATGCCTGGGTGTGGGTGTATGTATGTCAAAATCCTTTCTGTTTTCGTTTTCTTTTCCACACCTGGACAAAAACACATGCCTCGCTCTAAGGGCGCACGCGATTAATTTGGCATACAGCTCATTTGAAAGGGCTTGTTTTAGCATCTAATTTCTGATATTAGCGAAGTTTGTAGCACGTCACAGTTAAGCTCTACAATTTTTCAAAAATGGCTAAAAACGCCGTTTCTAGGGGTTTCAACCCCTATTTTCTGGAGAAAATAGGTATGCTTAGGTATGCTTATTAAAATTGTTAAATCTTCAAAGCTTCATTTTGAATCTGACAAATTGTGGTTGCCCTGTACATTTCAAACTGCTTAATTTTTAAAATATAAATTTAAAACATTTTAATTTTAATGTTTTGAAAAACTTGAATTTCAAATTGTGCCATATTAAAAGTCTGAAAGTTATGCATGATATTTTACAATTATGTTTTGAATTCAAAATTAATGCATTTTTAAGCATAACATTTTTTCAAATTATTATGTCCCAATGGTTCTATTTCAAGATGTACTATAAAAAATATTCTTATATTCAAGCTCTGTTCTCAAAATTATCATAAGATTATGTTCTAAATTTAAAATAATGTTTTAAGTTTAATGTAAAAATATTAAATTTTATGTTAGAACTTGCATGTAACACCCTTATAAAAACTGATGAAAATGTATTTAAACGTTGAAGGGAAATAATGATTTGGTTTTCAAGATACTAACAATCGGTGCTCATAGCGAATTGAAATATATATAATTTTTTAACAAAAATAATTATAGTCAAAATTTATTTATTGCTTCTTCCCTTCGTAAAAGATATATGTGCTTAGATTATATAATAAGTAAATATTTTTATTCCATTTAATTTTAAGAATGTACAAGTTTGAATACCTGTGAAAGAAGTTTGAATGTTAAATATATTATATGAAGTTGAAGATTATTATGAATAATTTTTAGAATATTTCAAAGAGATATACTTATATTCGATAGTAAATGTATAAGTAATATAAATTTTCCAGACTATTTTAGAATTGTTACATAACAGGATAGCAGAATTCATATAGATCATGCGTGTAACCAAAATAAAGTACAAAAGATACACGTTTGTCACATAACAGTCATGTCACATTGTTACATAGCTGTTGCTAGTGTGCATTATGCACAGCATACAAAACCAGACATTCACGCAGTTACAGAACAACTGTAACATTCTTCTTCTATAACAATTACATCTCACTGCTACAAAATTTTTACAACTTTTCTTTATGGAACTGGTACATCTTCACTCAGTTAAAAAGTGACTCAACATTGTTACTTTCCAGTTATAGAACAAGCACGCCACTGAACAGTAACATTAGTTATATAACCAGACATAACAATGTTACTCCTTTGTTACGGAGCAATTACAGAACGTGGTTGCTAGGATAGAAGTAAAAAAAATATTCATAAATATTCAAGTCAACCACTTTGTCGATAACAAAAATCTCGAACAATTGGGCGTACTTTTTAAACACTTTCCTCTATGGCTATATCAGCAGAAAACGTAGTTTTTATTTATAAAAACCGTAGATACAGGGTACACAAGAATTATTTACAATTAGTTAATTAAAAATGCACGAAGAAATCGCGATGTGTTCGAGAAATTACTATTAGGGCTGTTGGAGTGGTGACCAAAAATATAGCGAAATCTGTGAAGCACTCAAACTTCACCACTAAGATTAAATGAATCGGGATTAAGGTTTTAAAAACAAACTTTGAAATTTTTGTAGACCCCGGAAGGAGTTTCGCGGTGGCATGACGTTGGGTAAATCTATGGTTTTTCGGAAAAATAAGATAACTGCTAAGAAGTAAGAGTGGAAAAGTATAGCAATGACGTGAAGTGGGAAGGAAGCCGAATGACTGGGATGACAGCTAATCCTTCGATAGCTCGATTGTACTGTAAAAATGCACTATCGGTAAGAACCGCATCTGCTTGCTTCTGCCACGTTTCTTGGCGGGAACTTTAAATTTGAATAAAAATTACAATTTGTGATTTTCTATTATTTGGTTTATTGACAAGTCTGAATTATTGGCGAATACAATAATATTACTGTGATTGAAATTAATAACTAATCTTTTTTTAGAATGATGATAATGGTCTTGAAAGAAAAAAGGTGTTACTGTAAAGATAAAAGGATGCCGCTGTGAACTTGCTATTGTTGAAGATTTACTAAACCTATTTATTTACATAATTATGTACATATTTATGTCCATATTTGTTGTGTTGTAACGTAAAAGGGAAATATGGAAATGGCACATTACGTAGAATCGTGTATATACGGTAAGTATTAAACACCGTATGCTCGCTTTATAGAACAATAATATTACTCGCGTTTCCAGAATCTGGAACGCCTTAAGAAAGGCGCAACTAATGTGTTTCTGAACAATTTCTTTTTTTTTTTTTTTTGTCAAAAGAAAACTTTTTTGCAGAAAGTTGTTTGTTACTAACTTTGAAGTCTCCTGCATAGAATGATTCAAGTTTTAATTAATTTGGACTTGATCTACTAGGTCTAAAATCAATATTCTTTAATATTGATGATTATTTGATAAGTTGTGAGAAAGTGACGCTCTAGCTTCGTTGGGATCCGAACCCAGGTCTTTCAAATTTCCGGTCTGATGCTCTTACCCACTAAGCTACGGAGAGACGAGATTCTTTTCTTCACAACCCTTACAAGTTTATTTCTGACGCCATTACTTATAATTGTAAGATTAATTTTTCAAACATGAGAATTTATATTCATTTGGTAATGTTATGGTTTCTGACCAGGTAAATATTGTAAATAATATGATGTTAATTTTTTTGTCTACTAGGTTTAAAATCAATATATTTTAATATTTATTATTGTTTTATAAGTTGTAAAAAAATGACTCTCTAGCTCCGCTAGGAAAAAGACATTGTTTAGAAACAGATTAATCGTGCCTTTCTGAGTAGTTTTAGATTCTGTGAATGCGAGTAATATTATTGTTCTATAAGGCGAGAATAGGGGGTTCAACCTTATTTATACAATTTTACGTAATGCGTCCTTTCCATATTTTCCTTGTACATTACAACACAACAAATATGTATAACGACAAGTCTATAATTGTATCTAATATAATAATATGTTATATAATGCTTATAATTTACATCAAGACAAGATTTGCAAATAATTCAATATATAATTTCAAGGAAAATTTCAAAATTATTATCAACTCTTGAAGTATCAAAATAAATAACTTTAGTAAATTTTCAACAGCAGCTAGTTCACAGCAGCATCCTTTTATCACTTATACACTTTTATTCTTCCGAGACTGATATTATTCCAAGAAGAAATTCATCATTTATTTCAATCACAGTGATATTATTGTATTCGCCAATCATTCGGACTTGTCAACAATCCCAAAGATAGAAAATTACAAATTGCATTCATTATTAAAATTTGAAGTTTCCGCCAAGACAGGTGACAGCAGCATGCAGATGCGGCTGTTACGGATAGTGCATTTTCACAGTACTATAAAGCTATCGAGAGATCACCTGTCATCCCAATCATTCGGCTTCCTTCCCACTTTACGTCATTGCTTGACTTTTTGACTTTCACTTTTTAGCAGTTATCTCCTTTTTTTCTCGAAAAATCAGACTTGACGGGCGAGGCGGCTCACGCGATGGGTTGCCTGGTAAAAGCAAGGAGATGGACTTGGGGGCTAAACAGAGTCTCCAGAACGTGGGATTTTTCGGCCCCCACCACTTTCCCATTTGGGAGAATACATACAAGCGTAGCGTCGGTGAGTCGGCCAGCCTCGTGTAAAGCCGAAAATGCACGAGGCACGAGCGCGAAGCCAAGCTCACCCGAGGCCCAACCCCGACTTAATGATTCGCTTTCGGCGGCTATTAGGAGGTTTGAGTTGATTTCTGTTTGCAAAAATTGACACCTCGAAGAAAGAGTTCAAAACATGTAATGAAGTCTTGAGATATTTGATGATTATGTTTTTTAGGAATTATTGTGGAATGTTTTAGACTATCCGATTCTGCAGTTTCTTTTTCATTATTTATGTTTTATTTTTCAATTTATTTTAAATATTGTAAAGTCAAAATAATTATAAATGATATTTATTTTTAAATAAGTAAATGAATCAACATTTTTACTGTATACTTACCTCTGATATTTACCTTTCTTTTCATGCTATTTTAGGCTATAATCACAATTTTGGGGATTTTAAGAGAAAAGCAAAGAAGTTATTAACATTACTTCATATGCTTTCTTAATATATAAAAACTTCACAAAACCTTTAATGTCTGAAAATACTAATCTCAACATTATAGAATTTAGTTTCTACAATTTGATTTTAATTGTGAAATAATTGTAATTGGAAATTAATTGTAAATAATTGTAAAATGAATTAAACAAAATTGATTTCATAAAAACATATCTCATGATTTAAAAGGACAATAATATTTTCAAAGTAATTCTTTGTATCATTTTAATAACTAATGAACATATTCCTAGAATATTTTCCCTTGATTCTGCCCTACGGTCAAACATGGTGCAAAAAAATGTCTTGAAAGTTCAAATAAAAATTGTACTCCGTATACATTAATTTTAAAAATGAAAAATACTAATACTTTTTATAAATATTCCTAAATGTTATTTGAATACGATACACATTGATTTTAATTTTTACAATTCGTGTGAATAGTTGGTCATTTTATAAATTGTACGACATTTTTGTACCATGTTCGACCTTATGGAATAGATTTGAAGAATGAAATTATGAACATATCTCCATTAATTAGTCTTTAATTGAAAATTATATTTTTTGTTGAAATTTTCATTTGACATATCTGATATATTGAAAAATTTTGTGAAATCTTGTCAAGAATCATGTGAAAAATATATTTACCTAACCTTAAAATGAGCAAACAAAATACTTAGAAAATAAATATTTATTCCAAATTTTTATTTTGTATACAAAAATATTTTTGGCCTTAAATTATAATTTTGTTGAAATTTTCCTTTTTTCTTCACTAAAAAATTGTTTGATTTGAAAATTTTGTTGTTTTTATAAAAATTCATTCTTCTAAAGTTGATTTTAACTGTTTTTAATTGAAAATTAGAATTTTTTATTGAAATAGCAATTATTACATTGTTCGTTAAAAATTCAGCTTTTCTTGTTTGAAAATTCATATTTTTTTGCCTGAAAATTCGACTGTTTGGTTGAAACTTTCTTTGTTGTTGAAATTTTGATTGAAATACAGAAATATTAAAAAATCTTTGGAAATTTCTTGAGAATCTTAGGAAAGTTCTATTTATATAAACCTACAAATAAAGAAAATTAAAAAATAAATAGTTAATCGAAATTTTTGTTTTTTATAAAAAAATATTTTTCTCCTTAAATTCTAATTTTGTTGAAATTTGCCTTTTTTTCACTAAAAAATTGGTTGATTTGAAAATTTATTTGTTTTTTTATTTAACATCATTTTTTTTTATTGAAATAGCAATTATCACATTTTTCGTTGAGAATTAACCTTCTCGTTGACAATTAACCTTTTTTGCCTGAAAATTAAACTATTAGGTTAAAAATGTTTTCTTTTTCTTGTTCAAATTTTGATTTGAAATATCTCAAATCTTAGAAAATATTTCGAAATTTTCTCAAGAATCTCAGAAAACTTATATATTTATATTTATGTTTACAAAATTATTTTCAGTTTAAAATAATTTTAATTGGAAATTAATTGTGAATGATTGTAAAATAAATTTAATTTTTAGAATATTTTTCCTTGATTCTACCTAGCGGTCAAACATGGTACAAAAAACTGTCGTGAAATTTCAAATAAAAACTGTACTCTGTATAAATTAAGTTGAAAAATGAAAAATATTAATACCTTTTATAAATATTCCTCAATATTATTTGAATATGATACACATGGATTTTCATAAAAAAAATTCTCGTAAATGGTTGGTCATTTTATAAATTTTATGACGTTTTTGTACCATGTTTGACCTTATTTTAGTCTGCTTTATGTTTAGGGCAAAATCAGATACTTAAATTTGATCCCAAGTGGTCTGCCCGGTGGACTTAACCAGCATATCTATATGTTTTTGGGATCGCTGAGTCCGAATACGGGGTCCAAATATCCAAGTTAGATAGTATTTTTCCAAAAAACGCAAAAATAGACGTAAAATCGACGAAAACAGCAATTTTTCTTGTATATGTTTACAAAAAAAAATATCTTCATGAGCGGTGGACTTAACCAGCATATCTATATGTTTTTGGGGTCGCTGAATCCGAATCCGGGGTCAAAATATCCAAGTTAGCTCGTATTTTTCCAAAAAACGCGAAAATAGACGTAAAATCGACGAAAACAGCGATTTTTCTTGTATATTTTCACCCAAAAAATATCTTCATGCCCGGTGGACTTAGCCAGCATATCTACATGTTTTTGGGGGTCGCTGAATCCGAATCCGGGGTCCAAATAACCCAGTTGGCTCTTATTTTTCCGAAAAACGCAAAAATAGACATAAAATCGAACAAAACAAATGACTGTTAACAAAACAGATGACAGATCGCACTCGAACTTCACGTCAGTAAAGAGGACATTGGTGCAAAGTTAGCTTCATAAAGGTTTTTGACCATCTCTTTAAGCGGGCTCTTTAATGTGACTGTAGTCAGTGGCTTCCTTATTTTCATTTTTCTATAAACTCTAATAAATTAATTTTTCAAATTCGAAAATTTCCTAGTTATATAAAATCCCGAATTGTAAAATTCGCAAAATTGTAAAATTTCCGAATAATAAAATTCCCGAATTAGAACTAATCAAATTTTTTGTTATAACTATTATTTATTTATTGAAAATAGAATAATCAAATATTTTTATTAAAAACAATTTTTCTGATGTTCAAAGTTTCTAAAATTGTTTGAATTTGAAATAATAATGGAAAAAAATATATTTCTGGATAAAAATTATTTTTAATTCTTGTTCTTTTAAATTCGAAGAATAATCTCAGAAACTTTAAACATTGGCAATATTTTATTATTGTATTTTTAATAAATACATAATATTTATAGAAAAAATTAAATTGCTCAAATTCGGAAATTTTATAATTCGGCATTTTTCTTTCGGGAATTTTATTTTTCGGGATTTTGCAGTCGTCCTTTATTTTAAGTAAACATAAATAATTTGTAAATTAACAAATTTAAATTTAAATTTTGAATGGTAAATGGTTTGAATGCAAATTATTTAAATACTGAGGTTCCAATTTTAATTAGTTCAATTTGGATCTATTTTGAATTTAAACAACTTAACTTAATAAAAAAGGTTTTACATTTTTTTTAAAGTTTTTTTTTTAACTTTAAAATAAAAATTAAAAAAAGAAAGAATTCTTTTTTAAAACTTTTTTAAACAAACTTAAAGCAACCAATCAAGTTGTAGAAGAATTTTTTTTTTGTTTTTTCATTTTTCTTTTGTATTAATTTATTTATAAAATTCCTGACCTGTAGCTGTTTTCCATAACGAATTCCAAGAGCGCCAACCAGTCCAGGTAATAAGTGAGTGAAAATGGCAACAGGTGCGAATGACAGGGCGACATTCACTTTATCATTATACTCTGGCTTCATTGAAAGTAGGACTAATTCTATGGTGGTTCCCATAGAGTGACCTATGAGGGACACTTTTTCTAAGCCAGTATTTTTTAAGACATGGTCAATGGTGGCAGGAGCATCATAAACCCCAAATTCATGCCAGCTGCAATCAATTAAATTTTAATTAATATAAACAATAATTATCAGGTTGAGAACCACTGCATTTTTATTTATTATTAAATTTAAAAAATAATTTAAAGTTCAATTTACCTAAAACGCCAGAATTTCGAATCTTTGGTGGACAGCCTTTTATGGCGTTTGCCATAGAAGTTACCTCTAGTGTTTAGAAGCCACACATCGTAGCCCTCATCACATAATAAATAAGCTGAAAATTATAATTTTTTAATTAATTAAACAGTCGAAGGAATCATTTTTAATTAATTTTTTTCTGAAAAAAAAAGATCTTCTCGTTTCAATCCGCTGGGATTCGAACCACGGAACTTCTGATTCCCGGTCAGAAAAAAAGATCTTCATTCATTCAGAAGTTCTGTGGTTCGAATCCCAGCGGAGTGAAAGAAGAAGATATTTTTTTCAGAAAAAAAATTAATTAAATAGCCGCGCGATTTTTTTTCTCATGCAACTTTTATGTGAAAATATGAAATAATTATTAATACCGAAGTTTTTTCAATAGTATTTATTAAATAAGATAATAGAAAAGAAAAGCAAAGACATTTTTGATAATTGATGAAAATTGATATCTTAACTTCAGAATTAATATATGTATAATATTTGTGTACAATATATAGATAATCAAAACATTGCATTTTTGTTGAAAATACGAATTTCCGAAGCAAAATACTAACATAACCTAAATGGGTTCAAAATTTGTGAGTTTAATTTTTGAAATCAAATTATTTTTGTTTAAAATAAACGATTTTTTGTGGAAAACTCTAACATACTCTATTTATGTTCAAAAATTGCAAATTTTTTGTTTCATCTGATGATTTTTAGTTTGAACAAAAAACTTTAAATTTTACCGGAAATCGATTTACCGATTTCCGCTGGAAAATGTTCACATAACCTCAAATTGTTCAAAAATTGTAATTCTTCTTTGAAATTCTAATCATTTTGAACAAAAAACTAGAGATTTCACCGGAAACCGGTTTACCGATTTCCGCTGAAAGATGTTCACATAACCTCAAATTGTTTCAAAATTGTAAATCTTTTTTAAAACTCTAATTATTTTGAACAAAAAGATTTAGATTTCACCGGCAATCAATTTACCGATTTGCGCTCAAAAATAATAACATAACCTAAAATTGTTCCAAAATTTCAAATCTTCTTTGAAGTTCTAATTACTTTGAACAAAAAACTTCAGATATAACTGGAAATCAGTTTAACGATTTCCGCTGAAAAATGTTCACATAACCTCAAATTGTTTAGAAATTGTAAATGTTCTTTGAAATTCGAATTATTATGAACGAAAAACTATAGATTTCACCGGAAATCGGTTTACTGATTTCCGCATAAAAATGTTAACATAACCTGAAATCGTTTCAAAATTGTAAATCTTCTTTGAAGTTATACATATTTTAAACAAGAAACTTCAGATATCACTGGAAATCGGTTAAGCGATTTCCGCCGAAAGGTGTTCACATAACCTAAAATTGTTCCAAATTTGTAAATCTTCTTTGAAATACGAATTATTTTGAACAAAACCCCGATTTCCGCTGAAAGATGTTCACATAACCTAAAATTGTTCAAAAATTGTAAATCTCCTTTGAAATTCCAATTATTTTGAACAAAAAACTGTAGATTTTACCGGAAATAGAATTACCGATTTCCGCTTAAAAATTGTAACATAACCTAAAATTGTTCAAAAATTGTAAATCTTCTTTAAAGTTATAATTATTTTGAACAAAAAACTTCAAATATCACTGGAAATCGGTTAACCGATTTTCGCCGAAAGATGTTCACATAACCTAAAATTGTTTCAAATTTGTAAGTCTTCTTTGAAATTCGAATTATTTTGAACAAAAAACCGATTTCCACTGAAAGATGTTCACATAACCTGAAATTGTTCAAAAAATGTAAATCTTCTTTGAAATTCCAATTATTTTGAACAAAAAAACTGTAGATTTTACCGGAAATCGAGTTACCGATTTCCGCTTGAAAAATTTAACATAACCTAAAACTGTTTCAAAATTTTATATCATCTCTAAAGTTCTAATTATTTTGAACCAAAATCTTTAGATTTCACTGAAAATCGGTTTACCGATTACTGCTTAAAAATATAAACATAATCTAAAATTGTTACAAAATTATAAATTTTCTTTGAAATTCGAATTATTTTCAAAAAAAAAACTGTAGATTTTACCGGAAATCGGTATACCGATTTCCGCTGAAAAACGTTAATGTAACCTAAAATTGTTTCAAAATTGTAAATCTTCAAAGTTCTAATTATTTTGAACCAAAATCTTTAGATTTCACTGATTACCGATTTCCGCTGAAAGATGTCCACATAACCTCAAATTGTTCCAAAATTGTAAATCTTCTTTGAAATTCCAACTATTTTGAACAAAAAACTGTAGATTTTACCGGAAACCTAGTTACCGATTTCCGTTTAAAAATGTTAACATAACCTAAAATTGTTTGAAAATTGTAAATCTTCTTTAAAGTTCTAATCATTTTGAACAAAAAACGGTAGATTTTACCGGAAATCGATTTACCGATTTCCGCTTAAAAATATTAGCATAACCTAAAATTGTTTCAAAATTGTAAATCATTAAAGTTCTAATTATTTTGAACCAAAATCTTTAGATTTCACTGAAAATCGGTTTACCGATTTCCGCTGAAAGATGTTGACATAACTTAAAAGTGTTCCAAAATTGTAAGTCTTTCATGAAATTCCAATTATTTTGAACAAAAAACTGTAGACTCTAACGGAAATCGATCTACCGATTTCCGCTGAAAGATGTTCACATAACCTCAAATTGTTCCAAAATTTTAACTAGAATTACAATTTTTTTAACAAAAAACTATAGATTTTGCCGGAAATCGATTTACCGATTTTGGCTTAGAAATGTTAACATAAACTCAAACTGTTCAAAATTTGTCAATCTTCTTTGAAATTCCAATTATTTTGAACAATAAACTGTAGATTTTACTGGAAATGGAGTTACCGATTTCCGCTTAAAAATGTTAACATAACCTTAAATTGTTCCAAAATTGTAAATCTTCTTTGAAATTCTAATAACTTTGAACAAAAAATTATTGATTTCACCGGAAATCGGTTTGCCGATTTTCGGTTGAAAACGTTCACATAACCTCAAATTGTTAAAAAATTGTAAATCTTCTTTGAAATTCCAATTATTTTTAACAAAAAAAATTTAGATTTCACCGGAAATCGATATTTTAAAACAAAAATCATTATAGTTTGAACAAGAAGTTCAATTTCTTTAAAGTTTCAGGTTATATTAATTTCTTCACAGAAAACCGGGGTTTGTATTTTCGAAGAAAAAAATTTCAACAAAATTTAGAATTTTATCAAGATTTGCATTTTAAAGTGTTTTTCTTCGTAAGTTGCTATTTCAAAACAAACATTATGACAATTAGAACAAGATATACAATCTTGTAACAATTTTAGGTTATGTTGGCGTTGTATCCCAAAATTTGGTATTTTATAATAAAAATCATTATCGCTTTAAAATTTTCAGACTCGTGTTTGTCGCAAAAGATCCTATCGGAATCTATATTACAAAATTATGTAAATTAAAATAAAATAACCAATAATTTTAACATCAAAAATCGATATCTCGAAAACGATTCCAGCTATCGATTTAAAAATGGAAGATTCGTCTTTACCCTAAAAATCCCATTGGAATTCACATTAGGAAATTATGTAAATCTAAATTTAAAAAAAGCTATAATTTTAACATAAAAATCGAGATCTCGAAAAGCATTCGAGATATCGATTTAAAAGTTTCAGATTCGTGTTTTCGCAAAAAAAAATTCGATTTTAATCCTGAAAATGGAATAAAACACGAGTTTAAATGAAACTAAAAAAATATTAAAATTCACCTAAGTCTTTTCCGGGTCCTCTCAGCACCCAGATATCTGAAGCCGCGAAGAGTCCGTGAATGAGAACCACTGCCGGTTTCCCCGGCGTAACCGGTGACTTCGGACCGCCAGGTATTCTGTGTACCGATAGGATGTATCCATCCTCGGTGGTAACGTCGTGCTCCTCGGCAGTGTATCCCGATTCTCCCACCAAATCCATCTAAAAAAAAAATTTTAAGACTTTACAGATTCACTCGCATGAGAAAATAATTTTAACAATTAATTTATTAATTTTTTATTAATTGTAATAATGCAGGCCTGTCCGGCGAGGAGAAAACTCTAAATCCAGATGGGGCATTTCCACCACCACTTATCTCTACTCACTACCACCTTCTCTCTCATTACTACCACTTTCTCTCTACCAAGTACCACTTACTCTCGCAAAAAAGAAGAAAAGTTAAATTTCTAACAACAAGAAAATTAATATTTAACTAAAATTATGAATCTTCAACAAAAAATAATGAATTTTTAACATATTAGCTAAAAATTGAATCAAGAAGTTTAATTTTCTACCAAAAAGATTATTTTCCAACCAAGTAGAGGGGGAAAATCACATCTGGGATTTGAGTCTTTTCGACGACAACTCTTAGAATTCTCCACGCTGTACAGGCATGTAATAGAGGAAATTCTAGCAGAAATCAAATCTGCTTAAGTAAAAGTATTGCAGTTTCAACAAAATGGATTAATTTTTAACCAAATAGTTGAATTTCAACAAAAAAATAATAATTTTCCAGAAACAAGATTAATTTTTATAATGCGAGCCTGTCTAGCGAGGAAAAAAAATACTCTAAGTCCAAATGGTGTAGTTCCACCACCACTGCCCTTTGCTCACTCGCCACTCACTCTTGTGAAGTAGGATAGGAAGTGGAGAGTGGAGGTGGAAAACTGACATCTGCGATTTAAGTCGCTTCGACTGAAATTCCTGGAATTTTCCTTACTGGGCAGGCCTTCAATTAACGAAATGCCAGCATAAATTCAATCTGTTGAAGTAAAAGTATTGCATATTCAACAAAATAGATTAATTTTTAACCAAATAGTTGAATTTGAAGAAAAATAATAATTTTCAAGAAACAAGATAAATTTTAATAACGCAGGCCTTTCAGGCGCGGAACAATTTACTCTAAAGCCAGATGGTGCATTTCCACCACCACTGCCCTCTGCACACTCGAGAGAGTTCGGGTGGGGATCACTCTCGTGAAGTAGAATAGGAAGTGGAGAGTGGAGGGGGAAAAATCACATCTGGGATTTGAGTCGTTTCGACGACAATTCTTATAATTCTCCACGCTGTACAGGCATGTAATAGAGGAAATTCTAGTTTTAAATTAAAATCGTTCAGAATTGAATTTTTTAGAAAGGACAATATTTCGAATGTAATGAAAAGAAATTGAACTTGTATCACTTCTAAATGAAGGCATTTAAAATTAAATAATTTTTTATTTAATGCGTTTGTAAAAAAAAAATATCTGAAGTTCTTAAAATAAAAAAAGGATCAGACTAAAATTTTTTTTAAATAGACAAGTTTGTTAAAAAAGAGTTGAAGGTCTATCAAGTTTCTAATTCAAAGCGGTCAAAATTGAAGAATTTTTTTTTGAATTGAAGAATCTCAAAATTTTATGATTACAGGTTGAAATTTCGAAAATAGGACAATTTCAAAACGGTCAAAATTAAATAATTTCAGATTATAATTTGAAAAATTGGATTTTAGGAATAACTAAAAATTAAAAACTTTGGAATTTAAATTATTTTTCAATGCGCAGCGATTAAAATTTGACAACTTCAAATTGAAAATTAATTAAATGTAAAATTTTGAAGAAAGCATAATATTTCGAACAGTACGAAGAAGAATTTAACTTGTATTATTCCTAAATAAAGGCGCTCAAAATTGAATAATTTTGAATTCAAAGGTTTTGAAATAGAAAAAATATTTATCTAATTGACAAGTTTTTTAGAAAGAAGTTGAAATTTTATTTCATTTCTAATTCAAAGCGTTCAAAATTCAATAATTCCATTTTTAATTGATGAATTTCGAAATTGTATGATCATAGAATCATACAAATTGTATGATTTCGGAATAAAATTTTGGAAAATAGGACAATTCAAAATGTTCAAAATTTAATATTTTCTGATTCGAATTATTAAAATTAGATTATTTAAAATTCAAAGTAATTAAAATTGTATTATTTCTAATTAAAAGCGTTTAAAATGGAAAACTTTTGAATTAAAATAATTTTCAGTTTAAAGCGATTATAATTTAAAAATTGAAAATTGATTTAGAATTCTTAAATTTTAATTGAAAATTTAATGTTTCTAAGTCAAAGCTTCTGAAATTCTAGAATTTTTAATTGCCATTCCATAAAAAATATATATTTTAATATTACAACTTTTTAGACAATTTTTTCTAAGATCAAAAGATAAATTCACCATAATTTTCATCGTAAAAAATATAAAAATTTCTAATAATTATAAACCTTTTAAATTAAATTCTTCTGAAAAAAAGTTGCTTATAAAGTAATTTTAAATGGGAAACATTAAGCAACTTTAAAATTGTTTATTTAATTTTTTACAATTCCACGATTTGAATTTGAATTTCAAAATTAAGACATATGAAATTGAAAAATGACATATTCCGCGTTCAATATAAAAATTTAGAACTCAAATGTAATCATTCAAAAATTTAAATTTTGAATGGTAAATGGTTTAAATGGAAATTATTCAATTACTAAGTTTTTAATTTCAAATAGTTTAATTGAAAAAAAAAATAATTTAAACAAACAAGATTAATTTTAATAATGCAGGCCTGTCTAGCGAAGAAAAAATTTACTCTAAGTCCACATGGTGCATTTTCACTACCACTTATCTCTACTCACTACCACCTTCTCTCTCCTTACTACCACTTTCTCTCTACCAAGTACCACTTACTCTCGCAAAAAAGAAGAACAGTTAAATTTCTAACAACAACAAAATTAATATTTAACTAAAATTATGAATCTTCAACAAAAAATAATTAATTTTTAAAATATTAGCTAAAAATTGAATCAAGAAGTTTAATTTTCTACCAAAAAGATGATTTTCCAACCGAACATATTAATTTTCTACCAAAAAAAAAGACGAGTGTTCAACAAAATCAATGAATTTTTAACCAAATTCATTTTTTTAATTTCAAAAGTTAACTACAAATCTTTCGTGGCTGAAAATTGATCTATTTTGTTGAAAATTCGTTTCTGATTTAAAACTGAAACATTTTTTTTAACCATAATTCGTCGATGAGAATTCCTTTATTTTGCTACAAATTTAAGTACTTAAATGAAAGTTGAACTATTTTCTTTAAAAAAAAATTTTCATATTTTCTGGCCTGTTCAGTTGAATTTAACTGTTTTTGTTTTAAAATAAAAATCTTTTCTGTCGGTTAAAATATCAACTACTATTACATTTGTCGATGACAATTCATATTTTTTGGTTAAAAATCCTACTCCTCTGTTAAAAATTCATTATTTTATTTGACGATTTAACATTTTTGTTTGAAAAAAAATTTCGTTAGAAGTTTATATATTTCGTTGAAAATTCATTATTTGTTGTTGGATTTTAATTTTTCTGATTGAAAGTTTGAGTGTTTCATTTTTTGTTAAAAATTTATCTTTTCTAGTTAAAAATTCAACTATTTGGTTGAAAATGCATGTATTTTTTGAAAATTAACCTATTTATGAAAATTCAAATATTTTGCTAACAAAAATTTTTTGTTTAGAAATTAGTTTCTTTTAACTGAAAATTTAACTTCTCCATTTTTGACTGAAAACTGTATTTTTTTTATTTGAAAATTCATGTATTTTATTGAAATTTTTTTTGCGTAAAAAATCAATCTTAGTCTAAAATTAAATTTGAAGTTTTAAGCAAAAGGGACAAATTTTTTGAAATTTAGTTGCATTTTCTACTCAAAATTACGAATTTAAAAAAAAATCAATAAAATAGTTCATTTTTCATTCAAGTAGTTGAATTTTTAACTAAATAGTTGAATTTTCAACTAAAACAAGATCCATTTTCAACCAGCAATGGAATGATTATATTTTTAGCTAAAAAAAATTATTTTCAACCAAAAAAAGACGAATTTACAATCAAAAAGTAGAGTTTTCGACTAAAGAAATTTTTTTTACTTAAATTATGAATCTTAAAAAAAAAGAATTGTTAACAAATAATTCGAGCTTTTAAAATAATTGCATTTACAAAAAAAGTAAATAATGATCCTATAGTAGATAATCATTAATTATAAGCACAAATATAAATAAAATAATCCATTCTAATTTTGATATATTACCACGTATCATGTCTTAACTATTAATCACATTAAATTAATTATTTTACATACATTAGTATTTTAAATAATGATTATCTACTGTGTGGTGTCTCTCTTATTATTTTTTAAATAAATTTGATGAATTTACAATAAAACAATTAAATTCATAACCAGATACTTGAATTTTCAATCAAAAATGGCAAATTTTCAACAAAATAAATTAATTTTTGAATAAGAAAGATATATTTAAACCAACAATGGAATAAATATTCATTAGAAAAATTAATTATCGACCGAATTAAACAAAAAAATTGCAACGAAAAACAAATTTTAACAAAGTAGATCATCGTTCAACTAACCGAAAAAGGAGGAATTTTTTTAGTTCAAAATTCATCTATATTGTTGAAAATTTGTTTTCTTGTTGGTAAAAATTAATCTTGGTTTAAAAATAAACAATTTTGTTTAAATCTCTTTTTTTGGTTCAAAATTAATTTTTTTAACTGAAAATTGAACTATTCCATTGTTGGTTGAAATTTTTTTTTTTTATTTAAAAATTGAACTATTTTGCTGAAAAAAATTTTTTTTAGAAATTAGTTTCTTTTAACTGAAAATTTAACTTCCCCATTTTTGATTGAAAATTGCTCTTTTTGAGTTGAACATCCATTTTTGTTGAAATTTTTTTTCGAACAAAATTAATCTTAGTCTAGAATTAAAGTTGATGTTTCAAGCAAAAACGACGAATTTTCTAAAATTTAGTCACCCTTTTTACTCAAAAATATGAATTTGAAAAAAAAAAACTATGTGGTTGAAAATTTATCTTTTTTGGTTGAAAATTAAAA
>JAABKJ010007545.1:165904601-165981329 GCA_011634705.1 Andricus grossulariae
GTTTAGTTGAATTTGACTGTTTTTTTTTGTTTTTTTTTATATATATTAAAATACAAAATACATGAATTTTCAACCAAATATTTGAATTTTTAACTAGAAGAGATCAATTTCTAACAAAAAATGGAACAGTTGAATTTTCAGCTAAAAAAATTAATTTTCAAGCAAATAGATAAATCTTCAAAAAAGACGAATTTTCCAAACAATACATGAATTTTTAAATAAAAAAGGTAAATTTTCAACCAAAAGAAAATAAACAAAGAAAAAACGAATTTAAAAAAAATGGTTCAATTTTTATCCATAAAAGAGAATCTTTAACCAAAAAAAAAATGAATTTGTAACAAAGTAGTTAAATTTTTAACCAAATAGTTAAATTTTCAACTAAACAAGATCGATTTTTAACTGACAATAGAATAGTCGATTTTCAGTTTAAAAAATTGATTTTCAACCAAAAAAAGACGAATTTTCAACCAAATTGTTCAATTTTCAACTAGAAAAGATCAATTTTTAACAAAAAGTGGAACAGTTAAATTTTCAGTTAGAACAATTAATTGTTAGCAAAATAGATAAATCATCAACCATAAAAGATGAATCTTCAACAAAATGCAGACATTTTTAACGAAATATAGTTAAAAATTTGTATTTTTTAATAAAAAAAATATTCTTGATTGTAAATTTTTTTTTTAATTTAACTATTTGGTTAAACAATTCCTCTGCATATTTTATAATTTCAATTCAGCAGGAGGCTAGAGGTATCATCGAAAGATAGAAAGTGAAATGAAGACGAGGAGAGAGAAATATCAAGTTGAGTCAGACGAAAAAAATGCTTATCAAATGTCACTATTGCGTGACATTTCCTCTAACATTTTCTCACCGTTAATCGAAAGTGAAGTTCATTAAGAAAAAATTTAATATAAACACATTAGTTACCATTCGTAAGGCCTCGAACCGTAAAATCCAAGATTAAGGCGGATTTTGGGCCTTATAGTTTTGGGTCTCACTTTGGGACTTACTTCGGGTCTTATTTTGGGCAAATTTTTTTGGGCCCTATTTTTTGTCTCATTTTGAAAATCATGAATTTGAGCCTTATTTTTGGGATTTGTGGTCTTGGGCCTTCTTTTGGACCTGTGGTTTTGGAACTTATTTTGGATTTATGACTTTTAGCTTTATATTTTTGGGCCTATTTTGGGACTTATTTTACGCAAATAGTGTTGGGCCCTATTGTTTTTGGTCTTATACTAAGAATTATAATGTTGGGCCTTATTTTGGCGACTTTTGGTTTTGGGCCTTATATGTTTGGGTCTCATTTCGGGACTTATTTCGGGTCTAATTTTTAGCATATAGTTTTGGGCCCTATTGTTTTCGGTCTTATATTGCGAATTATAATTTTGGGCCTCATTTTTGGGATTTGTGGTCTTAGGCCTTCTTGTGGACCTGTGGTTTTGGGACTTATTTTGAATCTATGATTGTTGGCTTTATATTTTTGGGTCTTACTTTGGGACTTATTTTGAAAAAATAGTATTTGGTCCTATTGTTTTTGGTCTTATATTGAGAATTTCAATTTTGGGTCTTATTCTGAAGACTTGTGGTTTTAGGCCTTCTTTTTGGACCTTTGGTTTTGGGACTTATTTTGGAGGTATGATTTTGGACACTATATTTTGGGTCTGGTGATTTTGAGACTTATTTTGGGACATATGATTCTGGACATTATGATTTTGGGTCTTATCTTGGGATTTATTTCAAGCAAATAAAGTTGGGTCCTATTGATTTTGGTCTTATTTTGAGCATTATAATTTTGGGACTTATTTTCCAGACTTGTTGGTTCTTCTTTTTGTACCTCTGGTTTTGGGACTTGTTTGAATCTATGTTTTTTCGCTTTATTTTTTTGGGTCTCATGGTTTTGGATCTTATTTTGGGACTTATTTTAAACAAATAGTATTGGGGCCTATTGTTTTAGTCTTGTATTGAGAATTATAATTTTAGGCCTTATTTTGGAGACTTGTGGTCTTAGGCCTTCTTTTTGGACCTTTGGTTTTTGGACTTGTTTTGGAGGTATGATTTTGGACATTATATTTTCGGTCTGGTGATTTTGAGACTTATTTTGGGACCTATGATTCTGGGCCTTATGGTTTCGGGTCTTATTTTGTGACTTATTTTAAGCAAATAATGTTGGGCTCTATTGTTTTTGGTCCTATTTTGAGAATTATAATGTTGGGCCTTATTTTTTAGACTTGCGGATTTGGGCCTTCTCTTTGGACCTGTGGTTTGGGACTTATTTTAAATATATGATTTTTTGCCTATTATTTTTGGGTCTTATAGTTTTAGGTCTCATTTTGGGACTTATTTCAGGCCTTATTCCGGGCAAATAGTTTTGGGCCCTATTGTTTTTGGTCTTATTTTCGGAATTATGATTTTGGGTCTTATTTTGGGACTTATTTCAATACTTATTTCAATTGTTTTTGGTCTTATATTGAGAATTATAATTTTGGGCCTTATTTTGGAGACTTGCTGTTTTGGGCCTTCTTTTTGGAGCTGTGGTTTTGGGACTTATTTTGGAGGTATGATTTTGGACATTATATTATAAAACTAATTTTTCTCACTAAAAATTTAACTGTTCCATTTTTTATTTAAAATTTATCTTTTCTAGTTAAAAATTCTACTATTTGGTTGAAAATTCGTCTTTTTTAGGTGAAAATCAATTTTTTTAACTAAAAATCGACTATTCTATTATCAGTTAAAAATTTATCTTGTTTAGTTGAAAATTCAACTATTTGGTTAAAAATTAAACTACTTTGTTAAAAATTAATTTTTTTTGGTTAAAGATTCTCTTTTATGGACAAAAATTGAACTATTTGATTGAAAATTCGTTTTTTTTTTTTTTGTTCAAAATTATTTTTTTTTTAATGAAAATTTATTTATTTCTCTTCTGGTTTAAAATTTACCTTTCTTATTTAAAAATTCATGTATTGTTTTGAAAATTCGTCTTGTTTGAAGATTTATTTATTTTGTTAAAAATTAATTTTTCTAGATGAAAATTCAACTGTTCAATTTTTGGTTAGAATTTATCTTTTCTATTCAAAATCCAACTATATATGGTTGGGAATTCCTTTTTTTTTTGTTTGAAGATTCATTTATTTCGTTGAAAATTAATTTTTCCAACTGAAAATTGAACTGTTAAATTTTTTGTTAGAGTGTTATCTTTTCTACTTAAAACTCAAACTATTTGGTTGAACTTTCTTGTATTTTGTTGAAAATTCCTTTTTTTTGCTTGAAGATTTATTTAATGTGTTGAAAATTAATTTTTCTCAGTAAAAATGTAGCTGTTCCATTTTCTATCAAAAATTTATCTTTTTTATTTAAAAATCCAAGTATTTGGTTGAAAATTTGGCTTTTTTTTTTGTTGGAAATAAATTTTTTAAACTGAATTTAACTATTCTATTATTAGTTAAAAATCGATCTTGTTTAGTTGAAAATTCAACTATTTGGTTAGAAATTAAACTATTTGGTTAAAAATTCAACTATTTTGTTAAAACAAATTTTTTTTTGTTAATGATTCTCTTTTATGGATAAAAATTGAACTATTTTATTGCAAATTCGTTTGTTTGTTGTTGTTTAAAATTAGTTTTTTTGAATGAAAATTCATTAATTCCTTTTTTGGTTTAAAATTTACCCTTTTTTAAAAAATTCATGTATTGTTTTGCAAATTCGTCTCTTTTGGTTAACAATTAATTTTTTGGTTAAAAATTCATATTTTCGAGTAGAAAATTCAACTACATTTCAGAAAATTGGTCGTTCATGCTTGAAACTTCAACATTTTGATTGCAAATTTTTTTATTTTTTGAATTTAAAATCTGTTTTGGTTGAAAATTCAACTCTTTTGTTAAAAATTCGCCTTTTTGGTATAATTTGACTGTTTTTTTTTTTAATTAAAATATTTTCTGGTTGTAATGTCAACTATTAAATTTTTCGTTAATAAATCATGTTTCATGGCTGATTATTCTACTACTTTGCTGAACATTAATTTTTTTTGTTGAAGATTCGTGATTTCAGTAGAAAACATTTTTTAGCTTGAAAATTTATCTATTTTGTGAAAATTAATTTGTCTACCTGAAAATTTAACTGTTCCATTTTTTGTTCGAAATTTATCGTTTATAATTAAAAATTCAACTTTTTTATTAAACATTCGTGTAGTTTTTTAAAATTCCTTTTTTTGGTTGAAGATTTATCTATTTTGAAAATTAATTTTTCCAACTGAAAATTTAACTATTATATTTTTTGTTAAAAATTTATCTTTTCTAGATAAAAATTCAACTATTTGGTTGAAAATTCATCATGAGGTCTTGTGGTTTTGAGAATTATTTTAGGACCTATGATTCTGGGCCTTATGGTTTTGGGTCTTATTTTGTGACTTATTTTAAACAAATAGTGTTGAGCCCTATTTTTTTTGTCTTATTTTGGGAATGATAATTTTAGACCTCATTTTGGAGACTTGTGGTTTCGGGCCTTCTTTTTGGACCTTTGGTTTTGGGACTTATTTTGGAGGTATGATTTTGAACATTATACTGTCGGTCTTGTGGATTTGGGAATTATTTTGGGACCTATGATTCTGGACCTTATGGTTTTGGATCTTATTTTGAACTTATATTAAGCAAATAGTGTTGGGCCCTATTGTTTTTGGTCTTGTGTTTTCGAGCCTTCTTTTTGGACCTGTAATCTTGGGACTTATTTTGTAGGAATGATTTTGGAAATTATATTTTCGGTCTTGTGGTTTTGAGACTTATTTTGGGACCTATGATTCTGGGCCTTATGGTTTTGGATATTATTTTGGGACTTATTTCAAGTAAATAATGTTGGGTCCTATTGTTTTTTGTCTTATTTTGAGAATTATAATATTGGGCCTTCTTTTGTGGACTTGTATGTTTGGGACTTCTCTTTGGACCTTGGTTTTGGGACTTATTTTGAATCTATGATTTTTGGCTTTATATTTTTGGATCTTATGGTCTTATATATATATATATATATATATATATATTATTCTCATTAATTATTAACTCACTCAGTAAAAAGTTAACAAAAAGTTCAACAAATTCAGAAAAAGCCGCAACTTTTCAGCAATTATGTAAGGAAAGATGATTATGAACAATAATAAAGTATCTAAAGAACTATGTTTGACAAATTGCATTAATTATTACTTGACTACTTAAGTGAAAAGTTGACAAAAAGTGACAAATCTCAGAAAGAACCGCAATTATCTAGCATTACTATAGAAGAAAATATTTTTAACAATAATAGTTTGTTTAAACAATTATGTTTGCTAAATTTCAATAATTATTACCAAACTCTAAGTGAAAAGTGGACAAAAAGTTGAATATTTCAGACAAAACCTTAACTTTGTAACATTATTCAAAGATAATATTATTTAAGTAATAATAAGTTGATTAAACAATTAATTTTGTTAACCTGAATTAATTATTTACCTTACTTTGATTAAAAATTGGACAAAAAGTAGAACATTTTTGTAAAAACTGCAGTTTTCTAGCATTATTCTAAGTGAATAATATTATAAATAATAAGAAATTGTTCAAACCATTATATTTGTTAACAATAATTATTACCTTACTCTAATTGAAAATTTGACAAAAAGTGGATTTTTTTTTAAAACCTCGACTTTCTCACTCTATTCTAAGAGAAAATTGCTAAAAACAATAATCAGTTGCTTAAACAATTTATGTAAACATCTTATTATCACTATAAAGTAGTATTTTTCATATTAGAAACAATCTGCTTTAAAAAAATCGCAAAAAAATCATAACTAGCGCCTAAAACTCGAAAAACCTATTTTTTCACTTATGGTTTTTTTTGGGACCCTATAAAACAGACTTATGGTTGTGATATTTAAAAAGTAATATCTTATTCGTAGTCTATGGCTAATTATGAAGAGAAGCGTTGAGTTTCAACTCAATTCACCTAATATTGACGATTCTGAATAAAATTTACAAAAACGTTTTTTTTTTTCTTATGGGAAATACGTGTTAAACTTCATGGGGCAACTCTAAATATCTACAAAAAAATTGGATTTATTTTCTTGTGGATTGGAACAAATTTCCGGGCGATATGCATGAAAATTCGAAGAAAAAAAAACAGAATTTGGACCACCCTAATATCCATTGTAGTGTACGCTATGGTTCCTAGATGTTATGACGAGAGTAGTTTAACTATTCTAAAACAAAAACCCATTTCAGTGTATTTAGAAAGTTCCAATTTCATGATTTACTTTATCAAAGGCCTTCGGTAAATCGGTATACATGACATGAACCTGCTTTTCTTTTCTTTAAATGCTTCATGTATAAATTGAGTTAGTAGCTAGATTAGTAACTGTAGACGACTTTGGAATAAAACTATGTTGTGCTCTGTATTTTTAAATACTGGACAAACTTTTGCTTGTTTCCAAACTTTTCGATAAATGCCTGTCATCAGAGATAAATTATAAATTTTCGATAAGAATATTATCTGTTCCCGACGTATTTTTATTCGGCAGAGATATGTAAGTACTTTTAGTACCTCATTTTCAGTTAGGATCGTTGATGTGTTCATAGTCCCTAAAAAATAATCATAATCTTGATCATTTTTCTGATCCACATTAAGCATTGAATTTCATACGTAGGGAGAACTAGTTTTTTTAATTGCATATCTTTCATATATACTATTGAAGTATTCGCAATGTTTTGAGGATCAGTGATTTCACTTTCGTTATCTCTCATAATCCCTGGTATCCTAGATTCCTGCTGAAGACTGTGAACATAAATCCAAATCTGTTGTAAATTTTCCCGAATTTTTTCTTCCGCATCATTTATGTGATTATGATAAGCTGCTTTAATATTCTTTTTTGTATAATTTCTCAGTGACTTATATGGTTCATAATCGTGACAAATATGAAGCGCTACTTTTTTTGGCACATCTTACTGTTGATATTGTACATTTGTTGTACAATAAATCTAGCTCTGAATTCAAAGATTAATTTTTATTCTTCCATGAGTAGCGACGAAATAATATTAATCGCCTTGAACGCGAAGAATATTTTGCGTATCTGGCAACTCTCGTAAAAAATGTGGGTGTGTTAAAAAATGCGGTCCATGCTATAGATAATTATACTTCTCGCCGAAGAATTTTTCGACTGTGTTCCGGAAATTCCACGAGAGCCGATCCTTGACCCAGACTCGCAAGTAGAAAGGCAGACAAAAATATTTAATGTTTTGAAAAGTTTTACACTAAATCAGATGACGATAAAAAATCATTTTAAAAAAGTGGCTTTGGACTGACCACACTATTATTCATACTATTTGATACTTTTTTCGAGCGATGACACTATTCTGCTACTGTTGCGAAGAAAATGAAACTAAAGACTCTATTTTGTCATCATTTTCCGCTATTGCCACTATTTATTTATTTTTTCCTTAAAAATTTGTTTGAACTTCTTCGCACACTTTGGTGGGAGGGGGATATAAAAATCATACTTTATTTAAATGAATTAACAAAGTAGTTCAACAATTTGTTACACAATTCAACTATTTGGCACAAAATTAAACTGTTTTGTAGAAAATTAGTTGTTTTTTTTTATTGAAAATTAATTCTCTCTAATGAAAATTTAACTGCTTAATTTTTTGGTAAAAAATTAATCTTCTTGGTTGAAAATTGAACTGGTTGTTTAAAAAATTATGTATTTTGTTGAAAATTCGTATTTTTTGGAAGGAAATTATTCTTGTTTAAAAATTCATCTTTTTTGGTTACATCCAACCGTTTTTTATTCTAAATTAAATTATTTGTCGGTTGAAATATCAACTATCAAATTTTTCCTTGTAAATTTATCTTTTTAGGTTGAAAATTCAACTCCTTGATTGAAAGTTTACCTACTTTCTTGAAAGTTAATTTTTTTGGTTAAAAATTCATAATTTTAGATGAAAATTCTTTCTTTTTTTTAATTAATTTTTCAACTGAAAAATTTATTATTTTGTCGAACTCTCAAGCAAAAAAAAAGACGAATTTACATTTCCAGATAAAAAAATTAATTCCCAACAAAAAAAAAAACTAATTTCCCACAAAACAGTTTAATTTTGTACCAAAGAGTTGAATTTTCTACCGAATAGTTGAATACTCAGCCAGAACAGGTTAATTTTCGTCAAAACAATTGCATTTTTTACCAAAAAGGGTGAATTTTCAACCAAGAAGAATAATTTTCTTGCAAAAAAGAGGAATTCTCAACAAAATACATCAATCAAGTATTTTAATTTTTAAGCCGAGAATATGAATTTTCATAAAAATGTTTAAACTTTCGGTTAAAAAAATTAATTTTTAACAAAAAAAAAACGAATTTTCAACTGAAATTATGAATCTTCAACCAAAAAAATTAACTTCCAAGTTCCATTTTTAAGAAAGTAGTTCAATTTTCAACCTAAAATCAATCAAAAATAAAAAAACAGATTTAACAAAAAAAAAAGGATTTTCAACCAAATACTTGAATTCTCAACTAAACAGATTAATTTTTAACCGAACTTGCATTTGTAATAAGAAAAATTATATTTCTATCAAAAAAGAGGAAATTTCAACCAAAAACATAAATTTTTAACCAAATACTTGATTTTCAACTGGAGAAGCAATTAAAAATATAAAAATTCAATTTAAAATGGAATATTTACATTCCCAGTTAAAAGAATTAATTTCCAACAAAAAAACAAAAACTAATTTTCCACAAAGCAGTTTATTTTTTTACCAAAAAGGGTGATTTTTAAACCATGAAGAAGTATTTTCTTCCAAAAAAAAAAGGAATTTTCAACCAAATACATCAATCAAATTGTTGAATTTTCAACCTAAGAATATGAATTTTCATCAAAATGTTTAAACTTTCAGTTTAAAAATTATTTTTTAACAAAAAAACCCGAATTTTCATCTAAAATGATTAATCTTCAACCAAAAAAATTAACTTCCTCGAAAGTATTTCCATTTTTAAGAAAGTAGTTCAGTTTTCAACCGAAGATTTGAATTTTCAACCTAAAATCAATAAAAAATAAAAGATAGTTTTAACCAACAAAAAAGGATTTTCAACAAAATACTTGAATTCTCAACTAAAACAGATTAATTTTTAACCGAACTTGCATTTTTGATAAGAAAAATTATTTTTCTACCAAAAAAGAGGTATTTTCAACCAAAAACATAAATTTTCAAACAAATAGTTACATTTTTTACCGAATTCTTGATATTTTGAGCCAAAGATACGAATTTTCTACAAAAGAGTTGATGACAAAAAAGTTTAATTTTATGCAAAAGCAGAGGTATTTTCCACGAATTAGTAACATTGTGAATTTTTAACAAAGTCGTTTAACTATTTTGATAAAAACTCATATTTTTGTGTTGAACATTTAACTATTTTGTTAAAAAATTCAAATAATTGGTTGAAAATGAACTTTTTTTGTTAAGAATTGATATTTTTGGGTTAAAAATTCAACTGTTGAACTACTTTGTTAAAAATTTAATTTTTTAGTTTAAGATTTATGATTTTAATTGAAAATTAATTTTTTTGGTCAAAAATTTAACTATTCTGTTGAAAATGTGTGTTTTTTTTTTTATTGAAAATTATTTTTTTTTACTGAGAAGTTACGTATTCCATTTTTGGTTGAAAGTTCATGTATTTTTTAACAATTATTTTTTTTTGGTACAAAATTATTCCTCTTGGTAGAAAGTATAACTATTTGGTTCAAAATTTATTTATTTCGTTGAAAATTCGTTTTTATGTTAGAAAATAAAATTTTGGTTAAAAAGGTCAACTGCTTGGTTGCAAATTAACTTTTTGTTCTTGGTTTTTGTTAAGGATTTGTTGAAAATTTTGCTCTTCGGTTGAAAATTGAACGATTTCGTTGAAACTTTATTTTTTTCATTGAAAATTCGTTTTTTTTTGTTTAAAATTTTTTTTCTCTCACTGAAGATTCGACTATTCTATTTTTGACTGACTGATAATTTATCTTTTGTAGTTTAAATTTCATGTATTTTTGTTAAATTTTTTTTTGTGCGCAAAATTCATCTTTTAGTGTGAAACTTCAACTATTTGATTAAAAATTCATTTTTTTATTGAACATTAATCATTTTAGTTGAAAATTAATTTGGCTGGTTACAAATGTAACTATTTTTGTTGGAAATGCATTTTTTGTTGTTGTTGAAAATGATTTTTTTGAACTGAAAGTTAACTATTCCATTTTTGTTTAAAAATTCATGTATTTTTAAAAAGATTTAATCTTTTTTGGTGGAAGATTATTCCTCCTTTTTGAAAATTCAACTATTTGGTTCAAAATTTATTTATTTTATTGGAAAGTCGTCTTTTTTCTTCGAAAATAAAATTTTTGTTAAAAATGCAACCGTTTTGTTAAAAATTCGTCTTTTTTTTGTTTAAATTCATTTGCTTTTTATTTAAAATAAAAATATTTTGTTGTTGTAATATCAACTATTATATCTTTTGTTGGAAATTCGTATTTGAAGTTTAAAAATCCAACTCCTTAATCGAAATTTGATCTATTCTGTTAATTCATAAGAAATATTAATATTTTATCAACCCCCACCTCCCTCGCTCAAATCGTCTTACGTTATTTTTGAATGGTCGCTAAATAAATTCACGAAAAAAATTAAGTCTGCAAAAATTACCCAGGAGAGTCTTTATTTTCTTATTGAGTTTTCTTACTTATTTTTTGTATACGTCGATCAGCAGTTTTAAAAAGCTCATCACGAATTCTCTCCAAAGCATCTTGAGAAATTCGCTCTTGAAGTCGTGGAAAATGCTTCAGAGTAAAAATTCTGAATACTTTGCTATTCAAAGACTTTTTTGGACTATCTACGATACGAGTTGTATAGAAGAGAGCACATGAGGAATAATTTGATACTAAGAGCTTTATACTGTGAGCTTCTTTTTATATACGAGTAAAAGCACTTCGGAAGTGCTTCTTGCAAAGAAATTCCATTTTCGTGATGTCCTTTTATACAATCAAAAGATACTTTTCTTATGCCATCAAAATTATTTATCCCGAATTATTTATTAAAAAAAATTTATTCTTATTCTTAGCTATTATGTAAAAATATATAGTTACTAAATATTACGATAGTACTAATTAAGATGACATTGTTATCAGACTTCATGCTCTTTTCCGTATTACCCCTTTTTCTTATTTTTCAAAAAATTCCTTCTTTTCCCCTGTTTTCAAGAAACTTCTCAGTTGTTCGCTGAAGTTAGAACTGAATTGATAGAAAACACAAAAATTCAACTGTTTTGTTGAAAATTTTATTCTTTTGATGTAAATTCAATTATTATGTTAAAAAGTCCATTTTTTTTTTAAATACAACTGTTTTGTTGATCATTCGTCTTTTTTTTATAGAAAATTCATTTTTTGTTTGTAGAAATTTTATCTTTTTAGATTGAAAATTCATTTTTTCTGTTGACTATTCAACTTGGCTTCTAAAAAATTAAATTATTTGGTTGAAAATGCAACTGTTTTTGGATGAACTTCAATTTTTTTTAAATTGGACCATTTGGTTGAAAATTTTAGTCTTTTGTTGAAAATTCAACTATTATGTTGAAAGTAATTTTTTTGTCAAAAATGCAACTGTTTTGTTGATCATTCGATTTTTCTGATAGAAAATTCGTCCTTTTTTATTGAAAATTCATTTTTTGTTTGTAGAAATTTCATCTTTTTAGATTGAAAATTCATTTTTTCTGTTAAAAATTCAACTTGACTTCTAAAAAATTTAATTATTTGGTTGAAAATGCAACTGTTTTTGGATGAAGTTCAGTTTTTTTTTAATTCGACTTTGGTTGAAAATTTTATTATTTTGTTGAAAATTCAACTATTATATTGAAAGTCATTTTTTTGTACAAAAATGTAACTGTTTTGTTGATCATCAACGTTTTTGGATAGGATATTCGTCCTTTTTTTAAATTGAAAATTCATCTCTTTTGGTAAAAATGTCATCATTTTAGTTGAAAATTAACTTTTTTGTTGAATATTAGTGTCTTTGGACGTAAAAATCGTTCTTTTGAATGGAAAATTATTCATATTTTTTTGTTGCTGAAGATTTAACTTGGCTTCTGAAAAATCAAATTATTTGGTTTCAAATGTAACTGTTTTAGGTTAAAATTCATTTCTTTTTTAATTCGACCATTTAGTTTGAAAATTCATCTTTGTAGGTGGCAAATTCAACAATTTGGTTGAAAATGTTATTCTTTTGTTGAAGATTTAAGTATTGTGTGAAAAAGTCATTTTTTGTCAAAGATGCAACTGATTGTTGATAATCCTTTTTTTTATAGAAAATTCGTCCTTTTTTCATTATAAAATCATATTTTTGTGTAGAAATGTCATCTTTTTATTTGAAAATTTGTCTTTCTGGGTTGAAAATTAACTTTTCGGTTGAAAATTTATCTTTTTGGGTTTGAAAGTGAACCATTATAATTCTGATTAAAAATTCATCTTCTTTGGTTAAAAGTGTTTATTAGTTGGTTCAAAATTGAATAGTTTTGTTGAAAATTCAACAATTTTGTTAAAAGGTCATCCTTTTTGGACGAAAATATAACTTTTTGCTTGAAAATTCGTTCTTATGTGTTGAAAATTCAACTATTTGGTTGAAAATAAACTTTTTGTGTTGAAAATTCGTCATTTTAGTTCGAAAATTTAACAATTTGAGAAACAATTCAATTATTTGGCTGAAAATTCGTGTTTTTGTGTTAAAAATACATAATTTTAGTTTGAATTTTTTTTTTTGTATGAAATTCTATTTTATGAATTGAAAATCTAACTATTTTGGTTGAAAATTGAATTATTTTGTTAAAAAATCTTTTTTTTTGTGATAGATTGAAAATTCAACGGTTCTGTAGAAAATTGTTCTTTTTGGCTTAAGAATGTAATAGTTTGGTCAATAAATTTATCTCCTTGGGCAGAATATTTATCTTTTTTGGTCGAAAAATCATATTTTTTGGTGGAAAATTCAATTACATATTTTGTTGAAAATTCGTCTGTTTTGTCTCTTTTGTTCAGCTATTTGGTTGGGAATGCAAATTTATGGTCAAAAATGAATTTTTGTTGTTGAGAATTCAACTGCTATTTAGTTTAAAATTAACTTTTTTGTAGAAAGTTTATCTTTTTGGGTGAAGGTTAAACTATTTGGTTAAAAGTTAATCTATTTTATTGAAGATTTAACTCTTTTGCCTGAAAGTTCAACTATTTGGTTGAAAAGTGATATTTTTTGGTTGAAAATTCAGTTCTTTGTTGCAAATTCATATTTTTTGTTTCAAAATTCAATTATTTTGTTAAAAATTCATATTTTCGGATTGAAAATGCAATTATTGATAGAAAATTCGTTTCTTTGTTTTGTTTAAAAATTCATCCGTTTTGGTTGGCGAAGCAACTATTTTCTTGCAAATTGAACTATTGCTTTTTGGGGTTGAAAATTGAGCAGTTTGGTTGAAACTTAACTTTTTTGTTGAAAATTCGTATTTTTGTGTTACAAATTGGATTGCTTTATTGAAAGTTCTTCTCTTTTTGTGTTTGCTAGACATTTCATCTATTCTGTTGAAAATGCAATATATTTCGACTTGAAATCTTAGGAATTTAAAGCATTTCAACTTGAATTCAATATGGTTCCTACATTGATTTTATTTAAGAAAATCTATTCATCTATTATTTCCCTATTTTAGTGAAAAAAACCTATTTCCCCTGTTTTGAGACCGTTTTGGGCTGTGAAGCCTCTATAATTCATTATAGAATTCGGCGAATTTTGTATAAAATTGGTGGTAGTTATGTAAGTGCATTAGAAGCAGGTGGCTTTTTGCAGCCTTGGTACTTACTCCCAGAGGGCTCCTCTCAAACATGTCCAATTATTTACCAAGCAGGGCGCTTTGCATTGTGTCTGGTTGTTGTGAGACAACCTCGAATATATTGTAGCAAAGGGAATAAATTATCTACCCTTTGGTATATTTTGCTGTTGCGATTGAACGATAGACAGTTTTCTTATCTTGTTGTGTGCATCCTGCTTGTTTCCTGAAATTCTCCCTGGGAATTAAAGGAGATAGAATCGTGCTTAAAATACAAGCTTTCGTCTCTATTCATTTACAATTTAAATGAAACAAGAACGAATGCTCAGAGTTACTGTAAAATCGCAAAGCATCTACAAGTTCGTTAGGATCTCTGTTTGAATCCATTTGAATCCTTCACCTATTCCTCCTGCTGCTCCTCCTCCTGCTGCTGCTCCTCCTATTCCTCCTGCTGCTCCTCCTACTCCTACTCCTACTCCTCCTCCTTCTCCTCCTTATCATTTTCCTCCTCCTCCTCCTGCTCATCCTCATCCTCCTCCTTCTCCTCCTTCTCCTCCTCCTCTTCATCCTCTTCATCCTACTTATCCTCCTCTTCCTCCTTATCCTTCTCCTTCTCGTCCCCGTTTGTTTGCACAGATTTTCTCGAAAACTACCGATTATAACGAAAATTTATATAGAAGGCGGTGGCTACGTATACCGAAATTTCGGTACAAATAGCCAGATTTTTTCGGTGCGAATAAGGGGAGCTGGAAAAGGGGCTATTTGTACCGAAATCTCGGTACGTATAGCTGGATATTTCGGTACGCGTAGACACTTCCTAAATAGAATATAAAAGTGTGGCTCATGAAAACGAGTATTTTTTGTTAATATTTTTTTATTTAATTATGCATATTCACAAAGATATGCAAAGCAAATTGTTATAAAGAAGCATTAATCGTCTATTACACTTACTATAACCATATCATAAAAAAGTTTTTAAAAACTATTGATATAAAGATGTTGAATCACTATTTTTGAAAATTAGTTTATATGCATTGTTGTTTTTTTCAGAACATGAAAATAATTTAAATATATATTAAATACCTCTCAGCAGGTGGAATCGATTATTAACGCTTGTTTATAACAATTTTCTTCGCAAATCTTCTCAAGTATGCATAATTAAAAAAAAACTTATGATAAAAAAATAGTCATTTAATGAGCTACATATTTTATATTCTGTATAATTTTGCGTCATGATCTGCTAGTTTCGAGAAAAATGCATTTTTCTGTAAAAATAGACAAATTAGCGTTGAGAAACCTGTAAATATTTTCCGAACAAAAAAGTCGAAAATGCAAGTTGAGATTCGGACTTCCTCTTTTTTTGAACGCCTCTAATTTACTGTTGATTTACTGTTGAAATTACCTAATAATAATAATTCAATTACTTAATAATTTAATAATAATTAAAAATATTATCCAATCCCTGAAAATCCTTTGAAATGCCTTAAAATGTTAAGTCGCTTGAAATCCCGTAACTAGAAATGTTGTGAAATCCTTGAAATCCTTTGAAATACTTCGGAAGCGTTGCATTTTTTTTAACTTTTCAAAAGTGATTAATATCTTTTGAAATTTGGTGAAATCTTAAGAAATTAGAATCAGAAAATAATTAGTATAAAAATGAGTATTCTAAAGTTGTTTGGGCTCGTTCAATCCGTATTCGGTAACAGAATTTACAAATTCAATTTGGCTAATCCAATATGGCGAATTAAAAATTTGTGAATGGTTTCAATTTTATGAAAATGGGTATTTTAAGGTTTTTCGTGTCGCTCGTTTCAAATAGAGTAATAGAATTAATAAATTCAAATTGGCTGATTCATTACGTGAATTAAGAATCTAAAAATATTTATATTAAAGGTTTAAAATTGAAATTTTTCCATTTTAAAGCTGTATAAATAAAAATTCTTAAATTTTGTCAAGAGTCAAGAGTTTTTAATTCTAAATCTTTCAAATTGAAGAAATTTCAAATATAAATCATTAAAATTGCCGAATTTTGAATTGTAAAACTAAAAACTTGCATATTTTTTTATTGTAAATTTTAAAAATTAAAAACTTTTCAAGTCTTTAATTGTCAAGATTTACAATTCAAAGTTTTACCATTTTTATGAGCTAGAATTCAAAGTTATTGAATTACTCAAATTTCAATAAATATATTTTAATTGTATTTAATCTTGAATTTTAACGATTTGCAATTTAATTTTCCTAAATGTTTCAGTTTTTAATTTGTTGATTCATTATTTCGGAATGTTTGAAGTGATGCGGAAGATAATGCGGTTCAATTTCGAAGAGTTAATGAAAAGTTCGTCAATTTTGAATATTTGCAATTGCAGGCTCTTTAATATTTAATGTCTATAATAGAAAGTGATGCAATATTAAAGTCTTGTTTTTTAATAGTTCCATTTTGAAGATTTAGAATGGGTAAATATTCAATTGTGAAGATTAAAAATTGAAATTTATTTAATTTTAAAGATTTACAATTTATAGTTCAACCATTCTGAAAATGATGCAATTTTGGATGCTCGTTTTTGAAATAGTTCTAATTGTTTAAAATATTAAATAACAAAAATCTATAGAGGGATTATTCACTATCACTCCCTTTAAAAATGTGTTAGGTTACAATTTATATATTCAATATTTAAACGTAATAAACTAAAAATGTATGTAAAAGAATAATAGTTTTTGAGATCTACTATTAAAAAGTAATAGTCAGAATTTTTATTTTATTAACCTAGGTTTCGAATATCCTTTTCAAACTTATCAACTTCTAAGTGGAGAAGATGGAAAAATCATGTTTTCACGCATTGAACGCTTGTTTAATCTATTTTTCGGGTAAAATAATCGGAAGCAAAAAAGCTAGGGAAGTTAAAAATAAACTGTTGAGAAAATAAGCCGAAAAGGAAAAATTGAACCCTACCTTTTTTTCTGTATAAATTGTAAATTAAAAGCAAGATTAAAGCTTGCAAAATATACCTCAACTCCTAATACCATTGCTTCACGCCCCAACAAATTCTTCGCCTCGACGGATACGATTTTCTCCCTGAAGTTCGGATTTCAAATTAAAGGGCTGGATTCTAGTGGATAGATCGTTTCATGAATAGCCTCTGGTTCCTGGAGTTTAATATAAAACACTGCTCATAGAAAAGCCGAGATTGCGGAAAATACGAGATGAAAATTGTGCATTTTGCCGTGATATAAAGATAAAACTATTAATTAAATACAGTACCATCCAGGAGTATGAGGACACCTAAAAAAAACTAGCGGGTAAAGGCATACATTTACTTTATGCAGTATATCTCCGGTAAAAAAATATATAATAATTTCTAAAAAAACGTTAGAGAGCTTATTACATTTGGACTGATTTAGTGAGTGAGAAAGAACGGCCCAATTTCTGATTTTTGCCAATTTTCAAAATTCAGAATTTGACCAATTAAGCTAAAAATGCAATATATAATTATATACTTGCACCCACTGTGCTGTACGCTAGCGAGACCTGGACAAATAAAGCTGAAAATGCAATATATAATTATGTACTTGCACCCACTGTGCTGTACGGTAGTAACACCTGGACATCCAATAAAGCTAAAAATGCAATATATAATTCTGTACTTGCGCCCCCTGTGCTGTACGGTACTAAGACTTGGACATTAAATAAAGCTGAAAATGTAATATATAATTTTGTACTTGCACCCACTGTGCTGTGCGTTAGCGAGACCTGGACATTCAATCAAGCTAAACATGCAATATATAATTATGCACTTGTACCCACTGTGCTGTACGGTAGCGAGACCTGGACAAATAAAGCTAAAAATGCAATATATAATTCTGTAATTGCACCCACTGCGCTATGCGGTAGCGAGACCTGGGCATCCAATAAAGGTGAAAATGCAATATATAATTTTGTGCTTGCACCCACTGTGCTGTACGGTAGTAACACCTGGACATCCAATAAAGCTAAAAATGCAATATATAATTCTGTGCTTGCACCCACTATGCTGTGCAATAGCGCGACCTGGACATTCAATAAAGCTGAAAATGCAATATATAATTATGTACTTGCACCCACTGTGCTTTACGGAAGCGAGACCTGGACATCCAATAAAGCTTAAAGTGCAATATATATTTATGTACTTGCACCCACTGTGTAACGCGGTTGGCATGCGAATCCTATGGAATATATGCGGTAAAATGCTAATGGACAAAGTCATTAATGAGAGGATTCTCAAAGAATGTGGTGTAGAGGAAACACTGTTCAACAAGAGAAAAAGAAATTGATTGGGATGGTTTGTTCATGTTTTAATTTTGGTCAATGGAGATGATATCCCCTTTAAAGGACTCCCCTTAGCACGCCCACCTTAAAGTCACCTTTCAGAATAGCTAACAGCTGCTTCGTCGCATTCTGTTTTATTTCCTCTATATCTTGAAGTCACTTTTCTTTTAGAGGATACCTCAAGTTGAGAAACAGCCAGAAAACACAGGGAGCCAGTTCAGGACTGTATGTGGACTGCCGAAGTTGTGTAAGTTCGCGTTTCACCAGAAATTGCTGAAGAAGCTGCGATGAATGGGCAGGTACGCTGTCGCGGTAAAGTTCTTTAATAATAGAATAAAAGCGTCTCTTGACTCGGTAAACTCTGCAGCTTCAATTACCTGAAATGAGTGTAGCACTATAAAATCATTTCTAATAGAAAATATCGAGCGGGACTTCAGAAGTTAACGAAAGAAGAAGGGTATACTAGGTTTTCATTTTTCTCTTGTATTCAGTGGCACCTTATGGCTTGCCCGAGGCGTCCTTTTCCAATCCCCAGCGAGTCTTTGAATTGCCTTACAAGTAAACTTCCTCGTCCTGTAGCTTGGAAAACTTTTCCACAACACGCATGGATCTACCTCAAAGTTAAGATTGAAATGAATATTCCACCTTGAAATAATTGTATATAGTGATATCTTGTAGTATTTATTTAGAGGAACTTTATTTCAGAAAACAAGATATTTTCTTCATACAAATTCTTTTAAAAATTACTAGTACAGTCCCGTCCAGGAGTATGAGGAAACAAAAAATAGCGAATAAAAATATGCACTCGCTTCTCGTAGGAAATCTCAGAAATAAAATAAGATATAATAGTTTCTAAAAAAGCGTTGAAATTTTTATTGCATTTCGCTTCAAAAAGGCTCTATTTAAAGTATTTTTGATATTTTTGCATTGAGAAATATTTGTGATTTTTAAATAATCGTGGTCGGTTAAATCAAAACGTGTAAATCAAAATGTTTTATGTTAGTGCTTTCCGCTTGAAGTTAGTAGTTTAAACAAAAATTTTAATGTCAAATCATAAATTATCGAAGAAGACTCAAAATGTCTAAAGAAACAGGTTGTGTTATTTTTTTCACTAGAAATTACCATATTTCAAGAAAAAACACCGAAAATGGGTAGTTTTAATCGGAAATTATTAGATTTAAAAGGTTGAGCATTTTTCAACTATTCAGGTGTTTTGGTTTTGTTAGTGTTCTTTAACGTTTAGCTTTGTTTTAAACAAAAATCATTGGATTTTAAAGGTTCACAATTTTTTAACAATTTTGTTTTACACTAGCGTTTCATGCAAAAAATTGGTATTTCAAAACATAAATCATTACAATTTGAACAAGATTTATAATCTTTTAACAATTTTAAATTATGTTAGTGTTTATCGTCGACAATTTGTGTTTTTAATTTTAAAAAATAATTAGGTTTCGAAGAAGATTCACAGATTTTTACAATTTTAGGTTGTGTTAGCGTTTTACACAAAAAATTGGAATTTTAAAACAAAAATAATTATAGTATGAACAAGATTTAGAATCTTTGATCAATTTTGCATTTTGTAAGTGTTTTTTGCAGAAATTGGTATCTTTAATAAAGAAATTACATTTCAAAGAAGATTTACAACTTTCAAACAATTTTAGGTTACTTTAGTGTCTCACATAAGAAATTTGTATTTTTAAACAAAAAATCGCTAGACTTAAATCTAATGATTTTTGTTTAAAATAATAAAATTTACAAGCTTGAACAGTTTCAGATTGTCTTAATGTTTTTTGTCCGAAACCTAAATTTTTATTACAAAATCATTTTTCAAAGAAGATTCATAATTTTTGAAAAAGTTTAGGTTGCGTTAAAATTTTATATCAAAAATTGCCATTTTCAAACAAAAATTATGAAAATTTGAACAAGGTTTAGAATCTTCTAACAATTTTTGATTATGTTAGTGTTTTTCGTCGGAAATTGTGTTTAACTATATGTTTGAAAAATTACTTTTTAAATTGAAAATGCATCATTTTAGTAAAAAAAATGTGTTGATAATTTTTTTTTTTTGTCAAATGAATTTTTCTATTAAAAATGTAGCTTTTTATTTTTTCCAGAAATTTTTTGTTTAGTTGAAAATTCACTTATTTTGTAGAAAACTCGTCTTTTCTAGTCAAAAATTCAATTAATTTGGTAGAAAATGCATATTTCTTTTTGTAAATTCAACTTTTTTCAAAAATTCGTCTTTATGACTTAAAAAATCAACATTTTGGATAAGATTTTTTTTTCTTTATTGATTGAAAAATCTTTCTTGGTTGAAAATTCAACTTTTTTTTATTGAAAATTCATATTTTTTTATTGAAAATTCATATTTTTTGGTTTAATTTAACAGTTTTTACTGTAAATTAAATTTTTTTGTTGTGAAAATATGAACTATTACACTTTTTGTTCAAAATTAATTTTTTTTATCAAAAACGCATTTTTCATGAAGAATTCATTTTTTAAATTGAAAATTCAACTAAATGAAACTAGTTGTTAACAAATTTAACTATTCACTAATAAATTAACTGAGTCAAATTTTTATTAAAAGAATTTTAAGAAAGTTTGTTTATTCTCTTGAAAACTTTCAAAATTCTTTTAAGGCTTCTAAAGTTTTTTTTTTTAATTTAAAAAAATCTAAATTTCTAAAAATTCGAAATTTTAGTAAATCATTTGAAATATTTAAAAACCTTTTTTTTTAATTTTCTCTTAAAGTTTATTTTTCAAAATAAAAAATCATAAAAAATTTTTACACGAATCTTAAGAAAATTCTTTTTTCAATCTTTGCAGACCTTCTAATCTTACAAAATTATTCAAATTTTTCCTGGATTTTTTTAAATTCTGCAAAATTAAAAAAATGACCTTAAAATCTTTCAGATTCTTCTCTGAAAATGTTATAAATCTTTTGAAATCTTTTTAAATAATTCCTTAAAATTAATTTTTCGAAATAAAAAATCATTTTAATTTTTCCTAGGAACCCAAAATTTTTTTTTCATTCAAAATAAGTTTTTGCCCATAATTTACAATTAAATTTTTTTTTATCAATAATGTTTAGAAACATTTAAAAATAAATTGTATTATGAAGTAAAATTATTTATTTAGAAATTTGAATTTTCAAATTTGATGGTGCAGAGCAGGTAATAGTTCATCAATGTTAGCAAGAATAATTGTTTAAACAATTGATTATTATTGTTAATAATATTATCTTCGAATAATGCTTTTTCTGCATTTTTAAACTTTTGTCCATTTTATAATTAGGGTGAAGTAATAATTCAAGTTACCAAAAATGATTGTTTAAACAATTTATTGTTAATAATATTCTCGTTGCTTAATGGTCGAAAGTTGCTGTTTTCTCTAAAATTTTAACTATTTGTCTATTTTTCACTTGGAGTGACTTAATAATTATTGAGGATAAAAAAAAATTGTTTAAACAAATCAGTATTATTATTAATTATTTTCATATACATTTATGACAGTTGCGTTTTTTTGTAATTTTACACTTTTTGCCCACTTTTAACTAACAATAAGTAAGGTAATAATTATTAATTCAAGCTAATAAAAATACTTGTTTAAACAATTTAATATTGTTTATAACTATTTTCTTTTAGGTAAGTGCTAGAAAGTTGCAGTTTCTTCTGAAATGTTTAACTTTGCTTTGCCTTGGTAGTTAAGAAAAAACCGCAACTATTTATAAAAATTTATAAATAATTATAAATTGTTTAAACAACTATTTTTTTTCACTTGAATTTTTTATTACTTTACTAAGTAAGGAGTGGGTAAAAAGTTAAAAATTTCAGAAGAATCCGCAACTATATTGCATTAATAAAGACGAAGATAGTTATGAACAATAATAATTTGTTCAAATAATTATTTTTCCTTAATTGAATTAATTATTAACTCACCCTTTGTGAAAAGCAGACAAATAGTTGTGAATTTCAGAAAAAACCGCAACTTTCTAGCATTATCCAAATTCAATAATAATAATAATAAATTGTTTAAGCAAATAATTTTGTTAACTTTAATCAATTATTTAACTCACTTCAAGTGAAGAGTGAACAAAAAGTGGAAAATTTCAGAAAAAACTGCAATTTTCTAGCATTATTCTAAGAGAATATTATTATTAATAATAATAAATTGTTTAAGCAATTATTTTTGTTAACATTAATTGAAAATTTGACAAAAAGTGGACATTTTTGAAAAAACCGCGACTTTCTATCTCCATTCCAAGAGAAAATTGCTAAAAACAATAATAAATTGTTTAAACAATTGATGTAAACATCTAATTATCAGTATAAAGTAGAATTTTATGTATCAGAAACAATCTGAATTGAAAAACCGCAAAAAATCGTAATTAGCGTCAAAAACTCGCAAAACCAATTTTTTCACTTATGGGGTTTTTTCAGTACCCTATAAAACAGACTTATGGGGGTGATATTTAAAAAGTAATATTACAGTCCTATTCTATGGCTAACTGTAAAGAGAAATCTTAAGTTTCAACTCGATTCGGCAAATATTAAGGATTCTGTATAAAATGTACAAAAACATATTTTCTACTTATGGGAAATACCATAAGTAATATCATTAAAAAAAATGCATATATTTTTGTGTGCATTCGAACAAATTTCCGGGTGTTATTCATAAACATTCGAAAAAAAAATTTTGGATCATCATAGTGTGAACGCTCCTCTAATGCATGAGCGGTCTCGAACATATATTTAATTGATCTGATAAAAAAATAAATAAATAAAAGAAATAAGAAAATGCATGAGTAGATACATATTTGGGAATAATATAAGGGGGCGTCGCGACGCGTCATCCATTGAGTTCCTCCATACATGCATACATGCATACATACATACATACGTACATACATACATACATATATATATATATATATATGTGTGATGACGTCGCTTTGGAAGTCTGAAATAGCGTCGGTCTCATGCGGCCTTAACTCGGTAAAAATATGCTAGACCGCGTCGAAAGCGTCGAAACAAAGTGATACGATGACGATGACGAGCAATGTAAACATACCGTAATAGTCATAGTAGTCACTATTGAATTGAATACATATTCATATACATATACATATTCACATAAATATAAATATACGTATACATATGCACAGGCATATGCATATCCATATATGCATATACATATTCATATGCATATACATATAAATATACATGTACATATGCATATACATATAAATATACACATACATATAAATATAAATATACATATACATATACATATGCATATATATATAGATATATATATATATTTATATACATATATATTTATGTACAATGAATTACGTATGTTAATCACTATGAGCGCGTCTTGTCACATCGTCACGTGGCTTCTTTTCCATATGAGAAGGCAAAACCGCCCCCGCGGATTCTTCTTTTGCTGTGACACGTAATTCAATCGAATTTTCGAGAAAATAAACAATCTAGGATGACCATATGGCTTGATCGGAAAATCAGGACCTTATCCAATAATTATTGTAAATTTTCAAAGTATCATAGGAAAGAGTTATTTGAAAAACATTCTTTATTGACTCCATAAACAAATTGAGCCTATTCTTTGAAAAATAGCCAAACTCCTAATTTGGCTATCAAAATTGTTTAAATAATGATTTATCCTTGGAAATTTTCAGAGCATTATAGCAAAAAGTCACCAGAAAGATATAATTACTTAATTCCGTAAGCAATGGAGCCTATTTGATGAAAAATAGCAGAATCTTAATTTTTTAATCGAAATTGTTTAAATAGTAAGACATTCTTGTGAATTTACAAAGAGTCATCTGAAAGATAATGTTAATGAAAAATGTTAAAATAATTAATAATTATTGCATATTTTTAAAGCATAGTAAGGAGTCATCAGAAGGATAACCTTAGTTCACTCCGTGAACAAATTGTGTATATTCATTGAGAAAACCCTAACTCGGAATATGTTTATAGAAATGGTTTATATAATTAATAATTATTGTAAATTTCCAAATCATCATAGGAAAGCTTTATTGGAAAAACATTCTTTATTTATTCCGTAAACAAATTGTGCCTATTCGTTGAAAAATATCCAATATCTAATGTTTTATATAATTAATAATTATTATAAATTTGAAAAGTCTTGTAGGAAAAAGTTATTGGAAATTCATTCTTGGCTTTAAATAATGATTAAATCTTTGAAATTTGCAGAGAATTATAAAAAAGAGTGATCGGAAAGATATTCTTAGTTAATTTTGTGAAAAATTGAGCCTATTAATTGAAAAATAGCCAAACTCTGAATTTCGTAATGGAAATTGTTTAAATAATTAACACTTCTTGAACATTTATAAAGCAACATAGAAAAGAGTCATCGGAAAGATATTCTTAGTTGACTCCGTAAACAAATTGTGACTATTCCTTGGAAAACAGCGCACTCTGAGAATATGTTTATAAAAATTGTTTAGATAATAAATAATTATTGTAAATTTTCAAAGTCTTGTGAAAATTTCTTCGTTAAAATGACCAAACTGTTAATTTTTAAATCGAAATTGTTTAAATAATTAATAATTCTTGGGAAATTACCAAGCATCATAGAAAAAAGTCATCAGAAGGATATACTTAGTTGACTCCGTTCACTTTACTAAACTTCTTGGAATTAAATTAAATCATTTCAAATTTTAAATTAATTTAAATTAATAAAAAAATGAATTTTTAACGCAGAAGATTAATTTTTTACCAAAAAAGACGATTTTTCAAATAAAAAAGATAAATTTTCAACCTTAAATGGAATAGTTATATCCACAGTTGAAAAATTAAATTTGAACAATAAAAAACGAATTTTCAACCAAATAGCTAAATTTTCAACCAAAGAAATGAATTTTCAACCAAAAAGATGAATCTTCAATAAAAAAATGAATTTTTAACCATATAGTTCAATTTTCGACCTTTTGGTCGATGAATTTTGATGAAATTTTTTTTTTCAAATATTTATTTTCTTCAAATTTTCAAAAATGTGAATTTTCAACCATAAATAATAATTTTCAACTGAATTCAGGAATCTTAAATGAAAAAAATGATTTTTCAACCAAGAAGATTTAATTTTCTACCAAAACACACGAATTTTTAACTAAAAAAAATTAGTTTCCAACCAAATAAATTAATTTTCAACCATAAATATAAATTTTTCACCAAAAGGACTAATATTCTACCATAAAAGACGAATTGTTAACAAAAAAGTTAATTTTTTACCCAAATAAAAAAAATAATTTTCGACTAATGAATCTTAAATTAAAAATTATTTTTGAACCAAATAGTTGAATTCTTGACAAAAATATGTATTTTCAATCATAAATATAATATTTCAACCCACCATGGAATAGTTATATTTACAGTCAAAAAATTGAATTTTGACCATAAAAAACCAATTTTGAAACAAAATAGTTAAATTTTCAACCAAAGAAATAAATTTTCAACCAAAAAGATGAATCTTAAAACAAAAAATGAATTTTGAAATAAATGGTTGAATTTGAAACCAAAAAGACGAATCTTCAATAGGAAAATGAATTTTTAACAAAATAGTTGAATTTTCGACCTTTTAGTCAATGAATTTTGACAAATTTTTTTTTTTATTTATTTATTTTTTCAAATTTTCAACAAGATGAATTTTCAACCCTAAATATTATTTTTCAAATAAGAAGGTTAATTTTCTATCGTAAAAGATGAATTTTCAACTAAAAAAAAATAGTTTTCAACCAAATAAATCAATTTTCAAACATAGAGATGAATTTTTCACCAAAAAGATTAATATTCTACGATAAAAGACGAATTTTCAACAATAAAGTTAAATTTCTACTCAAATAAAAAAAAATTCTACTGTAATGATGAATCTTCAATAAAAAAATGAATTTTTAACAAAATAGTTGAATTTTTGACAAAAAGATGTATTTTCGATTATAAAGATTAATTTCTACCAAAAAGGACAAAATTTGAACAAAATACATGAATTTTCAACTAAAAATATAAGTTTTCAACACAAAATGGAATAGTTATATTTACAGACAAAAAAATAAATTTTTACTATGAAAAAAACAATTTTAAACAAAATAATTGAATTTTCAACCAAAGAAATAAATTTTCAACCAAAAAGATGGATCTCCAATCAAAAAATTAATTTAGAACCAAATAGTTGAATTGGCTACCAAAAAGACGAATCTTCAATAAAAAAATGAATTTTTAATAAAATAGTTGAATTTTCGATCCCTTGGTCGATGAATCTTGGTGAAATTTTTGTTTATTCACTTTTTGTTTTAAATTATCAACAAAATGAATTTTCAACCATAAATATTAATTTTCAACTGAAATGAGGAATCTTCAATGAAAAAAATGAATTTTCAAGAAAAAAAATTAGTTTTCAACCAAATAAATCAATTTCCAACCACAAAGATGAATTTTTCACAAAATAGATTAATATTCTACAACAAAAGATGAATTTTCAACAAAAAAGTTAAATTTGTACCCAAAGAAAAAAACAAAATTCTACTGTAATGAATCTTCAACTGAAAAATTAATTTTTAATTAAATAGTTGAATTCTTGACAAAAATATGTATTTTCAATTATAAATATAAATTTTTGAACCAAAATAGAATAGTTCTATTTACAGTAAAAAAATTAAACTTTTACCATAAAAAACCAATTTTAAACAAAATAGTTGAATTTTCGACCAAAAAGATGAATCTTCAATCATAAATATTAATTTTCAACTAAAATGAGGAATTTTTAATGAAAAAATTAATTTTTAACCAAAAAGATTAATTTTTATTTAAAGTGAGGAATATTTAAGTAAAAAAATGAATTTTCAAACCAGAAGATTAATTTTCTACCAAAACAGACGAATTTTCAACTAAAAAAAAAGTTTTTAATCCAAAATGGAATAGTTATATTTACAGTTAAAAAAATGGAATTTGAGCCATAAAAAACGAATTTTCAACAAAATAGTTAAATTTTCAACCCAGGAAATGAATTTTTTAACTACAATGATGAATCTTCAAAAAAAAAATGAATTTTGTACCAAATAGTTGAATTTTCAACCTTTTGGTGGATGAATTTTGAGGAAATTTTTTTTTCAAATATTTGTTTTCATTTAAATTTTCAACAGGATGAATTTTCAACCATAAATATTAATTTTCCACTGAAATGAGGAATCTTGAAAGAAAAAAAATGAATTTTCTACCAGAACAGACGAATATCCACCTAAAAAAAAAAATAATTTTCAACCAAGAAGATTCATTTTCTACCAAAAAAGACAAATTTTGAACCAAATACATGAATTTTCAACAACAAAAATTTTTGACTAAAAATGGAATAGTTATATTTACAGTTAAAAAATTAAGTTTCAGCCAAAAAAAAAACATTTTGAACAAAATTGTTAAATTTTTAATATAACAAATAAATTTTCAACCTAAAAGATTCATTTTTTCACAGGAAGGTAGAATTTTGAACAAAGTAAAGAAATTTTCAACCGAGCAGATTAATTTTCTATCAAAACTGACGAATTTTCAACTAAAAAAAAAGTTTTTAATCCAAAATGGAATAGTTATATCTACAGTTAAAAAAATTAAATTTTGACCATAAATAAACAAATTTGAAAAAAATAATTCAATTTTCAACCAAGGAAATTAATTTTCTACCAAAAAGACAAATTTTGAACCAATTACATGAATTTTCAACCAAAAAAATTTTCAATTAAAAATGGAATAGTTATATTTACAGTTAAAAAATTAAGTTTCAGCCAAAAAAAAGCATTTCGAAAAAAATAGTTAAATTTTTAATGAAAGAAATAATTTTTCAACCGAAACGTTTAATTTTTTACAGGAAAGTAGAATTTTGAACAAAGTAAAGAATTTTTCAACCAAAAAGATCAATTTTCTATCATAAATATTAATTTTCAACTAAAATTAGGAATCTTTAATGAAAAAATTATTTTTCAACCAAAAATATTAATTTTGATTTAAATTGAGGAATCTTTGAGTAAAAAAATGAATTTTCAAACCAGAATATTAAATTTCTACCAAAACAGACGAATTTTCAACTAAAAAAAAGTTATTAATCCAAAATGGAATACTTATATTTACAGTTAAAAAAAATAAATATTAACCATAAAAAACTAATTTTCAACAAAATAGTTAAATTTTCAACCAAAGAAATGAATTTTCGAATGTGATGATGAATCTTCGTTAAAAAAATGAACTTTGAACCAAATAGTTGAATTTTCGAACAAATAGAGGAATTTTCAACAAAATGCATTAATTTTCAACTAAAAATGATAAATTTTCAACCCAAAATAGAATAGTTATATTGAGAGATATAAAATTTATATTTACCATGGAAAAGAAAAATTTTCAAGAAAAAAGTTAAATTTTTAAACAAAAAAACAAACAATTTTCTGCTATAATGAAAAATTTGCAATAAAAATTTTTTTAACCCAATAGTTGAATTTTCGATTAGAAAGATGTATTTTCAATTATAGATATTAATTTTCAACTAAAATGAGGAATCTTTAACCAAAAAAAAAATTTTTGAACCAAGAAGATTAATTTTATACCAAAAAAGACAAATTTTGAACAAAACACATGAATTTTCAGAAAAAATATAAATTTTCAACTTAAAATGGAATAGTTATATTTAGAGTTAAAAAAATTAAGTTTCAGCAAAAAAAAGAATTTTGAACAAAATAGTTAAATTTTTAATGAAAGAAATAAATTTTCAACTAAAAAGATAAATTTTTTACCAATGAGATTAATGTTATACCACAAAAGATTAATTTTCAATAAAAAAATAAAATTAAAAAAAAGATATTTCTGCTGTAATGATGAATTTTCAATAAAAATAAATAAATTTTGAACTAAATAGTTGAATTTTTGACCAAAAAGATGAATTTTGAACCATGAAGTTTAATTTTCTACTAAAAATGACAACATTGGAACAAAACACATAAATTTCCAAATACAAGAGATAAATTTTTTACCAAAAATGGAATAGTTGAATTTTAAGTTAAAAAAATAATTTTCAACAAACTAAAAACAATTTCTCACCAAAATAGTTAAATTTTCGAAAAAAAAAAATTTTTTGAATTAAAATTATGAATAATAAAAAAATCGATTATGAACAAACTATTATGAGGAAAATTTTTTTTTCCAAAATACGAAATTTTTATGCCTTAAGGACGAATTTTCTACAAAACAGTTAAATTTTCTACCAAAGAAGCTGACTTTTTTGTTTGTAAAAAAATGGTTAAATTTTGAACAAAATAATAAAATTTTATGTTCATTCTAAAACAATCTCAAGAATCTGATCGGAAGATTATATTTAAAAATCGCCCTTGAATTTCTGCATCAGGAAGAGATTTGCCGCGTGGGTGTCCAATATGCAGGAACGCTTACGCACACTTTAAAAATAAAGCAACCTCATGCTTACTGATATTGTTTTGCGCAATTTTACATTTTTAAAGTCTGATACATACACCCGAAAAGGCTACACCGAGGGGGAAATAAATCCTAAAAATGCAGTCGAGTGTAGGTGGATTATTGCGGATTACATAGGATTACTCTGGATTACATCAAATTATAGTGCACTCTCTAAATCTGATTTAGTAGAACCGTTTCAAATTGAAATGCATAATATTGCGCAATATACTTGACTGAGTATATTGCGCAATATACTCGACTGAGTACTTGCGCACTGCGGCCCTTCAGAGGCGAGAGTCGCCTTTTCAGAAAAAAAAACCCGCAACTATCTGGCATTAATATAGATGAAGATAGTCATCAATAATAATAATTTGTTTAAACAATTATTTTTGGTGGACCTGAATAATTATTGAGTCACTCCTAGTAAAAAATAGACAAATAGTTAAAAATGAAAGAAAAAACTACAACTTTCCATCATTAAGTAAAGAAAACATTAATAACAATAATAATAAGCTGTTTAGACAATTATTTTTGTATAACTTAATTATTACTTCACTCTGATTGAAAAATGGACGAAAGTTAAAAAATTCAGAAAAAACCGCAATTAACTAGTATTGATATAGAAGAAAATAGCTGTAGACAGATATTATTAACAATAATAATAAATTGTTCTCAATTATGTTTTTTAACATTGAAGTTACCTCTCTCTAATAGAGAATTTGATAAAAAGTGAAAATTTTTTGAAAAAACCGCGACTTCCTATAAAACCAGTGCTCCCAATTCTGGTATTTTTTCGTACTGCGCATGCGTCGCGTCGACAATCGGATTGGTTACCGCTGGCGCGCTTATTTAAAATGATTGATTTTGTTATGTTTTTGTTTGCACTTGTTTACAACAAATAGTAATATAAAAGTGCATAAAAATAATAAAAATGATTTTAAATAGATATTTGTAATCAAAAAAGGTATTCCTCACTTCAAATTTAAAATCGATTATTTATTTTGAAGGAGTAAAATCAAATAATTTTTTTATCTTTCACTTTATGAGCCTATATTGTGATCAAAGAATTCGTTTTAATCATTGCAAAAGTATTATTTGTTGCAAACAATTTTTTAATATTAAATAATTTTAAATAAGCGCGCCAAAAGTAACTAATCAGAATTTCAACGCAACGCATGCGCATTAGGCAAAGATACCGTTATTGTTCAATTTTGAGTATTTGAATAACAATTCAATTTTCCATATAATTAATAAATTTATATTTGCAGTAGATAAAAATTTTAAAATTATTTATTGCTATACTGATTTACTCATAATTCTTGTCTATAATGAAAAAAAGTCTGTTTAAAAAAAGCCTTGACTTTTTGCGTTGTGCTTGAAGGATATAATTAATTAGTTACTAGTTTTAATTAGCATCGACGTAATGTTTAAAAATACGACTTTTTTTCTGAAGATAGTTAAGTTGAAGCTTCCTTGAGTCAGACCGGAAGTTGTCGGGAAATTAACCTCGTTAGCGGATTACCGCGGCACTTGACGTCTCGATGAAAGCGAAGCACCGAGACTCCCTTTTGATCCACCGTTGAAATTAATTAGCGCCAATCGAGATTCGTTGACCGTATCGTCGAATATTGTCGAAAACATCTTAGAAATTTCTTAAGAATTAATTTTGAACCAGAGAAAAAGTCAGGAACGAAGCTGATAATCTTAAAAAAGTAGTGAAAAAAAGTGCGTGAGTCGGGATTCGAACCCTGGATACCGCATGCACTCCCGAAACACCTTAAGCGCACAATCTTTAAACCTCTTTATCTCCGAACCTAATTCAAATTTCTAAAAACCAAAAAATGTGATTGATATTATATATAATAATCTACTATTCATTACATCTTATTAAATTTTTTCAACATTTTTAACCCAAAAAAGAAGATTTTCAACAAAATGGTCGTATTTTTTTTCGAAAAAAATTCAATTTCCAATTTGAATTTTTCAAAATTAATTAATAAATAATATTTTCAACCAAAGAGATGAAAATTGAAAAAAAAAGATTTTCAACTAACTGGTTCAACTTTAACCAAAGGGGTTGAATTTTCGATTAAAAAAATCAATTTTTAACCAACAATAGTTACAGTTTCAGTTAAACTAATTAATTTACCCCCCCCCCTGAATGAATTTTCAGCGATAGAAAAAAAAAAAATTTTCAACATTAATATTCAAAGACCAGCATTTCAAGCCTGTACAATTTTTCACATAGAATCTTTTACAAACGGAATAAAATAATTTTAAATTAAAATAAAAAATTTATTTATTTATTTGGACTAAAAAACATGATTTTTTAACAAAACAGTTGAATCTTCGACAAAAAAAAAGACTTTTTAATAAAAAAGTTAAATTTTCAGCAAAATAGTGGGATTTTTAAACAAATTATTGAATTTTCAAACTACAAAGATGAATTTGCAACAAAATAATTCAACTTTTTAGATTAAATTTTTATCAAAATAGTTGAATTTTTAACCTAAAAAAATGAATTCTCAACCAAAAAGACGAATTTTCAAAAAAATAGTCAAAATTTAAACAAACAGTTGACTTATCAACTAAATAAGATAAATTTGTAACCAAAAATGTAAAAGTTAATTTTTCAGTAAAAAAATTAATAAAAAAAAACAATTTTTAACAAAATAGTCAAATTTGTAACCAAATACGTAGATGAATTTTTAACTGAAATTATAAATCTGCAAAAAAAAATTAATTATCAATTTATTAATTAATAAATCAAGTAGTTTAACTTTGAACGGAAAACGATAAATTGTTTATGAAAAAATTAAATTTTCAACATTAAGATTCAAAGACCAGCATTTTAATCCTGTAAAATTTTTCACATAGAATCTCTTATAAACGGAATAAAATAATTTCAAATTAAAATAAAAAATTTATTTATTTATTTAAACTAAAAAAGATGATTTTTCAACAAAAAGGTTGATTTTTCGAAAAAAAAAGACTTTTTAATAAAAAAGTTAAATTTTCAAGAAAATAATTAAATTTTTAGCAAAATACTGGGAAAGACGAATTTTCAAAAAAATAGTCAAAATTTAAACAAACAGTTGACTTATCAACTAAATGAGGTAAATTTCTAAACAAAAATGTGAAAGTTAATTTTTCAGTAAAAAAATTAATAGAAAAATCAATTTTTAACAAAATAGTCAAATTTTTAACCAAATGCATACATGAATTTTTAACTGAAATTATAAATCTGTGAAAAAAATAATAATTTATCAATTAATGAATAAAGTACTTTAGCTTCAAAAGGAAAACGATAAATTGTTTATGACAAAATTGGATTTTCAATTTGAAAATAAGAATTTTCTGAAAAAAGTTAATTTTGATCCAAACAGTTTAATTTTCAACCAAAAAAGAGGAAATTTCAACCAAAAGCAAATTAGTTCGCCACCAAAAAAGACCAATTTTCAAGTAAAATAAATGAATTTTCAACTAAAAAAATTAGTTTTCAACAAAAAATAGGGAAGTTACATTTTTAGTCAAGGAAATTAATTTTTGACGAAAAAAAAAACGATTTTTTAAATAATTTTTTGAACCTTTAACAAAAAAAAACAAAACAATTTTTAACAAAGTGGATCAACTTTTACCCCAATAATTTGAAATTTTTATTAGAAAAAAATTAATTTTCAAGCAATAATAGAATAGTTACATTTTCAATTAAAAAAATTAATTTCCAATCCGGAAAAAGTGAGTTTTCAACAAAGTAGTTAAATTTGCAACCAACAAAATGATTTTGAAGAAAAGTTAATTTTAATCCAAACAGTTTCATTTTTAACCAAAAAAGAGAAAATTTCAACCAAGAAAATTAGTTCCTACCAAAAAAGACCAATTTTCAAGTAAAAAAAAGAATTTTCAACAAAAAATAGGAAAGTTACATTTTTAGTCAAAGAAATTAATTTTCAAACAAAAAAACAACGAATTTTCAACCAAAGATTTGAACCTTCAACAAAAAATATAAATGTTTAACAAAGTGGATCAACTTTTACCCAAGTAGTTGAATTTTCAATTAGAAAAAATCAATTTTCAGAAAAATAGAATAGTTACATTTTCAATTAAAAAAATTAATTTACAATCCGGAAAAAGTGAGTTTTCAACAAAGTAGTTAAATTTACAACCAACTATCTGAATTTTCAACCAGAGATGATTTAAAAAAAAGAAGTTAATTTCAATCCAAACAGTTTCATTTTTAACCAAAAAAGAGAAAATTTCAACTAAGAAAATTAGTTCCTACCAAAAAGGACGAATTTTCAAGTAAAAAAAAACTAGTTTTCAACGAAAAATAGAAAAGTTATATTTTTAATCGAAGAAATTAATTTTTAACAAAAAAAAAACACAAACTTTCAACCAAAGATTTGAACCTACAACAAAAAACATCAATGTTTAACAAAGTGGATCAACTTTTATCCAAGTAGTTAAATTTTCAATTAGAATAAATCAATTTTCAAAAAAATAGAATAGTTACATTTTCATCAAAAAAAATTAATTTTTAACCAAAATAGAATTCAGTCGAATGGTCGATCCTAAATATGAGTTTTTAAAAAATTAGTTAATTTCCAACCAAAAAAGTTAACTTTTTCACAAATTTTTTGAATTTGCAGACAAATATGAAAATATTTAACTAAAAATATGATCGGCAGCAGAAAGAAAATAAAAAAACAGAAATAGATATATATGGCAAATAAATGACTAAATTAGAATTTTTAATAAATGTAAATAAACAATTTAAAAAAATAATTTACGGTCCTTGACAGTTATTCAAAGTGCCTAATATATAAATTTTTTCGCTTTTGCCTTCTTATTTTTCTTATAAAAAATTTTGAAAAAAGAAGCGATTTTTTTGAAGATTTTATTTTGTTAATTCGTTAAAACTAACAATTAAAATGGTAATTCTTGCTTTTTGTCTCAATCGCGCGCTATAAAATAAATTGGATCGAATCAAAGACACGAATGTCATGTCGTACGAGAATGTCGTTGTCACGCCTCGACCTTATCATTTGTATTTAGCTTCGCAGCTGACTCCCAGTTAAAATTAAAACTATGCGCCAAGGTGTATTTATGATAATAATTAAGTTGTGCGTTGCGACAAATAGCAGCGGCCTGGCATAAATTACAATGCGGAAGATTAATAGATGGCAAATTAGATTCGAGATTGGACGGTGGGTTGAAAGTCAAGGTCAGGTGTTGCTCATTAACATCCGTCCGAATCTTAACCTTCGCTAGAAATTAAATTTTATATTGTATTATATTTTATATTTTTATTCTAGATTAGCAGCAAATAGTTCTTTTGTTTAAAAGGTCCCCGAGATACCTTTTCTTGAAAAGGTCCCTGAGATACCATTTCTTTGAAAGTTCCCCGAGATACCATTTCTTTAAAACGTCCCTGAGATACCTTTTCTTTAAAAGGTCAGGTCCCCGAGATATCTTTTGCTCAAAAGTTCCCCGAGATATCTTTTCTTTAAAAGGTCCCCAAGATACCTTTTCTTTAAAAGTTCAGGTCCCCGAGATATCTTTTGCTCAAAAGTTCCCCGAGATATCTTTTCTTTAAAAGGTCCCCAAGATACCTTTTCAGTACATGGTACTGCAACTGCATACGACTTTTTGGAGAAAATCTCCGAAACGTAAAGGTACGTTATAAAGGTCTCGACAGTAATATTTTTTAAGGCTCTTCGGGCCTCTTTTTTTTTATGGGTCATCCACTGACGCGGAGTAGAGTGTACAGGGACCGTGGTGGGAGATGACGAAATTGCGCAATTTAAAATAAGTGCGTGTAGGGGGTTTAAATTAAGTGAACTTTAAAATAAGCGGTCTTTAAAGTATACGGAAGTTTACTGTAGTTGAATTTTTCTACAGAACGGCATACATTTTCAAACAAATATATGAATTTACAACTAAAAATGATGAACTTCAACCAAAAAATTAAATTTTCAACTTTTGGGCACGTATTTGAATTTTCATCAAAAAAGATGAATTCTTGACGAAAAATGTAAGAGTTAATATTTCAACAACAAAAAAACAAAAAATATATTCAACAAAACAGTTGAATCCTCAACCAAACCAGATTATTCATTTTCAACCAAACAGTCTATCAAAAGAAATGAATTTTTACAAATACATACATGAATTTTCAACCAACTTGTTGAAGTTTCTACGAAAAAAAAGGATCAATTTTCAATAAAAAATGAAACCGTTAAATTTTCAGTTTAAAAAATTAATCTTCAACAACAAAAAACTTTTTTGCAAACAAAGAGATGACTTTCCAATTAAAATTATGAATCTTTAACTAAAAATTAAAGATGAATTTTAAACAAAAGAGGCAATTGTGAACCAAGACAGCTGAATTTTCAACCAAAAAAGATTAATTTTTTACCAAAAGAGAAGAATGTTTAACAAAAGTTTTCAAGCTAAAAATTCGAATGTTTTAGAAAAGAATTTGACTTTTAATTCTGAAAAGATCAATTTCCAACAAAAAATGTTCATTTTCAACCAAGAAAGATAAATTATCAACCAAATAGCTGAGTTTTCAACGAAAAAAAAAATAATTGCAACCAAGCAGTAGCATTAGGAACCAAATAGCTGCACTTTCAAGCAAAAGAGAGTTTTTTATCAAATGGTCGAAATTTCGAACAAACAAGACAAATGTTAAACAAAACAGTTGAGTTTACGACCCAAAAAAAAGACGTTTTCACAAAATAGTTTAATTTTCAATATCATAATTAAATTTTAAACCAAATAATACCTTAATCAAAAAAGAATAATTCTAAGCCAAAAATATAATAGTAGACTTTTTAAACAAAAAAAATTAACTTTCAAACAAAAACAGTTGTATTTTATGACTGGGTTCTATTAATTCGGTTTGCATTTAAGCAAAAAAAAAAAAAAAAAAAAACAGAAAAAGGTTCAGTTTCATGAAAATAGGAGAAAAAGAGGAATTCTTTAAAAAAAGGCGAAAAGAGGGGGAATAGGGGAAAGAGATTTCAGATTTACAGATTCCATACATAGATTAATTACATTTTCTTTTTTTTTTTATATAAAATCTAAAATGACACACTGAAAAAAATGGCTTAGCTGTCCCAGCTAGACGCTTAGGTAACCCAGCTAGAAATTTAGGTAACACAGCTACATTTTCTTAGAAGACGAAATCCAGCTGAACGTCTAGCTGGGACAGCTAAACCATTATTTCAGTGCATGGATTAAAGTGACTAAAGTGGCATCTTCCTTTAAAAAAGTGTCTATAATGACTTTTTCTTAAAAAATTGACTTGAATAAAAAGTGACTGAAAGTGACTTAAGTGATTATGTAGCAGCCCTAAGTATTATCCTTGTAAAATAATTCTAAAAACATTTTAAGTTTGCGGAGAATGCAAAAAAAAACAAATATAAAAAAAGGAACAATTTGAGTAAATTAAGGGTTTCCCACATTTTACTGGCATTTCTCTATTAGTGCCTAATACGCTTTACTTTCGTTGGAGATTAGTTTAAGTACTTGAATTAAGGGCATGTGATACTTATTGCCATAATATGTCCGTCCAATAAGAGCAACTTTATTTCTTCATGTTTGTGTCCACAACAATGAATATTTTTCGTTGGAAAATAGGCTATTTAACTCCGCTTTTAGGTTTCTTACAATTTTCTAAAGTTACAGCGCAAAATATTTATTATTGTTGACACAAATGTGCGGAAATTGAATTACTCATGCGGTAACTATAACATGCCCTTAATTAAGAGGTGAAAAGCTGGATGAAGAGGTTGAAGAGGATGAAGAGTATGGATAGAATTTTTCGTATTTTCGTACAAAAGCCGCAATAACGAATCAATTACGGTGCAACACGCTGCGGGCCGATATTGCCCAGAGGGTAATTAATTCTCATTAATCGCGGCCCATTTGAAATGGTAATGAGAGAGGGATGATTTAAGCGATTCGCCCGATGCGAATGGAGAATGGCACTGATACAAGGGGATCAGATATTCTTAAATTTCAAACGCAACTTTACACTTTTAACTTAAAAACTAGCATAATATTTAATAAAAAATTATAAAAGCGATATATTTTACTTTTGGACTAGAAAGGAGGTTCTGCAAAAGGTTTCAAACTATTTACTTCAAAATTTAGAAGTCATCAAAAGTGAACAATTACCCAATCTTTATTAAACAAAAAATCACAAATTTAATTGTATCCCAAAATTTATATATGGATTCAAAAAAATATTTTTTTTCCATCAGAACATTTCGGTCGAATAAACTTTCTAAATTTACATCAATGGAATTTCAATCGTTCCTTACTGACTCCACAGTAAAAAGTCGACCGGAATGTTCCAGTACCCGTCAATAAAATTCCAGCAGTTTTTTTCTTTACTTAATAATCAGTCAATAACGACGGAGATTTCAGTGTCTATTCACTCATTGAAATTCCACTAACTCAAATTAAAAGAGTTGAAAGTTGAAGTAAAACGATAAATAAGAGGCAATGTTGAGAGCGGATGTAAATAATCTCAACATAAAACGCGAGTTTTATCACTTGTTAGCTTTTCCCTAGTGTGAGGTCTATTATTACTTAATCTTGGAAACTTGACAACAATGCTGCTATATATAGTATTGAATTGACTCACACTTAAATATTCATTATGTGGGTGTTTTAACATGTCAAGCATTCGCGTTTATTCTGGATTATATTAATCTTGATTATATTATATTATTATTCATTAATTATATTTCTAAACTCCCATGAAATCAAGCTGTTTCTTTATTGTCGGTTCAAGATTGGCCCAAATCGGATGAAGCACGAGCTGCACACGTGGCGTTCTAACAAACAAGCTCCGATTATATTTATTTGCATTGCACATATCCGATTGTTTATCATTTACATTTAGAAACAAAACGTGCTTTTGTTATAAATAATAAAACGTACAAGTACATATGTTTATAAAATACAGTGGTAGTGACCACAATTCTAATCCTGTCACATTTTCAGACATCGCGATCCAAAATGATCTCAAGATATTGAATAGGGTGGTTTTTCACGAAAATAGGAGAATGAATTCCCTGAAATAAAATTAATGTAATTACAAAATGCTTTAAATTCCTAAGGACCTAAGATTTCAAATAAAAATTTTCAAAACAAAAGACTTCATTTTTATAGCTAAAGTCTAATTTTGTAGCAAATAGTTGACTTTTATACCCGAAAAAAAAATCAATTTCCCACAAAAAAGTTAATTTTAATCAAGGAAGATGAATTTTCAACCAAATAGTTGAATTTTCGACCAAAAAAGTTTATTAAAAATGAATGAATTTTCAACGAAATAAATTTTCAACCAAATTGTTGAATTTTAAACGAAAAAAAAGGGGAAAAAATAGGAAAGTTTCCTGAAGACAGAGGGAAAAAGAGAGGAATGGGGGAAAGAGTGTGAAGACTGAATTTTTAATATAGAATCCTTTAGTAATGAAAAAAAAAACAATTTTGCATTTAAATTTATAAATTTTTTTATGTATTATTTTTTACAGTTACTTATCAAAGTACTTTATTTACAGAAATAACCTGACTTTTGCAATTTCTTTCCTAATCCTTGACTTTTTCCTGAATTTCAGGTTTATCCTGGCCTGCGGCCACCCTTCTTTAAATTGTTTCCATTAAAACACGACAAAAATCTACGGAAAATAATGTTTCTCTCTCATAACAGAAATGTCACACATAACAATGCACTTTGTCGTCGGAATCAATACTATGAGAGATCTGAAACCCCTTATCAATAAATCGATCTTTATATTCCCGTACTTAAACGTACACGTGTGTCGATTAATTGTATCGTGTCGAAGTTATACGTCATCAGGGTGCCGAGAGAGTGAGAGGTAAAGGGATGGAATGATCCGATGCAAAAAGGAGAATAAGGGGTGGGCGGGATTCAGAACGGGGAAACAACTCAGAATTACTGCTGTCACAGGGTGAGGTACGAGGGGAACAAAAGAATGAGAGAACGCGAACGAATGAGTTGTCGCATTTATTTTAAGCCTGCGAAGGCTAAACGACGGATTGCGCAGTGACTGCAAATTCACGCCGATACGCGATCCTTCTATTATCCGCCCTTTATCTCTATTTTATTTCATTTTCCAAATGCACGCTCCTATTAAACTTGAGAACATAGAATTTTAGAACAAGGCTATTATTATTATTATTATTATTATTCGCAAGTTAAGTGCATTTAGAACAGTTACATCCTTTTGATGTGAAATTTGATATCATGGGTAATTGTAGTTTCACAAATCGAGTAATCCAGAGTGACAAAAAAACTTCATTTTCGAAATTCAATTCGAAATTCTAAACCCGAAAAGATAAATTTTCAATCAAATAGTTGAATTTTCAACAATAAAAATTAATTTTTAACCAAACAATTGAAGTTCCAATCGAATAGTTACATTTTTAATCCAAAAAGACGAATCTTAGAAGACATTTGAATTTTCTATCCGGAAAGACGAATTTCCAATAAAACGGTTAAATTTTCGACTAAAATAGATGACTTTAACCAAATAGTCGATTTTCAACTGAATAATTGTAACAAAATAGTTGAATTTTTAACCAAATAGCTGGATTTTCAGCCAAGAAGATTAATACTTTTCTACCAAAAAAAGACAAATTTTCAACAAAAAAAAGACAAATTTTCAACAAAATACATAAATTTTCAACCAAAAAGATGATTTTACAATAAAGAATATTAATTTACTACCTAAAAAGATAAATTTTAAACGAAATACATGAATTTTCAACCAAATACTTGAATTTTCAACTTATAAAGAAGAAAGTGTCTACACGGATGCCACCAAAATTTGTACCGAATTTTCCGTACAAATAGCTACAAATAGCCCCCTTTTCAGCTCACGCTATTCGTAGAAAAAAAATCGGCTGCTCGTACCGAAATTTCTGTACCTATAGCCACGGCCTATAAAGTTTTTTTTGGTTAACCAAAAATGAGGTAGTTAAATATTCAAATAAAAAAAAATAATTTTCAACCAAAAGTGGTGAATCTAAAAAAAATGTTTGTCAACAAAATAGTTACATTTTCAAGCAAAGAGATGAATATTTAACTAAACTGATGAATCTTCAACATAAACGAGGAATTTTGAACAAAGTAATTGAAATTTTAACCAAGTAGTTGAATTTTAAACCAAAAAATGAATTCTCAATAAAAAAAGAAATACATAATAGATATTTCGAAAGAAAAAAAAAAGATTTGAACTTTAAATAAAAAAAAAAGAAGAATCTTCAACGAAATAGTGGAATTCAAAACAGATTAACTTTCAGCCGAACAGTTTTAATTTTCACCAAGAAGATTAAATTTCAACTAAAATAGTTGAATCTTCAATCCAAAAAGTCGAATTTTCATCAAAACAGTTCAATTTTCGACCAAAAGAGAGAACTTTTTAACTACAGAGTTTAATTTTCAACAACAGAATTAAATTTTTAAGCAAACAATATGAATTCTGAACCAAAAATATAATAGTAGACTTTCTAACCAAAAAAAAATTAACTTTTAACCAAAAATTGTTGGATTTCCTTATCGGGCACTATTAATTTATTTCGTATTTAAACGAAATATCGAGAAAATGGGAAAAGTGGAATTTCTTGAAAACAGGGGAAAAAGAGGAATTCTTTAAAAAACGTAAAGTCTGCATTTTCATAATATAGAATTTTTTTATAAATGGAATGAAATAATTAAATTTTGTATAAACTTTTAATTTATTATATTTTACAGTTACTCAAAGTGATTCTTACAGAAATGTCCTGACTTTTGCAATTGATTTCGTGGTTTTCCCTGACCTGCGGCTACTCTGGTAATCTCGATATGTAAACTGTTAAAAATTTCGGTTGAAATTAGTCTTTTGACTTTTAAAATATTTACAATACGTGTCTGGCATACTACAACACTTACTACACACGCATTGCAATGTTTAAATATTGTGTAAAGCTTTGTAATTACAATAACGAGGCAGATGTGCTTATGTCTCATTGACTTTGGATTACATTTTAGAGATGTAAAGTATTCAAGAAGCGACATAATCTTTGTTTAACCACTTCGAATCGCACTTTGTGAGAAAAGCAGCAGCTCTGAATCAATAATACGCTTCTCGGCTCTCTATCATAATACTCAAATATATCTATTCATGTTGTTTCCGATCAGCTTGCAGTTTGAAGTATTTCCTACAATTCAAATATCTCCTATTCTCATCAATTTATGGGATTAACTTGAAGAAAATTATCATTCCACTCGGAATTATCTCATCAACAGTGTTTGTACTGTTTATTTGCAAGTTTTGAACCCACTCGAGTTATCTCTAAGCGCCTGATAAATCATACACCTTCAGACCTACCATTATCGATTTATCAGAACCCCTTCCTCGGGACTGTGATGGTAAAATGATGCGATTGAGGCAGTTATTGCTTTGGTCAGTGGACACGTGATTGCTCGAGGGCACAAGAAACGGGCAAAGAAAGCGGTCCGTGGATGAACATTTCATGCATGAACATTTCAAAACACGCCGGATGACGAAGGACGAGCGAGTTCCCGTCTATATTACCGACGAGAAAATAATAGCAGCGTAATAAGACTATTTGATTCTTCAGCATCACTGCTTATAATGCTAATTGCTATACTAAGACCAATTACAGTTCACGTTCAGTTTTACTTTTGCAATAGACACAAAGTGTTCGTTTTTTACAGCAAGTATCTATATAATTATACTGAAAAAAAACGACTTAGCTGTCCCAGCTAGACGCTTAGCTGGATTTCGTCTTCTAAGAAAATATAGCTGTGCTACCTAAAATTCTAGCTGTGTTACCTAAATATCTAGCTGTTTTAACTAAATTTTGGCATCTAGAAATTAGCCAGATAATTTTTAGATGGCAAAATTAGCTGAAACAGCTAGATATTTAGGTAACACAGCTAGAATGTTAGGTAGCACAGCTATATTTTCTTAGAAGACGAAATCCAGATAACGGTCTAGCTGGGACCGCTAAACCATTTTTTTCAGTGTAATTAACAGGAAAAGCTATTTATCAAGTCATCGATAAGTCACTTCAATCTTTCCTTTTTTTATACGATTTACGATATTTATCTGTAACAATTTAGTGAAAAATGTACTGCGCTGCATTGGAAATTTTACTTTAATCGTGAATAACAATTAGGTTCTTATTCACCTCCCAATCTCCATTTTATCATTTCTATTGAATTTTTAAACCCTAGTGGAGAAAAGTATGTATCGCAGGTTCTACTTGAGATCTGGCGAGCTCGACTCCCTTGACACTGACATACTGACATCATTTGTCGGTTGGTCAGGAGGAGAAAAAATGACGGAGCATTGTAGCCTTCTTAAGATTTCTATAAATTGATCTGTCAAACATGTGTTAATTGATTCTTCACAGTGATGCACATACAAGCAATACTCTTCGAATTCCTTCAAGGTTGAAAAAACTTAAATAAAGCCTTGACATCTGTACGGGTTTCCCCGATCACGCTTTTCGTGTGAATATATTTTATTCAGTACTGTATTCGGTAAAGATGAGTTTTGGTCAAATGACATTCATGCCGTGCATTTTTGGGGAATATTTGTGCTTTTCATTTTAGTATGTAAAGCTTGAGATGTTTCTTCGGTTCTACTTTAATTTGCCATATGACGAATATCCTCATGTATCCAGGAAACTACAAAAATTAGTCAGAGATGTTGAGATGTAGAATGTATGTTACCTGAAACCAGAGGCGATATCCGACGATTCTACAGGCTACAACATTGTTTATTTAAATCTGACTTTCTTTGACAATAAAAGGTTCAGCGGTTGAATCCTTTTCTTAAGTAAAGAATTACTTTGTAGTAAAATGTTTAGTAAGATTATTACTTTCATATTTTTTATTCAGAGGTGGAAAACGGATTTCCGCTCGTCAAGAATTTTCATACTTCAGTTCATCCATTTTCCATAGCAATTAAAATTGATCATCCATGCCGGCATGCTTTCACAGGGGAAAACCCCCAGAAAGCAAATTGTGCGTAAATAATTATCAGAAAGGTATATGCGAGGCATATAGGAGACAACCTGTCACTTTGTAGTGATATTGCTGTAGCAACGAGGAGCACAAAGTCTCTTTGTGCAAAACCAGAGCGTCATTGAACTCTTCCGAGCGTCGAACTGTGCTCGAAAATACAGAAAATGTCATTTCATCTAAAGTTAGACATCATATCTGATTCTGATCTACTTAAAGTCTGTCTCCATTCTCAACATTATTCACTACATATTATTACCCACATTCGCATACTTGTAAAATCCAGACTTCATAACACAAAATGCTCTCAAAATAAGGAAAACAGGTTGATTTTTCACGAAAATAGGGGAATCATAGGGGAATAATTGCTTTTAATGAAAATTAACGTAGGAATGATATTGAATTAAATATGAAACGCTTTAAATTCATAAGATTTCAAGTCGAAATAAATTGCCTTTTCAAGAAAATAGTTGTATTTTCAACCAAAAAAGATTAATTTTCTACCAAAAGAGATAAATTATCAGCAAAAGAGTTGGGTTTCCAAGCTAACAAGTCGAATGTTTTAGAAACTAGTGAAACTTTTAAACCAGCAAAGATACCGTTCTGCAGCTCATAATAAAATATTAACAAATTCTACTCAATAGTAAATATTTCAGAGAATTTCCTACATTTTATTACGTGCTGCAGCACGGCCTACTTTTGTTTATTTTATCACCAAAGGTCAAAATCGATTAAAAAAAGACTTGATTCCATTTACGGAAGAACTGAAACCTGATTCTTAATATGAACTCACCCGAACTTGATTCCATATTGTATGGCGCTGTCGATTTGTTGAACACTTAAGTCAATTTACATTTTTCAACTAACACAAATAAATCTGTTTTTCATTAAACAGTCAAAGTCAATGTAATAAACATTATCTACTTATTTCCTCAAATCTACTTTTTTTATTGTGACGCCAAGAGAAATGATGCGAAATAAAATGAAGTCCCTTCGGGTTTACAATGTCGCAAAGGAAGTGGCGTACGTGCGAAGAAGGCACGAGTACGAGAAGAGCGTCAAGCCTGTTTACGCGATCGTTGGGGATAGTAGGCGGCCATTTTTAAAAGGAAACCGAGCTGTCCGCATAGTAGCCGAGCAGTCGAGCACTGTCACTTATACTTATGTAATCGCCTGCCAAGTATCCAGAAAGAGACGAGGAAAGATCGAAAGGAGAAAGATGACGAAACGAGAGAGGGAGAGTGAAGCGGAAAGAGAAAGAGGAGGAAATAGAGAGACCGAGAGAGAGAATAAATCCGTGATACCACATGAGATGACAACAAAGAGAGAAAATGCAATAAACCTTGGAACCAAGCTGTGTCTTTCTCTTTCTCTCTTTAAACATGTGTGCACACTACCGCAACTTCCCGGCGCGGCCGGTTGGCCCCGATGACGCGTGACGTCACTGGAGAACCACCAAGCCTAAAAGATTCGAGAAAACAGAAAGGTAAACTATTGCGGACCTGTTTTTATCTTTGTTTATTAATCGTATGTGCAAAACTGATACTCATTCCATACGGATGCTAATACAATGGCATTAGAAAAAATTGTTGTGAGAACTATAACTCTATAATACCACAAAGAACTAATTATCAGACAATCTACCGCTTGGTCGATTTCTAAAATATTAGCTGATGATAATAAGAAAAAAATGAACTCTTGATTAATTTTGCCTTAAAAGGAGAACTTTCAATAACAAAAAGATCGAATTTTTACAATCTCTGATATTTGACTAAAAATTACTTGAATGCATGTAAAGAACAATTAATTATAGGAATTTATTATACTTAGTAACTCAACTTTGGACGAATACATGGGGTTTCCAAATTAATTATTGGAATTGAATTAATCAAATCTTATTTATCGAGATTTACAGGGATTATTTCACCGGATCTATTGGTCCAAGAAGCTCCTAAACACGACAGAGATAGTGTAAGGACAAAAGGTAGGTACGTACGTAAGACCGAGACGGGACACATCACGTGACAAGTAAAGAGGGCGTGGAGCGTTGTTGTCATAACTTTATTGCTGTATTGCCCTTATTTAAAAATGAAGCTTTGTATACAAAACGATGTTTCGAATTAATGTTTCGCAACTGAGATTAAGAAAGAACCATCAATTAGTAGTAAATCCACTCATTAGTGTCCCAAAAGATTCTTTTGGAATATATTATCCCTACAAAATTCAAGATATCAATTGAAATACGTAAAACAGAATCTTCAAATATAATGAAAAGGAAAATTTAGCCTTCTCCTTACTTTTCTAAAGGATAACATATATTTTCATTTTATAACCTTTTTTTAAGTTCACCCTTTACTTAAACCAGGCAAATTAACAAATGTATCATATTTTGGAATTTATGCAGATAATTTAAAAAAATTCACATAATACATTTACCTTGGGATTTGACACGTGAAGTTGGAAACATTTCTTACTATCTTGAAATAAAGACGGATATGTTCTGTATTATCGAGTGCTAAAAAAAATGAAAGACGACAAAAACATATATTGACTGATAATGTTGTAGCCTTCAATGTACCAGAAGGAAATAACGTGAAATAACGCGAAAATTAATTTAAAACGTGAAATGTCAATTTTAAAACCATATTAATAGATTTTCCTTTTCAAAAATGTGATCTAGAATCTAGATTGACAGAGAAAGAACGAAGTGTAATCTTTAGCCGGACTTGAGAGTAATCTGTACCTACAACAAAACTGACCTTCACATGGTGAGATTTACCCAATAACATCGGGTATGTTTATCATGTCAACTTTATTCTATCTTTTTTTTGTTTGAATGTGAAAAAATTCAATTTCATTCCCAACAAAAATTCACATCATTTTTTTATGTGGGTTCTGTTGATATCTGTCTCTGAAAGCTTTAGCGAAATAACTTTATTGATTCACCAATAAACTTTACTATTTTTATATAATGGACAGTTCATTGTAACATAGTTGCTAATCATTTTTAGCTGAGAACAAACGCCGACAAATATATATTTGAATTTTAGAACGTTATTTACTTATACATAGTAAAAAAACAAGCTTTATCTATACAAAGATATTAACAAATTTGACAACTTTAACAAATTAATATCTTCCAGATTTCTATATTAAACTGTTTAACATTTATGTTACCATGATAACACATGTATTTTCCATTGAGTTATACCACCGACTTCAGAGTCCATTTTTATCAAGATTGAAGTTTCATTACACCATAAATCGCGGGCTATTGTTTTAATACGCAGCAGGCATTAGAATAACAGCCCACGATTTAATGTATCTTGTGCAAGTTGATAAGAAAATTTTCATTGTTTGAAATAGTTAGAAGTATAGATAGAATGTAAACAAAATACCTAAATACATAGTTCAGATTTTTCAGCATATTAGTATTGCCCAGATATATAAATGCGTTGCTTAATAAATAATGACTACCACCACCGTAAATCGATTTTCAGTTTCAGTTACGCGACTGTAGACATTTAGGAGTACATTTAAAAATCAAAAACAAACTAGTACAGACAAAAATAATCCATTTAATTATTATACGCTAAGAAAAGAATGTCACAATTTTGTCAAAAAACCAACTTCTTTCTCTGGCTGCTGATTCATCCGGAAACTTCCTGGCGACCATTTCTGATCAACAGAATTATTTTGTTTACGATAATCTACCAGTTATTTTCTACTCACTTCTCTCAACACAAAATCTTTCAACGGCAATCTAATTTCACAACAACTGTAGGATGATGATTCATTTAGTTCACAATGGAAATGATCGAATTGAATAATAATTTGACTTTCAAAAACAGTTCCCTCAAACTCACCGAATCGTTTAAGGAGTTTCTGACGAGCCGGAAGTCACGGGCGTGACATCTCCACGGGGGCCTATCACTAATGTTTCAACATCACCGCCAAATAACAACAAAAACACCCTCATTCTTTTTCACTAAAAAACGAAATCTCCTCTTATCTATTCTTATATCAAACAATGAAAAAAAAACACGTGACACTGTCGCAGTTGCGTTGGGAGAGAGCGGCTAATCCAGACGCGCGCTCCTCCAGAAACGCTTATTAGCACACACAGATAGGAAGATATGCACTGACGCACTTTAGCGGACTTTTAAACGTCATCCGAACTCCGAAGTTGAATTCGATTTAAAGTCCACTACCGTTCTTGATTTTCCATTCTCAAGACAGCTAGGCCCCAAATTGTTGACGGGCCCGAGGGACGAGGAAAATGTTATAGAAGAAGAATCGGAATTACCACGGTATAATTGTAGAGAAAAACCTGAGCACGGTGCGATGCGATACGACGCGACACTTCACATGTCTTTGCCGCTCGTGAGATTCGCGCGTCGAGGCGCACTAGTAGGAAAAAACACCGAGCGGTAGGAGAATTGAGGGAGAGGATGATGCACAGCCCAACAAGAGAGGGTTTGCAACGGAGATAGGTAGATGGTGTGGGATGCAGTGGGGAGGGTATGAGAGAGAAAGAGGGAGTGAGGGAGTGGGTGGGATGCGGGGAGTGGGAGATTATCAAAATGGCCGCTCGACCGACACGCCGCCGCGCGGGAATACCGTCGCGCCGGGCGCCCGAAACGGCTCTGAAAGAATGACGCGATAGTAGTACGCAACCAAGTAGGCGAGTGGCGATATTCATAAATGGTAGTGATGGCATCACAAAGAACAGGCGCGTGCTATATGACGAGAAATATTCTTCCTCTCGTTGATTTCCCTCGTCAGAGGAACAATCACGATGCAGTAATCCATCTGGCTTTTAAAAGAAGCTGCATTTTTGCGGCAGGCGCCCCCGTACTAGACGACGGAGCTCCCTCATTACAAACTAAAAACGTGGAATTTGAATGCGAATGAAAATAGCACAATTATATATCTGGGGCTTTATTAGAAAGGTCGTAAAATTATACCCTGTGTGTTTGGAAGGATTTTTTTCCTTTTTTCACGACAAAAGATTGTTTCAGGGTGGCCGCAAAACTTAATTTCCAAAATTCCCTCACTTTTCCCTGATTTTCTCGTTATATATTTTATATTTTTCCTCACCAATTAATGTTCAAAGATCAGAATTTTAATCTTGATACATTTTTAATATTGAATCTTTTAGAAACAGAATAAAACAATTTCAAATTTAAATTGAAAAATCTGTCAATAACAGTTCAATACAAAAAGGACAAATTATCAACTAAAAAAGATTCATTTTCGATCAAATGATCGAATTTTCAAACAAAAAATATTAAACTTCAACCAAAACCAGCTGCATTTTCAATCAAGAACTTTTTACAATGCAGATGAATTTCCAACAAAATAATTGAAATTTCAAAAACGAAAATTAATTCTTAACCAAACAGTTGCATTTGCAAAAAATGAGTGATGAATGGAACAAATAAATTATCAACAAAACATGTAATAGTTGATATTTTAACCAAAAAAGATAACATTTCTACAAATACAAATTTAAACCAAAACGACGAATTTTCAACAAAATACATGAATTCTTAAACAAACAGTTGAATTTTCAACTGAAAAAAGATACATTTTTAACCAAAAATGGAAAAGTTAAATTTACAGCAGAAAACAAAATTAATTAAAAAAAAAAACGAATTAAAAACTTCTTTAAAGTGCCTGTTCTAGAAATTCCCTAACTTTTGCAAGATTTTTTTTTCAAAATATCAGACTTCCCTGGCGAATAAAATTCCCCGACTTTTCCCTGATTTCCAGGTTTTCCCGGACGCACGGCCACCCCATTGTTTATACGTTTTAATAAGTAATCTTTAAATATAGAGAAATAAATTTCAGTGAAATAAAATAAGAATTTTTACAGATGAATAGTGGAATCTCTTATTCATATTTAGAGACTACGAAGTCACTTGTAGCTCACCAAAACGTCGCATTCTCCAGGAAAATTAGACTCACCTGAAACAAAGAAAAATAAAAATTATTAAAACACACAAATACGTATTATAAAGTTAAACGACAATTAAATCACATACCGTTTAGCTGTTCAACCGTGAGCCGTTTAATAAGAACATTTTTAACCCTGTAATTTGAGACACGCTAAACGCGAGTGTAACATGAAAATATGTTGGCCGAAAAATATATGAAAATTGTATAAACGTTAAAATGATATGCATACAAAATAAACTTAATTTTTTTAAGGCATTGAAAGATCATTTATCGAAGCGTTTCTCAGAGGATTTCCAGGATAAAATCGTTTTACTTCTCAAGGAATACCATCGCTGTAGTAACTACTTTGACGTCTGACTGTAATATTCCGTAACTACTGATTCGTACAAAATCAGATTACTCACGGGAAGTTGCACTTTCATTCTTCGAAATTTGAAAGAAACGGCTTTCATAAAATGAAAACAATAATTGATGAATGTTTTCCAACCAGAAATTAATAGAATCAATAATATTAACTGTAGTATTATTGATTTAGAACAATAAATTCAAGTTTATTAAAACGCTATTGTACTTGCGACCAAGGTGAAAGAATAATTTTGTTAGGAGATATGAACGGATTGGTCGGCGTCCAATATCAAGGCACAGATACAGAAAGGGTACTAGGTAAATTCGGGGATCCAAGGAAAAATTATAACGGGGAAAAGTTAGTTATTGCCTGGTCGTCGCCTCGGTTCGGTCCTATTGCCACTCCCAACTGAACCATGGCCTCCATCCAAGAGAGGCCTATCGTGGGTGGCACTGCGTGATACTGGTGATGTAACCGCATATTTCGTTGCGTTGGTTCATTACATTATTATTATTACACATGGACAGGGTCATCTAAGTCTCATAGCACTAAGTTCATATAATATAACCTATTGTACTGTAACGTTGATTCTAATCCTTTCTGATTTCTACAAAAACCATCAGTCGCAGAGAATGTGATGTGCTGTCTTCTTACGGAAGCCGCACTTTTGACATCGAGGATCGTTGTTCATCTATATTCAATGTTACATTCAATGTTCTCATGTCAATGTACTCAGATCAATTTGACCCAGTTTTTTCCAGACACTATGAGAAGCTCTTGCAGGGAACTCCAGACAAGTCTGGATGTGAACTCTTCCGATTGGAGAGCTCTCAAAGCACATTGACTTTCGGAGCATATGTAAATGTGGTGAATAACAAACCTACGTTTACGGATCTCCTCCAGGCATGTCTTAATAGCCACGATTTCAGCTTAAAATACCGTAGGGAATTTGTTCAGTGCGATTGTTATCTCCGCACTAGGTTTTATCCTAAGTACTCCAGCTCCAGTGCCAAGGAAGTTCTTAGAGCCACCTGTATACCAGAATATTCCTCTTGTTGTTAATAATTCGCTTCTTCTCTGCTCATCATGCCAGTCCTTCCTTATCTGAAAAGATCCCCTTAAAGGGCTTTATGAACTAGTATTCTTTAGCATATTACCAGAGTGAATGCAGAGGATTTCGTGCCCTGAAAATTTTCTCATCATTGAATCATGCAGATCATCGAAAGCAGCATCCCTATGACCTCCGCTTAGGGAAAGTCTATATGCATCCGCCGCAGCCCTCTGCCTAATTGAAAGATGCAGTGGTGGCATACCTAGGATGGACTCCAATGCCACAGATAGGGTTCTTCTCATTGATCAAGTAATTGCCAGTGTGTTACGGAAGAAAGTGTCCCCAGATCAATGGCAAAAATTCGAGACTTCCTTCTGTAGGGGAGGGGTTTTCGTGTTTTTTGCAGTAAACCCAGCAGCTAAAGCTTGGCTACATAATACAGTGGCCGAGACAAGGCCCTGGGAAGGCGCAGACCTGAAAGTATGTGGGGTTGAGTTGCTCCAAAAGATGGGCAGGGCTACGGCGTGGTTCCCAGGTAAGCTAGAAGACCTGTGTGTGGGTCTTTGACGATTGGAGGGATTCAACCTTTCACTAAGGACAGAGTCATGGCGAATCCCCGACAAGGGTCCATGACTTCTTTCCAGAACTGTATCTTATTTTCTTCGAAATAATTTTGCACTCTGTCAATCATTCTTAGTTGAAATATTATATTTCTTATCTAAAAATTCAACTGCTCAGATAACAAATTTTCTTTTTAGGTTTAAAATTCAACTGCTTGGTTAAAAATTTATGTTTATGTCAAAAACTCAATTTTCAAGTTAATTGTTACGTTAATTGTTAAGTTAATTCATTAAAAATAATTAAATAAAAATTAAGTTAATAATAATTAAGTTTGGTGAAAAATTTATCTTTATTGACAGAAAATTTCACTATTTGGCTGAAAATGTATCTTTTTCGGTTAAAGATTCAAATAATTTGTTTGAAATTGATCTATTCTGTTGAAAATTCCTATTTTTGAATAGTTTATGGGACCAGAAGACAATTTTTCATGACGAAATATTTAGTTTTTCAACTGTAGTTCTGAAAGAAATATAACTTTTATACTTTATTTAATTGGTAAAATTGTTAAAACTTTCAGAATATATTGAAATGAAAAAATTGAGAAATCTTGGCAAAACCTTGGATAATTTTGATTTCACAAGCTGGGTTTTGTACTAATCATAATCTTTACTTGAGATATAAAATTATCTGATATATCAGTTGAAGGACTGAGTCAAATCTCTATTAATTTTTTACTTTTTTATTTTAACAACTGTTTTTCTACAAAGATATCATAATCCTCCTGCCAAGTATAGTTGTCTACACACATTGTTAATTTTAATAAATATAAAGGTCTTCTTGGTAGTAATGAGGATAAATAATCAGATAGTGATAAGTACATATAGTAGTGAATATGTTCAAACTTTCTCAATCGCCGCTTACGAAATCTACCTAAAAGAATGAAGAATATTATCAGCACTCTGCTTCTTACCATTGGGTTTTTCCTGGACTTTGGTGGTAAGTTATTGTCAATATAAGTCTCATTATAAATATGAAACCTTACATATTCTGATGGGGTAACACTGAAAATAACATGTCTAATTTTCCAATTCCATGCTGTTTGAATTTTCGATACCCGATATTATTTTATTGCTAAGGTTTCATAAACGTCTTCCATTTGTGCACATGAAGCTCAGACCAAGATAACGTTAAATCAACATACTAAATATATAACGTCGTAGAGCAGGAGTAAAACATGGTCTTGCGAAATGGTGAAAAACTACAGGTAAAATTAGGTGGGAGCGTTGCATGGTGGGGGAGGAGGGTAATTGTCAGAAAATTGAATAAAGTAATTTATTGATTACATTATTCAGTTTTAAATGATTCTGCATTTGAAATCGTACAATTTGAATCATTTGAATTTTTCTTATTTTTTTGTTCAAAATCACTCTGTTTATGAGATAGCCCTTAGTTTTCATTACACATGCGTAACAAACCACCCCTTTCTTCCCTTAGTTCTCGCTTATCTACTTTCCCTCTCCTCAACTCCTAATGCTATACTCCTAATTCCACTCTCATACTTCTCCTTCATCTACTTTCCCTCTCCTCAAATCTCCAACTTTCATTTCCCATGCATCCCACCCCCTCACTCTCACACCTCTTTCACTTCTCTTACCTCACCCTACTCTACATCCCAATTCCTCACATTCTTCACATCCCGCACTCTTAATACTTTCTAGTCCTCCATTTTCCTTACTCTAATTTTTGTTAATTCTTCTTTCTCTACTTCTCCTCCCCCCACATCCCTCACTTACACCCGCTTCTTCTACTTTTCAAACCCTCATATCCTGCACTCCTAATCCCATTATTTGCATTACTTTCACATCTTCTACTACTCCTAATTCCACTCTCATACTTCTCCTTCACCTACTTTCCCTCTCCTCAAATCTCCTACTTTTATTTCCCATGCATCTCACCCCCTCACTCTCACCCCTCTTTCACTTCTCTTACCTCACCCTACTCGACATCCCAATTCCTCACATTCTTCACATCCCGCACTCTTAATACTTTCTAGTCCTCCATTCTTCTTACTCTAATTTTTGTTAATTCTCCTTTCTCTACTTCCCCTCTCCCCACATCCCTTACTGACACCCGCTTCTTCTACTTTTCAGCCCCTTATATCCCAAACACTCCGAATCCCATTATTACCCTTATTTCTCCATCCTCTACTTCCCCTAGTTTCACTCCCATACTTCTCCACCCATATCTCCCCTACCTTCCCTCACTTCTTCCTCGTCCATATAAATTCCATTTATAAGAATAATATAGATCGAAATGTTGCGTAAAAATGAATTTAAAAAAAGGATATTCTTTACCTGCTAATTTATTTTTCTACCCAAATTTTTTTATTTTTACCTGAGGGATAATACTCTTTGAATTAGGAATTATTATCCTTGAATTCTCTGAAATTAATGAATTCTCTGAAATCCTTGATTTCTCTAACTTTCCTGAAGTCCTTGAATATTCTGAATATTCTGAATATTCTAAATTGCTTAATTTCTTGAATATCCTGAATATCCCTCAATTTTTTCAATTCGATAAATGCGCTTCAATAAATTTTTTCTCTAATTTCACTTTATTTCTTGAATTTTCTGAAATTTCATGAAATCTCTAAGTTCCTTGGATTACCTAAATGCTCTGAAATCTCTTGAAATATCAAGAATCCTGAAATTCTTGGAATATGCGAAATTCCTGGAATGTGCAGAATTCCAATAATTCCCTGCATTCATTGAATTCTATGAATTCCATTAATTCCCTGCATTTATTGAATTCTATGAATTCCATTAATTCCCTGCATTCCTTGAATTCTCTCAAATTCTTGAATTATTTGAATTTCTTAAATTATATGAATCCCTTAAATTCTTTGAATTCCTTGAATACTCTGAATTCCTTAAATTCTCTGAATTCCTTGAATTCTTTGAATTCCTTGAATTTTCTAAATACCTTGAATTCCCTGAATTCTTTGAACTCTCTAAATTCCTTTAGTTTTCCGAATTTTCTGAATTCCTCAAATTCGCTTAACAAGTGATATTAATGGTTTAGTTAATTACATATGAAGGATTTTTTTATATTGCAAATAACCAACTTGTTTACACAATTGCAAAATATTTTCAACAAGTAATATTACTTTAGAGATTCACCAACATCGATTGGAACTACTTTTTACTCCCTAGGGACTGAAAAGTGACGTCATATGTGAATAATGAAAATTATACATCTATGAGCTCGCATTTTACATTCATCAGTCCATTCAACGTAAAAACTGTAACGAAATTTTGGTTGCAGATAATAGAATTTTGCTGCTATTTATGGAAAGTTACCACATATAACTGGTAAAATTACAGTCAAATTTCCATATATTACCGAAAGTTTTCATCCATTTCTGGAAATTTATGGAAATTTCTAAGAATGAATTTTGGGTTATTTATGGTAAGTTAACATATTTACTGGTAAAATTACCATGACCAAAAAATTTCATAAATTTCCGGAACTTTATGAAAAAAAATGAATATTGGGTAATTTATGGAAAGTTACTATATTTACTGGTAAAATTACCATAAATTACCAAAAAATTTCATAAAAATCCGGAAATTCTAAGAAATTTCTAAAAATGAATTTTGGGTAATTTATGGTAAGTTACAATATTTACCTGTAAAATTACCATAAACGACCGAAAATTTGCATACATTTTTCCAGAAATTTATGGAAATTTTTTAAAATGAATTTCGAGCAGTTTATGAGAAGTTACTATATTTACCGTAAAATTACCAAAAATTGCTGAACATTTTCATAAATTTCCGGAAAGATATTAAAATTTCTAAAAATGAATTTTGGGTCATTTATGGTAAGTTACCACATTTACCGATAAAATTACCATGAATAACTGGAAATCTTCATAAATTTCCGGAAATTCATCGACATTTAAAAAAATGAATATTGGGTAATTTCTGGAAAGTTACTATATTTACCGGTAAAATCACCATAAATTAACAAACAATTTCATAAAAATCCGGAAATTCATGAAAATTTCTAAAAATGAATTTTTGATCGTTTATGGCAAGTTACCACATTTACCGGTAAAATTACCATAAATTACCAAAAATGTATAGACCTATAGATCTTTATTCAAAATCTAATATGAACTGAAATCATGACTGTATTTTGAAAAATGTCTGAAATCATTCATTTGTTATAAAAAATATCGCAAGAGCCAAGGGGGAGAGGCACTTTTTCTTCCCCTGGGTGGCATATTCTCTTCAAGAGATAAAAAATATTGAGATTAGGAGTCATTCGATGCAGAATTTCATCAGCCTTAAGACGGTTCTTAAAAAAAAAGTTTCTCTCTTATTTTTGAAGGATTAATAACGTTTAAAGTCAGCAGTGATTTTTAGTACCGCTTGCGTTTGACGTGTAGATGATTTCCGACATTAGTGTACATAAACCTGAGTAAATAAAACCGCATCTTCTATCGTATCTTTTCCTCAGTATCAGTATTCAGAATTAACAAATAATACATTTATATTTATTCTTACAGAATTTAGTTCGCAAGGTGACCCACCTCGGCGCTATCGATCACGCTCGCGGTCGCCCCCGCAACTCGAACTTTCCTTGAGCCTTCCAGGCCGAACGGATGACCAATCTGTGTCTGGTAATTAACTTTATTTTTAAGTCGCTAGTTACAGTTACGTTGTACAGCAAAAAAATAACTCGGGGACTAATTTCCTGAACAGATAAAATGAAATCGATCGAAAAATCGAAATGTTATCGTAATATATTCCTTCTGAAAGATCAGAAATACTCCTGCTAGGAGTCATTCGACGCTCAATTTCATCATAAGAGCAAAAGAGATGAGAGACGGAAATTTACATTGATAAATGAAACCTGAAAAACATGAAAATTGATATAGAATTAATCAATTCATAAAGTATCTTTAATATTTTTGAATAAAGGATACCTCAGACATGATTGCATGTGAATAAAAACGTTTTCAACAGATTACTTTGAGCACGAAAGGCTAAGGAAATGGCGTCACTGCACTGAATTAAAACATTTTGAACACTGGAAAATTTAGAAAAACAATATAAATGTGTGTCACAAATATTGCAAGTCTTGTTTCTTTAGTAACGAGTTACGAAATTGTGAGCACGTTTTCGGTCCAAAATTTTTGGAATGAGCACTGATTAATAAATGACGCCTGTTTCATTAATCCCTCGGAGGTATCAAATTTGACGACCAAAATCAAAACGAAAACAACTCAAGTGACTCTCCAGCATGTTCTCCACATTTTGACACTCTCGGCATGCTCGGTGTTCAGTAGAGGTCGTGACGCAGCCACTTCTGTTCGACATTCTGGAGTGCCGATTTGACTATACTGATAGTGAGTCTGAATCACGCGTGGATGTTCAAACAGACAAGAAAATTATGGTCTGTCTGACTATGAAGAGAAAATTGTCGATGGTACTTGATACTATTTAGAGGATCAAACTGACCATCTTAATTTTGATACTTCAATTTCGGCTATCCAGTTTTCTCTATGCGCTTGCTTTGGACATGCTTGCTTCTGAAGCATGTTTTCCCAGTATCAGTATTCCAAATTGGACATCCATCCATTTTTATTTGTTCTTACAGAATTACGATCGCAGAGTGGTTCATCTAGAGCGCCACGCATGACGTCGCCCTCTCGTTCGCCCTCACCCCTGCGACTCCAACTTTCCTTGAGCCAACCAAGCGGATCAGCCGACCAATCTGTGTCTGGTAAGTAATTTTGTTTTCTATGAACTTGCTACAGTCACGTTTTACAGCAGAAAAACTAGCTCGTTGCAGTTACATTACTTAAAGAAGCAGCTTCATGTTCTCTAAAAGTTACTATAAATTTTAACTCCGCCCCCTCCAATTTTTGAAATTTACCAAAAAAATCATCATACCTAAAATAAAATGTACACAAAAGCCTAATGATGGCCTTTACTTTAGATCTTTAATAATCACCTCTAATAATGTCGCAGTAATTTCTATCATGTCAATGTGGCACTATCAGCAAACGTCAGTTCAAAATCTCATGAAATAATCTACAAAATAAAGTTGTTTTCTTGCATGAGCAATGTTTATCATTGATTTTCAAGTTATTACTTTTGTACATTGAAATTAAGATGAGTGAATTTCAAAAAGCGTGATGCAAAATTACATATTTATATACAAAATTCTGAAATAGTTTAATTTTTGAGGCTTCAAAAATGTACTACAAATAGTCTGAAGAATCTTACCGAAACTCTGTTAAAAACATTTTCTATTAGTAACAACAGAGTTATCAGTTTTTAAAAATTAATCAAAAATCAATCATCAGGAATAAATTAACGGAAATTTTAGCTGTTTCATTTCTGTTTATAAATTGATCTTTCTCAGTTGAAAATTCAACTTCATGATTAAAAATGTACCCTTTTTTAGTTAAAAATTGTACTATTTGTTTGAAGATCCATGTATTTTGTTAAAAATTTGTCTTTCCAGTAAAAAACTACTCTTTTCGCACAAAATTCCGTCTCTTTGATTGATTTTCATCCTCCAACAAACAGATAAATTTGCAACAAAATAGATTAATTTTCAACTCAAAGGAAAACCAATTTTCGACAAAACAGGTTGATATTTTGAACCAACGAATTAAATTCTTAAATTAACTGATATATTGTCTGCCAAAAAATGAATTTTCATTCAAATAGTTGAATTTTCAACTAAACATGGTAAATTTTCAACAAAAAATGATATAGGTAATTGAGCTATGGGTAAAAAAATTAACTGCCAACCAAAAAAAGAATTTATAACAAAATAGTTACATTTTCAACTAAAGGAAAAAACGGCGAATTCTCTGAATTCCTGGTATTCTCTGAATTTCGAGAATTTTTTGAATTTCTTTAATTCTCTTCATTCTCTGAATTCCATGAATACTATCAATTGTCGGAATTCATTTAATTCCGTAAAATCTTGAAACATCATTGAATTCCTTACTCATTCGGAAATGCCTGAAATTCTCTGAATCCCCCGAAATCCTTAAATATTCGGAATTACTTGAATTCTGTGACTTCCACAAAATATTCGAATTCCTCGAATTTTCTTGAATCCTTTAATATTCTGAAATCCCTGAATTGGCCTCATTCTTCTGCATGCATCTGAATTATTGCGATTATTATAAAGTCCTTGGAACTGAAGGAACTCTTAGAATTCAGCTAATTCCTCGAATTTGAAGAATACATATTTTCAAGGAAATTCCATGAGTTTCAAAATAATGAAAGGAATTCATACGAATTCGGGTAATTCTGAAATTGTAGAAGAATTGAGTTATATCAGGGGCTTCAGAGGAATTCAGAAGATTTCAAGGAAGTTAAAAAAATGAAAAAGGATTTGAAAGTGTTTAAATCTATTTCAAGCAATTCCAAAGAACAAAGAAAAATATATTTAATTTAAGGAACTCAAAAGAATTCATAGGAATTGAATATAAATCAAAAATAATGCTAGATGTTACACTAAACAAGAGAGTATTGATGACTAAACCTGGCTGCTGTGTATGTGAAATAAAACCGAGGGATCAACTCAGATAGGAGAGTGGGCGTGTCACGATTAGTTTATAATTGTCCAGTCTTTGATTTTGAGGTTGATATCCAATTTCTTCTTAATAATGACAAATCTTTGTTTTCTTCTCAAAGAATTGAATGCTGGACGAAATAGGGCTTCACGTTCAAGATCCGGGCCTTCAAAATTTCGAATACGGGATACTCTCCCTCCAGCTGTTCAAGGTCCGGCAAATACGTTTATCAAGTATAGAAGCAAGCGAATTGAGGTGTTGCTAGATCCTTCTGGAAGAAAAGTACTGAGAGCTAACTATCCCGGCAATATTTTTCCTACTGGCAGCTTTTATTTAACTAATATGTTTCTAGTCCGTCTTTTTGAAATAGGAGGTCTAAAATTGGTTGAATATGTAAACCATGATGGAGCACTCATTGGAGTCCGAGCACCAAAACCAACTAGTAAGTGACCATCCGTAAATATTAAAGCGATATAGAAAAAGCAATAAAGGGACTACATACTTCTCGAAAATTAAAACGTATAAAAAGCTTTGTGATCCAGTAGAAAAATATTCCTCAAAAATAAAATAGTTGCAAAAGCAATGACATTTCTTAATGGTCATAAAAGAGTCTTGTAAACTACATTTCGAGAGCATCTAAGAAAGTAGCGATTTTTATAGTAACTGTTACTGAAAAAATGTAACTATTTACCAATTCGTTACTTATTTGCAAAATTACCTTCATTACCATCCCAGGCAGAAATTTCTGATAGAATGTTCCTCCCGAAGCCATCGAATCTTTTCAATTTCTTCCTGAACTTTTCCGAGATCTGCATCTGATTCTTTCTGCAAATTTCTTTTAAAAAATTAATTTCACATTATAAGCAAAAATGCTGTAAATTCAATTCATAATCGATTTACAAGCAATTTACACTAACTTGAATTTTTCGGTGGAAATTAGTAAAAACTTTTAATAGGAATAGAAATCTTCGGATGCAGATTTCGGAAAGAATCGGTAAGGTAATCGTAAGCAAACCTATCCGAAATTTACCTTCCCAAGTTTTTACCATGAACCAAAACTTTTAATTTAAAAAAGAAAGCCTAATTTGAATATTGATTTTTAATCTTTTGAAATTCACATATCTTTATTTTCTTTTCAAGATGCAAACGTCATGGAACCCAATGAAACAACATGGTTTATCATTTATCTTGGCAGTTACTTTAAAGTAAAGCAAAATCTTCTTACAAAAAAAGTGGAATCAATTAGCCTTATACCTGCAAATTTACAAGAAGATGAACATACTTCCAGAGAGATTGATGTTGCTGGCTTCAAATTTATATTGTTCAGATCGCCTCGTGGAATGATTTCCGGAGCTGCTCTTCCCTCGTAATATCGTATTTAATAATTGCATGAAGATTAATCTATGCACAAGATAAATAACAAATATATGAAAATTGTGTATAATTTTCGTGATTTATATTCTTGAATAGAAATATAATAAACAAACAATTGCTCTTATAATGTACTGTTAGGTTATTGAAGAGCAAAAGTAAATGTTCACCGTTGCATTCAAGTTTACTCTTCTACTACTCGATTTTTTTTAAAGAAAATGCCTTCTGAAGAACAACTGTTGTCAATTCATTTTTTTTCGTGTCTTGTGTTGTTTATCCAACAATATAATTTTTTTTATTCCTTTTCACGATTCAAGCAAAAGCTATGTGTCCTTCTGAAAAAATGAATATAAAAAAAGTTGTAGATCATTTTTGTGTAGAAAACATTTGTCTATTCATTTTTTTTTTCTTAAAATTTTATTCATTATGTTTTTTATGTTATTTTTCACGATTTAAACAAAAAATATGCGTCTCAATAAAAAAAATCGTTTCAACAAAACTTGTTCATATTTATGAGATGAACAATTTTGCTCCTTGTAATTTTTTTTTCGTATCTCTTCGAGTTTTTGTGAAAAATGGCATTTTTTATTTCTCAAAAAATATTTTCGATGGATAAAACCAGAACCGTTGTTCAAAAATGGCTTCAGAAATGGTTTCAAGAAATTATGTGTCAGTCCACAGAAACGTTTTTTTCTCAAAACCACGTTTTTCGAACTGGCGTGCACGATAGCTCGAGAACGGTTTCACCGATCTCAGAAATATTTATATCAAATTAAAGTGCCTGAAATTCTTGAAAGAAAGACTCTATTGAAATCAATAAAAAATAATTTTTTATTACCATTCATACAAAAAATTGACGAAAAAAGTTGAAAATTTTGCAAAATGCGTTGTAAAAATTGTGAAACAGGACTTTTTTATGATAAAAAACAATTCTTTCTCAGATCTTGGGACTGAAACACAATTTTCGAAAACTATTCATAAAAATTGATACTTGGGCTGTTTTGGGGTCGCTGATTTTTAATACGAAACTTGAATTTAAATATTCTAAATGGTGGATCAAAAATGGCGCCCTAAGTATTCCAAGAGTGAGTTGATTTCTTTGAATTTATACTGAATTCCATTCAATTCTTTCGAGTTCGTTGAATTCTATGAAACCTTTTTAATTCCTGTGAATTGCTTGGAATGGTTTTTAACGCTTTCAGATACTTTTGAATTCTTTTAACTTCATTGGAATCTTCTATACTCCTCGGAATTCCCTAAATTATCTGAATTCAGGGAATTCATGGATTTCACGGGATACAAGGCATGCATGGAATTCAAGAAATTTTGAAAATTCCTGGAATTTACGGAATACAAGAAATTCAAGTAATTCATGGAATTTATGGAATTCCAATAATTTCTCCAAATTCGAGGAATTCATGGAATTCAAGGAATTCATTAATTGAAGGAATTCATGGAATTCAAGTAATTTAAGAAATTCAATCAATTAAGGAATTCATGGAATTCAAGAGTTTAAGGAATTCATATAATTCATGGAATGCAAGAAATTCACTGAGTTCATGGAATCCATGGAATTCATAAAATCCGTGAAATGCATGGAATTCATGGAATTCAACGAGTTCATGGAATTAAAGGAATCCGTGGAATTCAAGGGATGCAAGGAATTCATGGAATTCAAAGAATTCGAGAAATTCATGGAATTCAAGAAATGCATGAATTCGAGGAATTCGAGGAATTCATGATATGCAAGGAATTCATGGAATCCATGGGATTCAAGAAATTCATGGAATCCATGAAATTCACAGAATTCATGGAATTTAAGGAATCAATGGGATTAAAGGAATTTATGAAATTCAAGGAATTCAAGGATTTCACGGAATTCGAAAAATTCAAGGAAATTATGGAATTCGAGGAATTTATGGAATTCATGGAATTCAAGCAATTCATGGAATTAAGGGAATTCAATGAATGCAATGAATTCAATGAATTCAAGGAATTCATGCAATTCAAGGAATTCTTGCAATTCAAAGAATTCATGCAATTCAAGGAAATCATGAAATTCGAGTAAATGATGGAATTCAAGGAATTCATAAAATTCGAGGAATTCAAGGAATTCATGGAGTTCAAGGAATTCAAACAATTCAAGGAATTCAGGGAATTCAAGAAATTTACAGAACTGAAAAAATTCAAGGAAAGTAAGAAATTCATGCAATTCAAAGAACTCATGCACTTTAAGGAATTCAAGGAATTCAAGGAATTCACGAAATTCAAGTCATTCACGGAAATCGAGTAATTCACGGAATTCAAGTAATTCACGGAATTCAAGTAATTCACGGAATTCAAGTAATTCACGGAATTCAAGTAATTCACGGAATTCGAGTAATTCACGGAATTCAAGGAATTCACAGAATTCAAGAAATATGAGGAATTCAAGAAATTTGAGAAATTCACGGCATTCACACAATTCACAGTATTCAAAGAAATCACGGAATTCACGGGACACAATGAATTCACGCAAGTCACGGAATTTACGGAATTCACGTAATTCATGGAATTCAAGGAATTCCGCAAATTTTTCTAATTCCGCAAATTCCTTGAATTCCGTGAACTCCCTGAACAATAATGGACCAAAAGACAATTTTTCATGATAAAATATCTAGTTTTTGCAATTATAAACATATACAACTTTTATAATTTATTCATCTTTTGGAATCGTTGGAACTTCAAGAATATATTATTAGAAAAAAATTATGAAATCTTGGCAAGGCCTTGGCTCATTTTGATTTCACAAAGTAGGTTTTGTACTGATAATGATCTTCATTTTAGATATAAAATTACCCAATGTATAAGTGGAGAGACAGAGTCAAATGTCTATTGAATCTTTTTTTATGTTTTATCAGATTTTTGGCCACGAAGATATTATCATGCTTCTACGAAGTATAGTAGTCTACATACATTTTAAATCTTATTAAATCTGAAGGCTTTCTGGGTAGTAATGATGATGCTTAATCAGATAGTGATGAGTATATATAGCGGCGAACATGTTCAAACTTCCTCCATCACCGTTTACGAAATATACCTAAAAGAATGAAGAATATTATCTGCACTCTGCTTCTTACCATTGCGTTTTTCCTGGACTTTGGTGGTAAGTTGTTACCAATATAATATAAACCTAAATATACATATGAAATATTTCATATTGTGTTGTGCTATCATTTAAAATATATACTTATTATACCCTGTTAAATTAACATCTGCGAGACTCCAATGCGCGTTATTTTATGATATTATTTTTTGCTTGAGATTATTCAAGTTAAATTGTTATATATAACACATATTTCCGAAAATCAAAATTGTTTTGGTTTTGAATTGTACAATCTTGAAAAGTCTTTTATTTGTATAAATTAAGCCTCAGTAGAGATAGCGTCGCATTAACAAACTAAATATGTTACGTCGGAGAACCGAAAATTTATTTTGTTGATCCAACGTTAGAGGCCATCAGTAAATTACACAATGGCTCATATTGCTCAATTTTGAGCACCACAATGATCAAACGTTATTCTTCCTTTTATTTTTTTCCCAATAATATCACATTATTTAGTTTTAAATAATTTTGCATTCAAATTCGTACAAACGTGGACAAACCGTAGACCGGTTCAGTAATTAATGCTCTCCGGTTTATTTTATTATTATTATAATTATTCTGAATTCCCATTGAAATCCGTCGAGGTCTTTTAACTTCCTTGAAATCTTTTGAATTCATCGGAAATCCCTGAATGCTCAAAACTCCTTGAATTTCTCCAATTTCCTGTATTTCTTCAAATTTCTGAATTCCTTGAATTTTCTAAATTCTCTGCTTTAAAAAAAAATCTCTGAATGACTTGAATTCCCTGAATGCTCTGGAATCTCTCGAAATATTTGAAATCTCTACACTTCTGGAATATGCGGAATTCCTTTAATATTCCGGATTCCATCAATTCCCTGCATTTCTTGAAGTCTCTGAATTTCTTAAATTCTGTGGAATTCTTGAATTTTTTTAATTCTGTGAATTCCTAGAATTCTATGAAGTCCATTGATTCTCTGAATTTCTGGAATTAAAATTTTTAAAGATTTTCTGGGCACAGTATTAGGAGGTTGGACAGTCAAAACTAAGAGATATTGGGTGATAATTATTCATAGTACATCCCCTAAGAGGTAACTGGAGTTTAATTTACAAAAAAATAGTTACAAGTACTGGTTTTTGACGAATGGGGGAGTTTATTACCAGCCGCCAGTTTGTGCTAGTTGCTCTACTCGAAGTTTCGCGAAACTTCAAATTTAGTAATTGAAAAATTGCTTTTTCTGTACAAATTAATAATTCAATTTTTTAGTTCATTCATAAATTGAAGTAAAAATGCCATTTAGTTAGTTTTTAATAAAGATTTTTATATTTTAAGTACTGACGAATTTTTCTTGCTTGCTTTTGGATTCCGCAAATATGATATTATTGTATACTGACAGAACGGAGTTCAACTGTAGTCTTCGTGTCGCTCGGACGTGTTTGGGGTCCATTTTCGAGAAGGCTAATATTGACATACCAAATGATTGTATCGAAAAGGTCATAAGGGCTGAAAATTTTAAGGTTTGAGACCAGTTTAGGTTTCGTTTACTAATTCGAGATACAAAGATAATATTTTTCAAAATGCGAAAAATCTGCGGTCTCTGAAGGTGACCTTCTCAAACGATCTCACTCATGAACAGAGAGAAACATGTCAGAAACTGAGAGAATATCAACTTAAATTGAAACGATTTGGAAAGTCTTCTCTTGTCAAGGGAAATAGCCTTCTTATGGACAACGACTACTATGATTTATCATCCATAGAAAAGTTGCTTGCAGCAAATAATGGTGATGGACATTTAAATTTATCCGAAATCTTTGCACAATCTTTGAAATCTTTGTGAAATCTTTCTGAAATCTTTGCGAAATATTTAAAATATTTTTGAAGTATTTGGTAATATTTGTGAAATTATTGAAATATTTGTGAAATCTTTGGGAAATCATTGAAGTCTTTGTGAAGTCTTTTAAATCTATTCGAAATCTGTTGAAATTTTTGTGCAATCTTTGAAACCTTTGTGAAATCTTTCTGAAACATTTGTAAATCTTTGCGAAATATTAAAAATATTTTTGATATATTTCGTAATATTTGTGAAATTATTGAAATCTGTGAAATCATTGAAATTTTTGTTCAATTTTTTATATATATCTGAAAGCTTTGTGAAATAATTAAAGTATTTGTGAAGTCTTTTAAATCTATCAAAAATCTTTGCAAAATCTTTTAAATCTTTAGGAAGTCATTAAAATCTTTTTGAAATCTTCTAAATCTATCCGAAATCTTTGTGAAATCTTTGGGAAATCACTGGAAAATCTTTGAAATCTTTGTGAAATCTTCGCGAAATATTTGAAATATTTTTGAAATTTTTGGTAACATTTTCGAAATTATTGAAATATTTGTGAAATATTTGGGAAATCTTTGAAGTCTTTGTGAAGTCTTTTAAATCTATCTGAAATCTTTGGGGAATCATTGAAATCTTTGTGAAATCTTTCTGAAATCTTTGCGAAATATTTGGTAATAATTGTGAAATTATTAAAATCTTTGGGAAATCATTGAAGTCTTTGTGAAGTATTTTAAATATATCCGAAATCTTTTGAAATCTTTGTGCAATCTTTGAAATCTTTGTGAAATATTTTAAATATTTTTGAAATATTTGGTAATATTTGTGAAATTATTGAAATCTTTTTAAAATCCTTGGGAAATAATTTTTGCCTTTGTAAAATCTTTTAAATCTATCTGAAATCTTTGCCAAATCTCTGTGAAATCATTGAAATTTTTGTTCAATTTTTTAAATCTACCTGAAAGCTTTGTGAAATAATTAAAGTATTTGTGAAATCTTTTTAATCTATCCATAATCTTTGCGATATCTTTGAAATATTTAATAATATTTGTGAAATTATTGAAATCTTTGAGAAATCTTCGTGAAATCTTTCTGAAATCTCTGCGAAATATTTGAAATATTTTTTAAGTATTTGGTAATATTTGTGAAATTATTGAAATCTTTGTGAAATCTTTCTGAAATATTTGAAAACCTTTGCGAAATATTAAAAATATTTTTGAAATATTTCGTAATATTTGTGAAATCATTGAAATTTTTGTTCAATTTTTTATATATATCTGAACGCTTTGTGAAATAATTAAAGTATTTGTGAAATCTTTAAAACTTATCGAAAATCTTTGCGAAATCTTTGAAATCTTTTTGAAGTAATTAAAATCTTTATGAAATCTTGTAAATCTATCCGAAATCTTTGAAATATATCCGAAATCTTTTAAATCTTTGTGAAATCACTGGGAAATCTTTGAAGTCTTTGTAAAGTCTTTTAAATGTATCCAAAATCTTTTGAAATCTTTGTGCAATGTTTGAAATCTTTGTGAAATCTTTCTGAAATCTTTGAAATATTTTTGAAATCTTTGGTAATATTTGTGAAATTATTGAAATATTTGTGAAATCTTTGGGAAATCATTGAAGTTTTTGTGAAGTCTTTTAAATCTATCCGAAATCTGTTGAAATCTTTGGGAAATCATTGAAATCTTTGTGCAATCTTTGAAATCTTTCTGAAATATTTGAAAACCTTTGCGAAAAATTAAAAATATTTTTGAAATATTTCGTAATATTTGTGAAATCTTTTAAATTTATCCAAAATCTTTGCGAAATCTTTGAAATCTTTTTGAAGTAATTAAAATCTTTATGAAATCTTCTAAATCTATCCGAAATCTTTGAAACATATCCGAAATCTTTTAAATCTTTGTGAAATCACTCGGAAATCTTTTAAGTCTTTGTAAAGTCTTTTAAGTGTATCCGAAATCTTTTGAAATCTTTGTGCAATCTTTGGGAAATCTTTGTGAAATCTTTCTGAAAGCTTTGCGAAATATTTGAAATATTTTTGAAGTATTTGGTAATATTTGTGAATTTATTGAAATATTTGTGAAATCTTTGGGAAATCATTGAAATCTTTATGCAATCTTTTAAATCTTTGTGAAATCTTTCTGAAATATTTGGAAATCTTTGCGAATATATTAAAAATATTTTTGAAATATTTCGTAATATTTGTGAAATTATTGAAATCTTGATGAAATCATTGAAATTGTTGTGCAATTTCTTATATCTACCTGAAAGCTTTGTGAAATAATTAAAGTATTTGTGAAGTCTTTTAATTATATCCAAAATCTTTGCAAAATCTTTTAAATCTTTGAGAAGTCATTAAAATCTTTTTGAAATCTTCTAAATATATCCGAAATCTTTGAAATATATCCGAAATCTTGGAAATCTTTGTGAAATCTTTGGTAAATCATTGAAGTCTTCGTGAAGTCTTTTAAATCTATCCGAAATCTTTTGAAATCTTTGTGCAATATTTGAAATCTTTGTGAAATCTTTCTGAAATCTATGCGAAATATTTTTAATAATTTTGAAATCTTTGGAAATATTTGTGAAATTATTTAAGTCTTTGTGAAGTCTTCTAAATCTATTCGAAATCTGTTGAAATCTTTGGGAAATCATTGAAATTTTTTTGTCAATTTTTTATATCTATCTGAAAGCTTTGTGAAATAATTAAAGTATTTGTGAAATCTTTTTAATCTATCCAAAATCTTTGCGAAATCTTTGAAATCTTTGGGAAGTCATCAAAATCTTTATGAAATCTTCTAAATCTATCCGAAATCTCTGAAATATATCCGAAATCTTTGGGAAATCACTAGAAAATCTTTGTAAAGTCTTTTAAATGTATACGAAATCTTTTGAAATCTTTATGCAATCTTTGAAATCTTTGCGAAATCTTACTGAAATATTTGGAAATCTTTGCGAAATATTAAAAATATTTTTGAAATATTTCGTAATATTTGTGAAATTATTAACATCTTTGTGAAATCATTGAAATTGTTGTTCAATTTCTTATATCTATCTGAAAGCTTTGTGAAATAATTAAAGTATTTGTGAAATCTTTTAAATCTATCCAAAATCTTTGCGAAATCTTTAATTTCTTCAGGAAGTCATTAAAATCTTTTTGAAATCTTCTCAATCTATCCGAAATCTTTGAAATCTTTGTGAAATCTTTGGGAAATCACTGGAAAATCTTTGAAGTCTTTGTAAAGTCTTTTAGATGTATCCGAAATCTTTCGAAATCTTTGTACAATCTTTGAAATCTTTGTGAAATCTTTCTGAAATATTTGCGAAATATTTGAAATATTTTTGAAATCTTTGGTGATATTTGTGAAATTATTGAAATACTTGTGAAATATTTGGGAAATCATTTAAGTCTTTGTGAAGTCTTTTAAATCTATCCGAAATCTTTTGAAATCTTTGGGAAATCTTTGTGTAATCTTTGTAATCTTTTGTGAAATCTTTCTGAAATATTTGGAAATCTTTGCGAAATATTAAAAATATTTTTTAAATATTTCGTAATATTTGTGAAATTATTGAAATCTTTGTAAAATCATTGAAATTTTTGTTCAATGTTTTATATCAATCTGAAAGCTTTGTGAAATAATTAAAGAATTTTTGAAATAATTTTAAATCTATCCAAAATCTTTGCGAAAGCTTTGAAATCTTTTGGAAGTCATTAAAATCTTTATGAAATCTTCTAAATCTATCCGAATTTTTTGAAATATATCCGAAATCTTTGAAATCGTTGTGAAATCTTTGGGAAATCATTGAAATCTTTGATCAATCTTTGAAATTTATCTGAAAGCTTTGTGAAATAATTTAAGCATTTGCGAAGTCTTTCAAATTTATCCGAAACATGTTGACATTTTTGGGAAATCAATTAAATCTTTGTGAAATCTTTGGAAATGTTTGCAAAATATTTGAAATCTTTGGGAAATCATTTACGCCTTTGTGAAATCTTTAGGAAATCATTGAAATCTTTGTTCAATCTTTGAAATCTATCTAAAAGTTTCGTGAAATAATTAAAGTATTTGTGAAATATTTTTAATCTATCCGAAATAATTGCAGAATATTTGAATACATTGAAAAATTTTTGAAATCTTTGGGAGATTATTGAAATCTTTGGGAAATCTCAACTAAATAGTTGAATTTTCAACAACAAAAAATTAATTTTCCGAACTGTCTACCGTTATGGAATTTTCCGCCTCGCTCCGGGCTAACGTTACGGAATATTCCATAATACTAGCCCTAGCGCTTGAACCTTGACCAGTTCGTTTCACGGAAAATACCGTAATAGTAGTCAGTGCCTTTATTTCCTACCAAAAAAGAAATATTTTCATCAAAAGTGTGACTTTTAACCGGGGAAACATAAAATTTCAATAAAAATGTTAATTTTGAACCAAGAAATATGAGTTTTCAACTAAATTGCTGAATTTTCAACCAAAAGAAGAATTCATTTTCATCCAAACAGTTGCATTTAGATCCAAATAATTTCACTTTCAATCAAAAGAGAAGAACTTCCAACAAAAAAGCTGAATTTGAAACCAAATAGTTGATTTTGCAATTAAATTGTAAATATTTCCAAGAAAAATAGTAAACTGCAAACAAAAACCGTTGCATTTTAAAACAAACAATTGAATTTTCAACCAAGAAAGATGACTTTTCTACCAAAAAGATGAAGTTTCTATCCAAAAAGACTAATTGTTCAATAAAAGAGTTGAATTTTTAACCAAAAAATATCACTTTTCAACAAAATACTTAAATTTTCAATCAAATAAATAAATTTTGAACGAAATAATACAATTTTTATCTCAAAAATATTAATTCTGAACCAAAAATAGTTGGATTTTGGTTAAAAATTCAACTATTTTGTTGATAATTTATATTTTCAGTTTTATATTATTTATTTTGATTATTTATTTTATGATTATTTATTTTGATGAAAATTCGTCTTTTTTAGAAGAAAATGAATTTGTTCGTTTCAGTGGGTTAAATTCAACTGTTTTTTTATTTTAAATTAAAATCTTTTTCTGACGAAATATCAACTATTGCATTTTTCGTAGGAAATTCATTGGTTACAAATTAATTTTTTAACTGAAAATTGAACTATTTTGTTGAAAATTCAACTGAATGGTTGAAAATGAAGTTTTTTGTTAAGAATTAATATTCCCGGGTTGAAAATTCAACTGTTTTATAGAAAATTCATAGTTTCTGCTCGAAAATTAAACAATTTGGTAGAAAATTCAACTATTTGTTACAAAATTAAATTGTTTTTTTTTTTCATTGAAAATTAAGTCTGTTAAATTAAAATGGTACTCTATTTTTTGTTAAAAATTTATATTTTTTAGTTTAAACATTCAACTACCCAGTTAAAAAACTTTAGAAAGGGGGAAAAAAATAAAGTGAAAATTAATAAATTAAAATTTGGACTAACATCAGATACATTATTCAAACCATTTACTTTAAAATTTGTGCAATTTGTTGAAAAATCGTACTATTGGTAGAAAATTAATCTCCCTGCATGAAAATTCAACTATTTGGTTGAAAACTGATGTATTTTGTTGAAAATTCGTCTTTTCTGATAGAAAATTAATCTTCTTGGTTGAAAGCTTGACTATTTAGTTAAAAATTTATCTATTTTGTTAAGAATGCACTTTTTTTTAGAAAATTAATCTTTTGTATTAAAAAGTCATCTTCTTGTTTGGAAATTTACCTACGTAATTTTTGGTTGAAAATTGATATTTTTTAGTTTAGAAATTCAACTGAAAATTAATCGTTTTGGTAGAAAATTAATCTTCTTGGTTGAGAAATCAACAATTTGGTTAAAAATGTATGTATTTTGTTGAGAATTCTTCTTTTTTTTTGTAGTAAATTAATCTTTTACGTTAAAAATGTAAAAATTTGTTTGAAAATTCATGTATTTTGTTGAGAGTTAATTTTTGTTGTGAAAAATTAATCTTTAGAGTTGAAAATTCATCTATTTGGTTGAAAATTTACCCACTTGGTTACAAATTTCAACTGTTTTGTGGAAAGCCCATACTTTTGGTTAAAAATAAAACTGGTTTTCTGTTTTGATTAAGGATTCAACTATTTTGTTGGAAATTCGTCCTTTTTGGTTAAATTCAACTGTTTTTGATTTAAAATTAAAATCTTTTCTCGGTTAAAATATCAAGTATTACATTCATCAGGACACAAAACTTGATTAATATTGATACGAACCTTTATACCAGCATTTCTTAGCAGTTCCAAGGTGGATCTGACTCTGTCTTGTAATTTGTCTTCAACTCCGGTGAGACACAAAAGTTCCATTTCTCTCTCGAGACTTTCCACAACTGCTGCGACTCTTGAAACTCTATCACTGACACATAATCTTGCAGCATTATATCTGAAATCAAGAAGAAAATTATTTAATAACAAGTGTTGAAGTTATTTATGCAAAAAAAAAGTTTCAATCACACTTAGGAAATAACTACTAGAAATTTAATAGAATTTATCTAAAAACTGATCTTTTAAATGGGGTTTAGATTTTAAAATATTCAAATTTTTAAATTGTATCCAATAGGGTGGCATTAGAGGGGAAAAAATTGTTTAATCAAATAAAAAAGGTTTAATTAATTAAAAACTGTCTTTCACAAAAAATATCACTGAACACTCATTAAATGCGTCGATAATTTCAGACAAAAGTAACTTTTCAAGATTTACAGTGAAAAAAAATGGTTTAAATAGAGGAAAATTGTTTTAATAATTACTAAATATCCCTTAAAAAAATATATTACGATCGAAATTCGTTAACTGTGCCATCAATTCCAGATAATAACTTTTCACGATTTATAGGGGGGAAAATTGATTAAGCAAATGCAAATTGTTTAAGTAATTGCTAAATATGTTAAATAAGAAATATTACACTTGAAATTCATCTACTGTATCATTTATCCCGAAAAATAATACCTTTTCACGATTTACAAGAGGAAAATTTTGTTTAAACAGTTGAAAATTATTTAAAAATACTTTAAAATATTTAATAACTTTTCACTTATCAAATATAAATAATTCATGTTCAAAAAATTAAAAAAAAAACACCGTCTTTAGCATGAATTTGACATAAAACTGCTATTTTACATTTTTCGGACATAATACAAGGAGAAAGATTGAACATTTATTTTTACTTGTAGAAAAAAAACAATCTTTTTACAAGAAATTTTATAATTTTTAGTAATTTAAATTCTTTTTTTAATAATTTCGGGCATTAAAGAATTTATTTTAAAAAATCGAATATACTTGTTGAAAATCCATTCACGGCGATATAAAAAAGTGTGAAAAATATATAATTAGTTAAAATGTTTATATATGTTTAAAAACCTTCTCATGATGGAGAATATTTTATCTGTTAAAAAAAGGACTATCCTAAATAAATTAAATCATTTATTTAAATCATAAATTTTTAGTTTGAAATCCGTCAAATAAACATTTGCAATTTTTTTATTGGTAAGATTTAGAAATAAAATTTGAGACTGCTCAAAGCAGTTTATATACTTGGAATATTCAATTTTTTAATTATTTAACTTAGTATATTTCAATAAAATAGTGTCCACCTTCTAATACTTTTTAAAATTACTATAATTATATTTTGTAACTGTTCCAATTTTATATTAGATAAAAACTTCTCTCTCCGCTGTTCACATTTTAAACTTTTTTTTCAACCACATAGTCGAATTTTCAAATAAAAGAGATTAAACTTCAACAAAAAACAGTTGCATTTTCAACCAAATAATTGAATTTTCAAGCCAAAAAGACAATTTTTTTAGAACCAGTTGAATTTTTGATTAAAAAAAATTAACTTTTAACCAAACAGTTTCTTTTACAACCAAATAGTTGAAATTTAAATAAAAAACACGAATTTTCAACAAAGTAGATGATTTTTTAATATGGTTGAATTTTCTAGCCAGAAAGACAAATTTTTTAAAAGACAGTTGAATTATAAAAAAAAAGTTTAATTTTCAATCAAGAAAGATGAATTTTCAACCAAAAAGAATAACTCTTTCATCACAGAAGATTAATTTTCAATCGATTAAGATGAATTTTCGATCTAAGAAGATGAATTTTGAAAAAAATAGTTGTTGTTTTCAGCCAAATAGTTAAATTTTGAAGCCATAAAGACGATTCTTTAAAAAGTAGTTGAATTATCAACCTGACAAAATTGAATTTTCCACTAATAGATCGTTTTAGACCAAAAAATATGAATTTTTAACCAAATAGTTGAACTTTCAATCAAAACAGATAAATTTTAGACAAAGACGATAATGTTTGAACCAATTGGTGGAATTTTCATGCCAAAAAGATAAATTTATAAGCATGCATTAAAATTTTTAACAACAAAATTAACTTCCAATCAAAAAAGAAGCTTTTTCTACCATAAGAAAGGAATTTTCAATCCAAAATGATGCATTTTTTATCCAAAAAGGCGAATGAACAACAAAACAGTTACATTTTCGACCAAAGAAGATGAATTTTCAACAAAATAATTAAATTTTCAAACAAAAATGGTGAAGTCAAATTTTAAGTAAAAAAATAATATTCGATAGAAAAAAAAGAATTTTTAACAAAATAATTAAATTCTCTACCAAAGAAATGAATTTTAAACCAAAAAGGTAAATTTTCAACCAAATAGTTGTATTTGCAACCTACGAAAATAAATTCTCAAAAAGAACGACGAATTTTCAACCAAAAAGATTAATTTTCTATGAAAAAAGACGAATTTGAAAAAAATATATGAATTTACAAACCATAGAGTTGAAGTTATCACAAAATAATTAAATTTTCAACAAAAAATGGTGAATTTAAATTCTCAGTAAAAAAACTAATTTTGAATAAAAAAAAAGAAGTTTCAACAAAATAATTAAATTCTCTACCAAAGAAATGAGTTTTCAACCATAAAGATAAATTTTCAACAAAATAGTTATATTTTTAACCAAATAGTTGTATTTTCAACCTACGAAAATGAATTCTCAAAAAGAACGACGAATGTCCAACCAAAAAAATTAATTTTCTACCAAAAAGACGAATTTTCAACAAAATACATGAATTTTTGACACAGTAGTTACTTTTTTAAAACCTGAAATGAATTTTCTACTAAAATGAGGATTCTAACAAAAAACTGAATTTCTAACAAAGACGATTAACAAAATACTTAAATTTTCAACATATTCATTGAATTTTAACATAATACTTGAATTTTCAATATAATAATTAAATTTTCAACAAAAAGAGTCGAATTTTTAACCAAATAGGTTAATTTTCAGCCTACAAAGATAAAATCTCAACAAAAAAGATAATCTTTGATATTACAGTAAAAAAAAAAAGATTAAATTTCTACTAAAAAGACGAATTTTCAACAAAATAGATGAATTTTCAAAGAAATAATTGAATTTTCTAACAAATTGTGGAATTTTCAACTAAAAAAGAGAAGTTTTCAACCAAAAATTGAAAAGATACATTTTCAGTTAAAAAAATATATATAAATAAATAAATTTTAAAACTAAAAAGACGAATTTTTAACCAAGAAAATTAATTTTCTACTAAAAAGACGAATTTTCTACATTTTTAAACATTTTTAAACCATTAAATGAATTTACAACAAAAATGAAGATTCTAAAAAACAAAAAAATAATATTTTCAACCAACAGGATTAACAAAATACTTGAATTTTCAACATACTCATTAAATTTTCAACAAAATAGTTGAATTTTTAACCAAATTGTTGAATTTTCAAACAAATGGTCGAATTTTTGAACAGAAAATATGAACCTTTATCCAAAAACAGTTGCATTTTGAACAAGATAATTAAATTTTTTAGATATGTTAAATTTTCAACAACAAAAATATGATTTTTTTTTAAATACTTGAATTTTCAACCAAATAATTAAATTATCAGCGAAAATAGTAGAATTTTAAACCAAATAGTTGAATTTACAGCCTGTACTAATGATTTCTCAACAAAAAAGGTAATAGTGAATATTTATGTCAAAAAGGATTAAATTTATACTAAAAAAGACGAATTGACAACTAAATAGATGAATTTTTAAGTAAATAATTAAATTTTCTAACAAATAGCTGAATTTTTGACGAAAAAAGTTAAATTTTCAATAAAAAATATATTTTTAACAACAAAAAACAAACAATTTTTAACTAAGAAGATGAATTTTCCAAGCAAAAAAACGAATTCACAACTAATAAATATCAATTCTCAATAAAAAATAGAAAAGTTACATTTTCAGTACAAAAAAATTAATTTTAATTAAAAAAAAAAGGATTTTTTGACAAAATAAGTAAATTTACAAACAAAGAGATAAAGTTGAAAACCATAAATATGAATTTTCAGCCAAGAAAATTAATTTTCTCCCAAAAAGACGAATTTCTAACAAAATACGTTAATTTTCAACAAAGTAGTTAAATTTTTAAGTCAAGTAATGAATTTTTAACTAAAATGAGGATTCTAACAAAAAAATGAATTTCTAACAAAGACGATTTTGAATTTTCAACAAAATACTTGAATTTTCAACCAAATAATTAAATTTTTAACAAAAAGAGTAGAATTTTTAACCAAATAGTTGAATTTACTGCCTATAAATATGATTTCTCAACGATAAAGGTAATATTTGATATTTCAGTCAAAAAAGATTAAATTTCTACCAAAAAAGACAAATTTTCAATAAGAAAGTTGAATTTTCAAAGAAATAATTAAATTTTCTATCAAATACCAGAATTTTCAATTAAAAAAGATAAGTTTTTTATCAAAAATGGAAAAGTTACATTTTTAGTAAAAAAAATATATAAAGAGATAAATTTTAAAACTATAAAGACGACTTTTCAACCAAAAAAATTAATTTTCGACCAAAAAGACGAATTTTCTACATTTTTAAACCATGAAATGAATTTTCAACTAAAATGAGAATTCTAACAAACAAACAAATAATTTTTTCAACTAACAGGATTGACAAAATAATTGAATTTGCAACATATTAATTAAATTTTCAACAAAATAGTTGAATTTTTAACCAAATTGTTGCATTTTCAACCGAAGGTTCAAATTTTGGGAAAAAATATTAACCTTTATCTAAAAAGTTAAATTTTTAACAAGACAATTGGATTTTTTTAG